>CM048646.1:25257003-25857003 GCA_026413185.1 Pueraria montana var. lobata
TCGCCAAGACATCCTATTGTATCCAATTTCCATAGAGGCTCGTGGTGCGAATCGAACCTAAAGGTTAGTGTTTACACATTTCTTGGAATCAAACCTAGAGCTATGTAATTTACTCTAAGGGGGTTTTTGGTAGGGATTCTTTAAGTTTTCCAAGAATCTTATTACTGTCTCCGAAAGGTGTATTGTGTTGCTAATAGAAAACCATCACTTGAGTTGAATTTTGCACATGAATTGGTCCAAAATGAACCCACACTAACAACACCATGTTCCCATTAACCAGCACCGTTATCACTACTATTCCTCATTTATTAGTCCCTCAAATTAAAAAAACTTGTCTTTCTACTCCCATTGAATATGCAAGCTATTGTTCTATTACAAGATACATCAATTGCAACTTTTCCCACCACATTGAATATGCAGGCTGTTGTTCTATTAAAAGAGACTTTCGCTGCAAGTTTTCCCACCTCATGGAACGAGATGTGGTGTCATCCATTTTTATGTGCTGACCCCAAAAAGTATGATTCTGTGAGTGCCCCCATCTAATCAATGTTTTCAAATTTGTGAACACAAGCCTTTTTTTTTTTTTTTCATGTTATGCCATTTGAGGTGCTTTGTTTCTATCTAGGAAACCTTCTTTTGACCCTTTTCTTTCCTTTATGTTCTTTTGCATTTTTGTATTTGAAATTAGAGTAAATAGTCACCGTAGTGCAAGAGATTTTTACATTATTGTTGTGACTATAATACATATATACTCACAATAATAATGTAAAAACCCTTACACTATTGGCTACTATTTACGTTGATTTCGAAAAGGAAAATGCAGAAGAACATAAAGGAAAGAAAAGGGTCTAAAAAAGATTTCAAAGATAGATAGACACAAAGAACATGAAAAAAAATGATTTTTCCCAAATTTGAACACTTTGATCAAATGGGAGGCACTCACAAAATCATATATGGGGTGGGGTCAACACATAAAAATGGATGAGACCACGTTTGATTCTATGTGATGGGAAAAGTTGCAGTTGAAGTATCTTGTAATGGAGCAACAACCCGCATATTCAATGGGACTAAAAAGAGGATTTTTCAAAATCGAGGGACTAAGAAATGGGGAATAGTAGTGATAACGGTGCTGGTTAATGGGAACAAGGTGTTAGTGTGGGTTCATTTTGGACCAATTCAAGTGCAGAATTCAACTTAAGTGATGGTGTAGTATTAGCAGCACAACACACCCTTTGGAGACAATAATAAGAGGGAAGATTGGAGGGAGTAAATGAAACAAGAGAGGGAATAAGAGTCACAGAGGAATCAGTGGTGAGTGATAGGCTAACTGCAAAAGCTAATCATTTGGTGACCCATTTATGTGTTCAAGAGTTGCTCATGCTGATGGGTTTTCATACTAGTATAGTATTCAATGTTTGGTTTAGATTTGAAAAAAAATACTAATATAGTATTCAATGTTTTTTTTAAATTTGAAAAAAAAATAGTAATAGTTATCAATGTTTGCTTGTGTGTTGGAGTGAGAAAAGATCTCTACCCTTTGCATGTGGTGACATCGAAAGAATACGACCTTACCCCCTTTTCCGTTATTTTTACACACAGATGGACCCAGTAGCATGGAACCTGGAAGTAACATTTGGCCCGACTGGACAATGGTTTTTCCATAGAGACGAAGGTAGATATCACTATCAAGGTGATCTCATCATTCTTAACCCACCAACAATAGGCACAATGATAGTATCAGCTGAGCTTACCTTTCCTGCCGGAGTATTCTCTGTACCTGACTGGGAGCAGCCAGTTGTGAATCCTGGCCTCGTCGATGAGTACATATGTCCGCCTCCGTCACCTCTTATACTTGGGGGCGATGACCGTCATCCTATTGAGATTGATGACGAGGATGGGGACTAGATTTATGTTGGGTGCTGCTCTGATGGGATAGGTTGATCAATGTTCTCTGTTAGTAGTTATCTTATGTTTCTTTAATAGTTTATCTCTTGGATATTTCAGTTGTAATTAACCCTTAGTTATGTTTATCAACATTGTAAGAATGTATTGATTAATGGTTAAGTTATATTCCTTTTCATATTGGTGCTTATATTTTAATTTCCATAGTTATCCAAAGAGGTTTTCAAAACTCGAAAAATTCACATGGATTTTCATGAATAAATTAAACAAGATTTTTTTAAAATTAAATACACTTTATATATGTTTCGGAGTAATGTAACGAGAGATGTTACAACTCTAGAACACAGGAATAGGTCACCAAATGATTAGCTTTTGCATTTAGCTTATCACTCAACATTGACTGCTCTGTGACTCTTCCCTCTCTCATTTCATTCTCTCCCTTCAATCTTCCCTCTTATTTCTATCTCCAAAAATGGTGTGTTGTGTTGCTAATAGAGCACCATCATTTGAGTTGAATTCTGCACTTGAATTGGTCCAAAATGAACCCACACTAAAAGCACCATGTTCTCATTAACCAACATCATTATCACTACTATTCCCCATTTTTAGTCCCTTTAATTCAAAAAATTGTCTTTAGTCCCATTGAATATGCAGGCTATTGTTCCATTGCAAGATACTTCAACTGCAACTTTTCCCACCACATTGAATATGGAGGCTATTGTTGCATTAAAAAAGACTTTAGCTGCAACTTTTCCCACCACATGGAATGAGATGTGGTCTCATCCATTTGTATGTCTGACCCCACAAAATATGATTATGTGAGTGTCCCATTTGATCAAAGTTTTCAAATTTGTGAACAAAAGCAATTTTTTTTTCATGTTATGCCATCGGTGCTTTATGTCTATCTATCTAGGCAACCTTCTTTTGACCCTTTTTCTTTACTTTATGTTCTTTTGCATTTTTGTATTTGAAATTAGAGTAAATAGTCAGCAATAGTGCGAGGCATTTTTACATTATTGTCGTGACTATATATGTATTATGGTTTTAATTTCGATTTTCTAATATGCAAGTTGTTGTTCCATTACAATAGACTTCAGCTGCAACTTTCCCAGCACATGGAATGAGATGTGGTCTTTGATACCATGTTAGAATCCAAAGTCCAAAGGAGAGAAAAGAGGGAAAATTATAAAACTGAAAGATGGATTTTACTCAAATGAGAAATTATTTTACTCATTCCATGTGCGGGGGAAAGTTCTAGCTAAAATCTCTTTTAATGGAACAAAAACTTGCATATTAGAAACGTTGGAATAAAAACCAGAATACATATATAGTTTTTTAATCAAGAGCTAGAAATGAGGATGCATCACTATAGAACCTCACATCCCAACTAGGTTGGCACCTGAAGAACTAAAGATCCTATGTAGCGCATCCGCAAATTTATTAAAGCAAAATAAAAGTCAAGAGACAAGATTACATCATGGGGGACCAAACCAAACCCATGAGAAGATAACTAACAAAATCTGTAGTTAGACATTCCTATTTTGTTTCGTAAATAATCCTCCCTAAGAAAATTAGGTAGCACATCCCACCAAGTGAAGCCTGCATTTGAAATACCATAAGAGGCTATCTTGTCTGCACAGTAATTTCCTTCCCGGAATATATGAGTAATTGTAAAACGAATGGCGATGCAATTCTCCCATTTATTCCTCAAGTTCCATGGGACTAAGTTTGGTTTTTGAAATGCTTGAACCACAAGAGTAGAGTCAGTTTCTAACCAAATAGCATACCAACCTTTTTCCTGCCCAATCTCTACAGCCTTCAATACCGCCATCAATTTTGCTTGAAATGAAAAATTAACTCCCAGATGCAAAGCAAAACCTCCCACAAAACTACCAATACAATCATGAAAGATTCCCCCACATGCAGCTAAACTTTTATCTAGCCAGTGGTTGCCAACATACCTCTTTAATACATTGGGCTTTATTTGGATGAACTTGAACATAAAAAGCTTTCAGAATATTGAACTCAGTCATACTTGAGTACATGGTACCAGAAGAATAATTCCCTGAAAGAGAAACAAATGCCACTATATTATGAATTAGTACCTGCTTGGGAAAAACACAATTATCAAATCTCTGTTTGTTTCTGCTATACCACACAAACCATGTCACATTAATCATCCCAACCAACACCACATCAAGAGCTTGCGAACTGAATTGTTGATTACATATGGACAGAATGGAAAGAGGTGAAGATAAATCTATTCCAATATGCAAAGTTGAACATAACCATTGCCATAATTCAACTGCCAGAGGACAAGAAAGGAACAAATGATCAGCTGCTTCTAAATGATTACCATAATGTGAATAGACTTAATACCATGACTAAACCACTTTCACGCAACTTATCATCAGTTGGTATCTTCCCATGAATGAATCTCCAGAATAAAAAAGATTTGGATGGTGGAATAGCTTTCCTCCAAATAAGTTTATGCCAAGAAACTGTTGGAGAATTCGACTGAACAAAGCAATAAGCCTCTCTAAAATTAAGTTCTCCTAAAGAAGCAGGGGACCAGATGGTGACATCATTTTTTGGGATTATAGGAATGACAGTTTCTTTAATGGCCATATAACAGCAGGGAGATTTATTTCAATCTCCCAGGGAATATGCCAAACACCATTTTCTATGAAATTACTAACCTTAGCAAGCAACTGTTTACATATGGATTCAGGAATATTTGCTAACTCTGAAATTGGTCTATCCAACCACTTGTCTGTCCAAAAGCTAATTGATTCCCCAATTTCCTAGCTGCCAACAAAAATTTTCCTCCACAACCGGTAACCATGTTTTAATCCCTGGCCAAACAAAAGATCTCACATAAGAATTTCCCCGCAAAAAATGCTTTCTAGACAACTCAGCCCATGCTTCATTTGAAGTAACCATTTGCCAACATAACCTAAGATTGGTTGCTTCATCGATAATCTTCAAAGCCATTTGAATACGTATATAGTCACAACAATAATGTAAAAAAACCCTTACACTATCGGTTACTATTTACTCTAATTTCAAAAACAAAAATGCAGAATAACATAAAGGAAAGAAAAAGGTCTAAAAAAGGTTGCAAAGATAGATAGATACAAAGCACCCCAACTGGTAGAGCATGAACAAAAAAATTGATTTTCTTCACAAATTTGAATACTTTAATCAAATGGGGGACACTCACATAATCATATCAGGTAGGGTCAGCACATAAAAATGGATGAGACCACGTCTCATTCTATGTGGTGAGAAAAGTTGCAGCTGAAGTCTCTTTGAATGGAACAACAGCCTACATATTCAACGTGGTTGGAAAAGTTGCAGCTGAAGTATCTTGTAATGGAACAACAGTCCACATATTCAATGGGACTAAAACGAGAATTTTTCAAATTTGAGGGACTAAAAAATGGGAAATAGTAGTGATAATGGTGCTGGTTAATGGGAACAAGGTGCTGTTAGTGTGGGTTCATTTTGGACCAATTCAAGTGCAGAATTCAACTCAAGTTATGTGCTGTATTAGCAGCACAACACACCCTTTGAAGACTGTAATAGGAGGGAAGATTGAAGGGAGGAAATGAAACTAGAGAGGGAAGAGTCCTAGAGGTGTGTTGTATTAGCAGCACAATACACCCTTTGAAGACCGTAATAGGAGTGAAGATTGAAGGGAGGAAATGAAACTAGAGAGGGAAGAGTCACAGAGGAATCAGTGATGAGTGATAGGCTAAATGCAAAACCTAAATCATTTGCTGACCCATTTCTGTGTTCAAGAGTTGTTCATGCTGATGGGTTTCCATACTAGTAATGGGCATAATAATTATTTAAAAGAATACTTATATAGTATTCAATGTTTTGTTTAGAATAGTTTTTAATGACTTTAATATAATATTAATACATAAATAGTTTTTTCTTGTATGTTATTTTATTAAAATTTTAAAAATTTAGTTTATAAAACTTTTTGAAAAAAGAAAAGTCAAACATATATTTAAGAAAATTAGATTTGAAGAAAGGTATTAGTATAATAAAATCTATGGTATGATGCAATATTTTATTTAATAAAAATTTAAAAATATTATTTTATAAAATATTTTGAAAAAGAAAAAGTCAAACATATTAGATTTGAAAAATTATTAGTATAACAAAATCTATGGTATGATACAATTTTGTTATTTAATTAAAATTTTAAGAAATTTAGTATGTAAAACATTTTGAAAAAGAAAAATTCAAACATATATACAAGAAAATTATATTTAAAAATTTTGAGTATAATATTTAATACTACTAACATAATATATTTAATACTATCAGAGCTATTTTAATCCCTCTTTTCCCTCTTTTGTATATCATACTTGATAATTTCTTTTAGTGCTTATCTGAACACAATGAAACTATTGTGAGATATTTTCAAAATTAATGAAATGTTATGACTCTTCACCAAGGGTCATGAGGTGTGACTCTTCACCAAGGGTCATCATATGTGACTCTTCATCAAGGGTCTTGAGATATGACACTTCAGCAACGGTCGTGAGTTGTGACTTTTCAGCAAGGGTCGTGAGATGTGACTCTTCACCAAGAGTCATGAGATGTGTCTCTTCGAAAGGTCAAATGTCTTCACCAAAAGAGACGAGATGGTCTATAAATAGAACCAATCTACATGCAGATAAACATAATAGAAACCTAGAAATCACCATATTCTTTGTATCCATATCATTTCCTTTCTTCCCTTTTGCATTGAGAGAATTAAGGAAGCTATTATTCTATAAACTTCCATTGACAATACGCTTGATTGTGGGTATGCAAACCATATGAAGGAACTCCATTGTATCCTGAAGGGGATTTGTGGATTCACCTTATTGCATCCAATTTGTATAGAGGTTTGTGGGGGCGAATCAAACCTAAAGGTTAGGGTTTACACATGCCTCAGAGACCTGCGCCTTCTCTTTTCTTTGTTGCAAAACCATCACCACCAGTTGCACCAACAACTATTGTAACAATTTTTGTGCATAATTTCTTACCAATATTTCATGTATTAAATTGAAGTTGTTTTGACATAAACAGAGCATAAAGCATAAGGAAGATTGGTTTTCTACTGTCTAATCTTAGTCATGGTTTACAAAATCTGTTGTTACAAAAGTTTTTTTAAACTTGGATTGAACCTAAGTCTTGAATAGTCAAATGTGGTCAATATTGATCTAATAAGAGTAGTGTCATATTTTTACTATAGTAAAACATTTTTCCCAACTCGGAAAAGTTAAATTCTCACCTCCCCATGAATTCAATTTTGTTAGAAACATAGGTAAAAAATATTTTTGGGAAACAACGTTTCTTGACAATGTTATTTTTTAAATAATAAATCAAATATGGTAAACAAACATTCTGAACTTCAGATTCCCTGGAAACTACAAATTTCTTTTGTATCAAATGCCTAAATATTTTCATCTTGAATGGTTTTTTAAGTATTAATTACTATATGGGTATAAGGATTTTCTAAAAAGGAAAATGCATAAACTGTTTGAAAAAAAAAAAAAAAACTTACCACATCATGAAACAATTTTTTTTAAAGTTTGTGGTATTTCATTGAAATTTAACCATAGAATTAATATTTTTATATAGGTAAGATTTCCAATTCATACATTTGAGAAAAAAAAACTACCAATTCTGAAAACAACTACATATAGTATGTCCAAGAAGGGGAGTTTATGATCCCCAAACATGTATTAAGAAGGCACAAACGAGATTTCCCAAGAATTCAAGAAATAATGATATTCATAGTTGTTTTTTAAAGATAAAGTTTTCTTTAAAACTAATTAGATTGAAAACAAAAAAAAAATGCAATTTTCGCATCAAGATTAAAAAAAAAACATATTAAATATTTTACTGCAAATTACTTTTGAGATAAAAAAAATAAACATAAATTATTTTATCTTAATTTAATCGTAATTAAACCAACTTCATGTTCAAATCACGTTTACACATGCCTTATAAATACAATACCATATGATCTAAAGATACGGTACTTAGGTGTGAATGGTTTATATATACAAGAAGAGGTAACGGGATTAAATAAACTTAATTAATATATAATTGAAAATACTTAGCATAATCATCTGGGGATTGATTATACTATTGGGATCTATATTGTTGTAATTCATTGCACAGAAAAGGTATTGTAAAGGTTGTTTTAATTTGGTAACATATTTTTCCAGAGAATAAGGGGTTAAACTGGGACGTGTGAGTGATGAATAGCCAATCTTTTAGTGTACCAGAAGTGAGAGTTGAGAGTGTCAGAAGGCAAAGAAATGTGTAAGCAAAACTTGTCCTGCCATGTGTTCGTTTTGCCTCTTGCTATGAATATTGACTTGGGTTAGCTCCGTGAGCAAAGTTTAGTGTCAAAGTTCTGTTTTTTCTGTTTTCAATTCCTTGTCACGAGTGCCTCACTTGGAAACACACTGTGTTGCTCTTAGAGTCTTGATATCTATCAGAATCGGTTAAGTTTGAAAATATTTATTGTTTGTTTGAAAATTTTATCTTTTTTTAAAGTATTTATCAGAAGCAGTTATGTTTGAAAACATTTATTGTCTTCTTAAGGTTTGTTTTGCCATTGACTATGGTCCAAGAGGACATCATTTGCATGCAACCATTTCAGTTGGCGTCTGTGCAATTCACCGTTGATGCAAAGGACAGTCAAGATATGGCTTTGATGCTGAACAAAATATTTTTTTTTCCTTAATTTACTCAGAAATGTAATGATTTTAAGGTTCTGTTTATGGGAAATAAATAAATAAATAAATAAAAACTACCCTGGGGGAGGTCTACTAAGCTACCATATATATATGCTGCTCTTACCATTCAAACTCCTTCACTCTGTGTGAGATCATTTTGTATATAACTAGCACTTCCTATGCCTTCAAAGCCATTGGAAGATAAGGTTGAGTGAATTGGAGAGTGATGACGAAGAAGAACGATTTGCAAAAGGAATAGCCTCAAGCTCTTGCCCTAAGGAGGAACCTGGACAAGCACAACTGACTTTGATGGAGGTGATATTGATGTTTTTTGAATTTTAGATTGTTTTTATGAGAAAGTTTTATCTGTTTTTTCTTTCTTTCTTAATAGTGGCATACAAAAAGCATATATATAAAAAAGGTATTTCTTATGCATGAAGGTTCTGATCTATCAATTTTTTTGTGCATGAATGCCTTGACATTTGGTAATGTTCTGGCTAGATTTGATATTATGGTTTTACTTGTAGTCTAGGGCTGTCCTGAATTTTGGATGCGCCATGCAAGTCTCTAGTATGTTTAGATTGAGGAGAAGGGAAGAAAGGGGAGTGGGGAGACTGGGGAGTATGAGGGGGATTATCACGTAATACTCTAAACCCTCCCATTTTGTTTTCTTTTTACAAATAAAAGGTTACCCTTAATTAGAGAAACTTGTTGATTTTAAACATCCAAATAAGGGAAAGAAAGCTTCATTGGTGATATATTTGTATAAAGTGAAAAAGAGCAGACATGAGAAACTGATAGTTCAAAGTGCAAAGCGTTAAAAGAATGTAATAAACTATTTTTTCCTTTATAGTCATTGCTAATCTCCTTTTCTAGGTAATGTTAATAGATGTAGAAATATTACTAACTTCACATCTTCACTAGTATCAGCTAAACTCATAAGTGCAGTAGTCTATCTGCATTTAATATCATTGAACCTCATTCATTTTTCAATACATAAAAAATACTAATAATAATGCTTCTTATGATTATAGGGAATTGTTCTATAGCTGATGGATGATACCTTCTATAGTTTCCAAAGTAATGTATTTTTTAGTACATTTCTAAATTATCTATGCACTGTGGATTTACAAGATATTTCAATTGTAGTTTATTCGTTACTTGGTTAACAATAATCAACATTCTATTCATGATGTGACATTACATATATGAAATAAGACAAACTATATTCTGCTTAGGTATTTTTCCTAGAATACTGATGATACACTTGATTCCTTATCTTCCTCCGAAACAAGTTTAGCTAGTCCTATTTAGTAATTTTCCTAGAAAGAGGTTGATTTCATTCACTTTTTCTGAAAAGATGATCTTCTGAATATCAGCTTTTAGTTATAGTTTTCTAGTCTAAATGGAAATGTTTAGAATTTTTTTTTCAGTGTAAAATGATTTTTTATTATTTGATATTTATGACAAATTAATATGATTTATTATTTGTACTTTGAGTGCACTGAATAAATTACAATTTCTTAATTTAACATTTTTCATTATCATCAAACTTAAATATATAAGTAATTATTAACATTTTAACTATAAACATGTACATAATACAAAAATTATCAGACTATAAATATAAAAAAATTTCACACAAATACAATTTAACCAAATTCACAAAATTATAGTCTTCATATATTGCAAAAGGTGGACATGAATAGAGACAACAAAGGTTTTAAGTCATCCCATGTTATAGCATCCATACATTTTGAAATGGAATAAGATGGTAAGATAGATATACAATGTAATACTTGGGTAGAATGTAATACATCTTTCAAGGGAGAGACATGTTGATTTTAACATAAGAAGAGAAGGTAGTGTAATATTTGTGTCTCCAAAGAGATAAGGGTGAAAGTATAATTTGGAATGATTTTTCTGCTCTTCTCACCATCTTCGCCATCAAACCTTCTTTCCACAATTGACCTCATCATCCCTTATCTAAATAAAAAAATGATTCTCATTCGCTGCTTCCCATCCTACAAGCCAAATACCTCCATTTAACCGTTGTTTCAATTTGGCCCTATTGCATCCCAACACACATGCGTAGCCCTCTCAAGCCCAAACATCGATCCATTGGAATGGAATTGTGTTTTGAGCCTCCATGATTCGTCAAGACACTGAACCACCAAAACTAAAATGCCCACAACGTTTGGAACAACTTAGTCCCATGTTGCCGCATACGATAGCCTGCAACAATAATATAAAGTAGAGGTCAAATTAAAATTTTCGTCTGTACACTTGACATTATTTTTTGTTTTATTCCTTCATAAAAATCTTAAATTTCAGTCATAAAAATATTTATGAATTAAGTCATGTTGTTTGGTTTAATAAAAGAACTATGTTGCGTTTATGTGTAATTTTTTACAAGTCAAAAACATTTTTTGTAGAAATCACGTAGCTCTATGTTCTTTTTTGTATTTGTTTAGATTCAAACCCACAACATTCCACAAACATTCTTTGTGTTATGGTTATGGATAAGTTGGGCCCTAGTCTGCGGGATGTCTGGTATTAGGTGGTACATAACATAGTAATCACCTTGCCGCCTCTTGTAATGAACTCGCGGAACACTGTGGCTACTGCATAATGCATTGTAAACTTACCACTCATAAGGTGGTCGACCCTTATTGCTTCTATGTTCACTTCAATGCTACCTCTAATGCTCCGGCACCAGCACCCACGCGGCAATCAACGCAAACTTGTCCAAACCCTCTTTTACCAAGTTTTCTATCTACTTTGTATAACGATGAACCACCTACCTGAACCCTCTCAGGAATGGGAGCAGTGCTTCCTTCAACCTAGGTGGCAGGAGCCTTGTCGGGGCTGCGGTACTCATCATCCATCATCAATTCATGCATTAACATTCAATTATATGAAATCCTCCTCTATTATGGAAGGAAGTCCAGAAAGCCTTTCCTGAAGCTGATTACAACAACAACAAACAAAAGAATCTAATGCTTTAACAATACACTTTCTTTAATCCACTATAAAATGAAAAGAAAAAAGAACAATGACAAAAGAATATGTTATGTTAAAACTGAATAAATAAAAAAATTGGATATGTTTTAAGTAAAGATGGAGTAATAATTACTAATTAATGCTAATTACTCAATTGGCACATGCAGAGCTTTTTGCTAACCAGTAAATGTGTTTTCCACCTTCAGAGGAGTAGAAGATCACTAAATTTTGACATAAACACATATAAAAGAAAATACATGCACATATTTCAAGTTTCCAAGAGCGTAGTGATGCAGTTGAAATTTTAGTGACATGTTGTGACAGAATAATTTAGAACCAAATTAAGATGTTACATCCAATAGCAAAAAAATATATACTAGTGAAAATTCACAAGCAATCTAAACAAGACCATTTTCTTTTTAAAAAAATGTAGTTGCGATAAATATACAACATTAATTGACTAACTCCCAATATTGATAGCCCTAATCCTGACTAAACTTAATTTACAGGCCATTGCTGATGTAAAAGTTTGCAATTGACAACTTCGAAAAAAAAATACTCAAATAATTTGCAATGGAATTATCTGGTTTCAACCACCAAAATTACCAATACACAAAGCCCTCCCAAACAGTAAGTCAAACATAGATGCAACAAGATAACAAAAATGAAACACGAACAAGCAGCAACAATAGTTTCTCACTAAGGCAGTGTTTAACACAACGACCGAATAATAATATGAAATGGAATGGTTCAGTTCTATTCTCCATAGTCTCACCTCTATTATAAAAACCAAAGTTCCACTTTTTAACCTTAACAAAATTAAAGTTTCAGCTAATATATGTCTAATAAAAAGTTGAATAAAAAAATAAATGGTAGCAACTAAGGCAAAACTCCAATTTTTATTGAGTAATAGTAAAATAAACATAAGAAACCACATTTAAGTTTTGTCTTACAACAAAACCATATGATACATTATTATTTGTGAAAACAAAAGACAACAAATCAATATTATAGTAAAAATTTTCACCTGCTGACTTCTCTGAATAACTGATACAAGTACAAAACAATCATTATTCGATTCTAGTGATCTCACTCCTTGTAACAAAGAATTTATCATAAACATTACATATTCTAATTAGGCCTTGTTGGAGAGATGCTCTAAATGCAAAGGTGTATGATGATAAATTTGTTGTTAGAGAGAATGAGATCACTAAGAATCGTATTAGAAGATAAAAAATATAAGTTTTAGAGTTATGTTTTATTCTAGAAAATTGAATTGAAATATTTATTTTCTATTATAAGATCAAATCCCATTTAGTAATAAAATTTTACTTTGCAACTGAGATTAAAATTTTTTGAAGGAAAATATTAAAACATAGAGATTTTTTTCTCATAATAGTTTTTATTTTATTTACTTGGTATATTTTATAATATTTTTCTATATATCAAAATATTATAATTTTATTTAAGTAAGAGATCATTGTGTTTATTTAATTTCCTGATTTTATTTTAGTAAGAGACTATTTTAATTATTTTATTCCCTGGTTAAAAATCAAATTTAATTACCTAAAATATTTTTTCAGATTTTATTCCCAATTAATCAATTTAATAGAATTTATTTCTTTTTTAATATATAAACCTTTCCCCCTAAATATTATCTTTCTGAATTTATAATATTTTTCTATATATCAAATTTTATAATTTTATTTAAGTAAGAGATCATTGTGTTTATTTAATTTCCTGATTTTGTTTTAGTAAGAGACTATTGTAATTATTTTATTCCCTGGTTAAAAATCAAATTTAATTACCTAAAAGATTTCATCAGATTTTATTCCCAATTAATCAATTTAATAGAATTTATTTCTTTTTAATTCAAAACCCTTTCCCCCTAAATATTTTCTTTCTGAATTTATTACCTTTTAATTGCCAATCCAACAACTGATGATACAAAGGCCTTCTAAGTCGTCAAATTTAGGGCAACATAGATGTCTAATATTTGGACTTGGGGAGCGCCAACACCCTTTGTATTTCACAAAGCTTTTTTCGCTTATTTTCCTTTGTTTCTCTGTATCCCTTCTCTTAGCCTTCTACTTCCATTTCTTTACACGGTTGTTTCCATCTCCTTTTCCAACCAAATCTCATCTTCCAGATTGAATTAGTGGGTTCATTTGTTCCCTTTCATTTTTTGAAAAACTTGAACCTTTGAAGATGAACTATTTCCCTATCATTGCGAACCCTAACCCCATGGCCAAAGAGCTATGTTTTTAGCCACCACAGAGCTCCGATCAAACGCTTGAAGCCATCTTAGGAATCCTCATTGCCTTATCTTCAAAAGCCCTCATATTATTTTGCTGATTGCAAAGCTCACCGCCGTCGCCGTATAGCCGCTACTGTGTCACAATTTTGGCCACCGTCCCTAGTTTGAAGTTGCCATTTTTTTGGTGAAAAAGGTTTCATAACGCACATGGTAAGAACCATTTTTCTACCTCAAACCCTAAATTACATTGCTTTTCCCTTATCTCGTCTACTTCGTTTCCTTCCTTTATATTGCTTTTCTGAAACCTTAACTGATACTCTAGGTGCAAACACTATCAATAGTTGATGGAAAACAATGGACAAAACTTGAAACTCAAAGAGAATTGCGATAATGTCCTCTACACTTTACGCCAAAACTACCAAGGTGGGGGAAAGACTCTATGAGTGAAGAACAAGGCACAAGTTTCATTATTTATTTGATTTTAGGAGGCAGAACTTTATTTGAATTGTAATTGAGTTGAGGTGAAATTTTGTGTAATTAGAATTAGACTAGGTGGGGATGTGATTGTGTTTTGGATTTTCATCCTATGGTAAGGTAAATTTTGGTTGAACAAAGGAATTCCACTATAGAATATTGGTTTGTAATATTTCTTTGTAAGAATGGTTTGTGAAATATTTCTCTGTAATAATGGTTATTTCATAGAAGTTATTAACTTATTATGTAGATTGCTTTGTAACAAGTTCTCAAATTACAATTTTAATAATAAAGAGATATACATTTTATACATTCTCAGTGTTATTAGCTTAAAATTAGTAGTATTTTTTTTTTGGGATCAAATTTTTGTATAAATTTGTTTAATTTAAAAAAAATGATAAATTAAAAATAAAATTTATAATTTCCATCCCAAATTCTATCCCAAAATTTAAAAATAAAATAATATAAATTAATTAAATTTCGTCCCGCTTTCTATCCCAACATCGTGACGAAATGAATATTCTGTTCCAAAACATTTGCGATGAACAAAAATCCATTGAATTTTTTTTTGTCACAAATTTCGTCGCATAATAATTTTGGGACGAAAATTTTAACTAATGCACTACAGAAATTTCTGTTCCAAATGAATTTTTTTCTTGTAGTTGTGGACCCTTCTACTCGCCGCTCATTTTCCGGTGAAGAACTTTCCAGTCACCTATCCTGCTGCCATCCTTTTTCAGTGTGTTTTCTAGCCACCACCTTTTGCCTGTCACTCATTTTTCGGCAAAGAACTTTTCGGTAACCTATTCTGCCGTTGTCCTTTTTCCGACGTGTTTTTTGGTAACTTTTCTATGCTTCGCTGGTTGTGGGTTTCTATCATTGTTTTCCTTGCCTATCCATGGCTATTAATGATCATTTCCTCTCTTTCAAGTTTAAATAATTTTGAGTCTCCAATATTATTGGTTTGAAGCTTCCAAATGTGGTTCTTAAGAAGGTCGGAACTTGTTTTGCTGGCCATAAATTTTCTTAGGCTGGTGGTTATTCTAGCTCTCTATCAAAGTTATATTTCTAGCAATACTCCTTGACTTCGCCAACATTCTTGAGTTGTCTTTCAAACCATTGTTTTTGGGTGGAACTCAATTTTTTGGTTTTTATTAGTTGGGAATAAATTTTCTTGTAACAAGCTGAGAGCTTAGTAACCTTCAACTTAAGGGGGAGTATGGAAAATCAGAATATAATATTCTGATTCTATTAATAAGGCCTAAATATGTTTTTAGTCCCTCTAATTTGGGTAATATTTTTTAGTCCTCTAAATTTAAAGTTGCTTTTTTTAGTCCCTGAAATCCGCAAAATGCTCTTTTTAGTCCCTTTGCATAGTGTGAGCCAAACGGGGAATAAGAAATTCGCAATTTGTGTTAGTTTTTTACTGTCAGAATTTGGTTTTCTAATTTATATTTTAAAGTACTATTTTTTGGCAGTTAAAAACTGTCAAAATCAAGTCAATAAAAAATTAAAAACTCATTAACCACTTTAAAAACCGCTTTAATTTTCTTATTGACTTGATTCTGGTAGTTTTAAACCACCAGAAATTGTATTTTAAAATTTAAAATAGAAAATCAATTTCTGATGGTAAAAAATTGCCACAAATTATGAATTTCTTATTCCCCGTTTGGCTCATACTGTGTAGAGGGACTAAAAAGAGCATTTGGTGGATTTAAAGGACTAAGAAAAGAAACTTTAAATTTGGAAGACTAAAATAAATATGACCCAAATTTGAGGGACTAAAAACATATTTAACCCTATTAATAATAGCGGTTTATAGGAACATAATCTTTGAAGGTATTCATCCTCTGAGATCTTAATGTAGATGAGTCTCCTTTCATGCAAGGTTTTGGCAACTGACTATTAGGGATGTCAAAGGAGTTATGGAGAGCTTGCACAAAGGTGCAAGTTTGAGAAGGGGGTTAGAGTTTAGGGAGGAAGCAGAAAGCGTGGAGGAGTAGGGAAGAAGAAAGGGCCACAAGCATACGGGATCCATGGTGGCACAAGAAAACCCTAGTAGAGTGTTAGGTCATTTCAACTTATATACTTACCATCAACTTATCTACAATAACCTAAAAATAGTGGAGTAAATATTTATAATATTAAAAAATAGTAACATAATTTTTTTTATTTATTAATAACAACATTTTAGTGTCTAATCTTGATAAATTAGCAAAATAACTCCAAACATGAGCACCAACAAGTCATGTCCCATATAAGGATCAAAAGGCTAGTTTCTTAATTTCTTTCATCGTGTTCATACATTGTTCTCCTTAAGTTCATAACAAGTTCATAATCTAACAAGGTTATGATCCATTTTTAACTCCAAACAAACATAATTTCATGTTATAAAAACTTGGGCAGCAACATAATAATAAGAAAACACCATGATTTCATGCTAGAAGTGAATCAAACTAACATTTTATCACAACAATAAAAACATGGCAACAACATATATCAAATGAACAACATGAATTTAAATCAACAAAACATAAAGAGAGGGATCTTGGGGGCCAAGACCCATCCCTACTCCCCACATGGACCAATAACAATGGAAAGAATAAATCCCACTATCTCCCATACCTTGCATGATGATCAACAAGGAGGCAAGGTGGTGTGCTTTTCTCTCTTTCCCTCCTTCACGTGGCACCTAGGGGAGCAAGGCCTCCTCCAAGCTCTCCCAACTCTTTGCTAGCACCCTCTTAAGAGCTCTATAACTCACTGATTCTCTAACTTTCTAACTCTTTCAGGCAAACTTGTTGTTGGTATGAGAGTAAACTAATAAGGCTTCTCTATTTATAGAGGTTTATGGAGCATTCTAGAATCAAGTTGGATGAAGCATGTGTTTGTGGGGTGGCAAGAGAGGCCAAATAGGTTTGATAACTTGTATAGGGTGAGTTTGTAGCAATAGGTGAAAGGCTATGGCCAAGCTAGGTTGAGTGTAGCGGAGTATTGACAAGACAAAACATGCATGCATGTCTGAAGCATGCAAAAAGAGAAGTCCGACTTTTCTCTCCCCTCCTCTCTCTGTCTCTAGGCACATCTCTTTCTCTCTCTCTTTTTCTTTTCTTTTTTTCTTTTTATCTTTCAATTAGGTTGGGTTTTGGGTAGTCTAGGTTATATTATATAGGAAAGGCCCATTTGTTTTTATTTAAAAACTGTTTGGAGTTTTATTTGGACTCAATTAAGGGTCAGTCCAATCTATTACTTTTTACACCTCCCAAAATTACTAACAACACCCCTTTTAGTTTCAGGCCAGATTTCCTAGCTACACATCTTGTTTCTGTTGAATATACCCCCTGACAAGTTTTTGTTTTCTAGATCCTAGGCCCAAATCTAATTATTTTATTAATCTTTTCTTAGCCCATCAAACACATGACATATCAAATAATTAAATAAGCATCATAATTAATATTTATCACTATAATAAACAAATTAATTAATAAAAACACCAATTAAATAAAGGGTAAATACCCATTTTGGTTATTGGAAGTGTGTGGCGCTGACAGATTGGTCCCTGAAAGATAAAAAATTCAAATTTAGTCCCCGAATGTGCAACAAATTAGTCCTGCCATTAACTCATGATCGTTAACCTTAACGGATGTGCCTACGTGGCACATCTGGTGATGATGTGGCCATTGACGGTTGCCAAGTGTCATCCATGTCGCTATCACATGTCATCCACGTGGCTGTCAAGTGTCTAAAAGTTGACTTTTCACTTTAGTCTTTGAACTTAACCACTTGGTGTCATTTTAGTCCCTAAACTTAACCACATACTGACATTTTGGTCCTTGAACTTAACCACGTATTGTCATTTTCGTCCCTTAATGTACTTTTGAATTTTTAATTAATTAAGTCTCACGCTACATGTAAATTATTATCATAGTCATCACCATATCCCCTTACTTCCATTCCATATCCCTCATATTTGTCACCTTCTTCTTCAACACTTTGTAGTTCATCTTGACTTTCACCTCTACCATCTACAGGCAAAGTTCGTCATTTATTCAACTGAAACATCAATTCTAGTAGGCAAATAACACAAAAACATCTTAAAAAAACTATTTAATTTTTTTCCTTAATAAACTTTGTCTAGCTTATTTAAGAAATTACATTTTATTCAATTAAAAATTTTCAAATAGCTTATTCAACACGCTCAAGTAACCACTACATTTAAAATTCTTTGATGTCTATATATACCTTGCGGTAGTATTCATGAAACCCACAACTTTCGTTGTTTACATTTTATGATTTACAAAGACTAAAAAAAATAGGGGCAAGATGTACTACACTTGTCCCATCGAAAGGGTATGTAAGCAAATGGTTCTAACACTTTCATTTTTCTCCCTTTGATTCTCAAGTTTTTTTAATTGTCTTTTCGTGATTAATGTTATTCCATAGAATAAATTAATTAAATAATTAATCTAACATTCTACACATATTAATAAGATAACAGCTTGATTTGGGTAGAAGATATGGTTTGGAACCTTATAGAATCTTGTTAGCAATTTACTGGATTTAGTCGCTAATTACTGCTATGGGATCACTCATAAATTAGTTTCATATTTGTAGTATAATTTAAATGGTGGAATTGATGAGAGGAAGGTGAAGAAGGTGAAAAATATGAGGGATAAAGAATGGAAGTGAGGGAATAATGTAATGTCTATGCTAATAATTTACATGTAACATGGAACTTAATTGAAAGTTTGAAAGTGCTTTCAGGGACCAAAATGACAGTATGTGGTTAAGTTCAGGGACCAAAATGTTCGTATGTGGTTAAGTTTAGGGATCAAAATATCAATAAGTGGTTAAGTTCATGGACTAAAATAACAGCAAGTTGTTAAGTTTAGAGACTAAAGTGAAAAGTCAACTTTTAGACATGTGGCAGTCACATGGATGGCACATGGCCATCGTCAGTTGCCACGTAATCATCAGAGATTCCACGTAGGTACATCCGTTAAGGTTAACGGAGATGAGTTAACAGCAGGACCAATTTGTCGCACTTTTTGCACATTCGGGGATTAAATTTGAATTTTTCATCTTTCAGGGACCAATCTGTCAACGTGACACACTTTTAGGGACCAAAATGGGTATTTACCCTTAAATATATTACACAAGATAACAAACCATATACTTTGAAACATACAAAATAAATTCAAATTACTTAAAATTTTAACCAAGCAAACAATATCATAAATATAAAAAACTGAATCTATTTACCAATCAAATCAAGCATCATAAATCTATCAAAATAAATATTTAAGGAATTATTCATAATCTCTTGCGAATTTAACCCCTTCACACTATACAATTTCATTTCAAGAAATAATTAAATTTCTTAAAATGCAATAAACAATGTATATTCTTATAAGGTGAAAATCGAGTTGCTACACAATGGCAGGGTGGGACAAACAAGTTGGGTCATTTTATCACCTTACTCCTGCATTCATACTGGATTAAGACAAGACACAAATTATTGTATAACATTAAGCATTAAAACAAAATAACTTAGTTTTAGACAGAAAAGAATTACATAATTTTACTACTTTATGAATATTACTAAATAGATAAATTTCTAAAACAAAATATAATAATTTTCAAAAAAATAAAATACCAAATATTTTCTTTCTAATCCTAATATAAGTATTTTTCAATATTAATTATTTGAATATTAAAGGCAAAATTTATAACTTGATCAACATACATGTGATTTAATAGTGTGTTTGGATAACAAATGAGAATTGATTCAACTTACAAAGTCGTGGTAATACCATGAAGATGTGAAAATAATTATTTGTTGCTTTACCTTTATGGTGAAAAATAATTGATTTTTTTTATCACCGTGAAACTGTTCTAAACACGTTATAAGAGAAGATGCATAAGTTATTATGAAACACCAAATATTTAAGTGCTAATGTCTTAAAAAATGAAATATTAATAAAATAACTTCAATTTAGATAGAAATAATTACCCATTAAAAATCGTTTGGGTTGAGTTTATATTTTTAACTACAAAAAATATTTTATTTCAACTTTATATTTATTTTTAATAATTTATATAGAAAATAGTATAAAACTATTATTTTCACTATTTACTATATGAAATACCAGTGTTTTATACATGTTTAAATGAATACGAAAATCAAATATGATTTTATATGTAACAAATATGTCAAGAAATGTTTTTTTTATTATCAATTTATTGTGACTTATTAATGATTCATTATAAAGATAATGTGTATTTTGGAGTGGAGTTGAGCTTAAGAAAAGGGGGGGAAAAGAAGTTTTGAAGGTGTCTTGATGTTTGTAGATACAAAGAGGACTATAGCCTTAGCTTAGCTTACCTTAAGCTCAGTGAATTTCGGGAATGAAATTCCTAAAAGGGTGGGAGTATTGTAACACCCCAAAAATTACAACACAGTAAGTAGGTACTGAGCGATTTAATTAGGAATTAATTGAGATGTATTTGTTTGTTTTAAATAATAAAAAGATATATTTTGAGTAATTAAATATAGTTAGTGATTAATTGAGTAAATAAGAAAAATGATGGAAAATAAAATAATGAGTATTTCCTTATAATGGTCAAGTAGAAAAAATTTATAAAATCAAAGATATAAAATTCTCTATAATTAATTCTCCGCGGTTACTTCTCTGTAGCTAAATTATCTGTAAGATTCTCTGTGGTAGAATTATCTGTAGTATTTTATTTAACTATTGAAAATTCCAGTGTGTATGTATTTGAATTTAAATTCTAATATTTGTGTGTGATTGATTTCCTGAAATGTCTGCTAGTAACTAGATGGTCTATGACCAATTACTAGTAGTAGTTTATTTAGAATATTTATTACTATGTTTTAATTAATTAATTGTTTTTAATTATTTCAAATTCTAATGCTTGCGTGTTAAGTTACCTCTTTTAAAATTTTGTCTGTGAATAATTTCTTTACAGATGAAATTTTATTTGAGCAACTAGTATATATTTTATCACACAAAGTTTCATAAAAACTCTTAGATTTGATGATTTTAATTTCTAAAATTTAAATTACATTGCATTACAATTACACAGTGTAAAATTATAATGTGTAAACAAAACTCAGTGTACCTAAGTTTCCTAATTACCTAAGCCCTACACCTCACCCATGCAATTAACATAAAATCAAACACATAACCCCCCACCTAGGACACCTAAACCCACGGCCATCACCACCCCAAAAATTCCACTCACTTCCTAAAAATTCAATTAATCTCTCTCTCACTCATTAACATCACAACACAACATTTTTAGAAGCAATTTTTCTCTCCTTTCTTACCTTGGCCGTGAGCATCCTTGGAGGAGAAGGGAGGCCATTTCATCTTCTTCCTTGCATGCAAAGCCTTGATCATCACCAACACCACCTCTAATTGCTAGTCTCACCATCAAAATTCCATCTTTCTCTTTGTGTGAATCTCTAAACTAGGTAAGGGGAATTCTTCCTTGTGAGCTCAAGAAACTATGGTTTTCTTTGGGGGTTTCAACCATGGAATTGCATGAATGCCTCCATTGTGGTCATTGGTACCATTGCATGTGATTTTGGCTATGTTGGAATCCATTTCATATTTTGGTTTGTGGATTTGTGGCTGTTTTGGCTTGCATGTTACCTTTCTGTCTATAATTTTGAATCTTTAATTCTTTGGGAAGGCTCTATATACTAAGTAGACCATGCCCAAATTTTATCAAAATTTTTAGATAACTTTTCATATTGAAACTCAAGCTCAAATTAATTGAGGCAGTGGCTGTCTTCTCGGGTTAGCCAGGGCAGTCCTCACTGTTTCAACCTTTTCTCAAAATCTAACTGTTTGAGTTTTTTAAACTTTGTTATCAATGAAAATAGACACAAAATTCTACAACTTTGATTTTATAGTCGTGGTGAAATAAGCTCAAATTGAGGCTCATCCATCACATGCAAAATGGTCCTCTGTTTTTCGTTTTTGAGAGGAACATCTCTCTGTTTTTGTCTAATTCTGTATTTTCGTGTTCAATTTCTTTAAAATGTGATTACAGATCCTAAAACTAGACACAACAAGCTTTCTAAAAATATAACTTAAGCTAATTACTAATTTCATCTTCTAAATTAAAAAAATTAATCTTGGCAGAGAAGAGGTGCTGAGAAATGTTTTTAAATCTGGAACGTTGGCCTTAAATAAAAATTTGCTGGGAATTATAGAAAACGAATTTGAGTGCAAGAGTTACCTTTTTAAAAAGATAATTACGTTAGCTTTAATATGGAAAAATTCCAACTCAATTTAGTTTTGGGAAGTGTTAGAAAAGTTCATTTCTTTGAACTAAGGTCCTTAGGAGGCCAAATCTGTCTTACTGAGTTGTAGAATTTTTAGGAATATTGGTAGATTTTTTCTAAACAATTAGAATACAACTTTAGAAAATAGATTTCAATAGCTTTAATTTTATATAAAAAGTTTGTATTTTAAAAATCATTTGCTAAATTTACTTTGAGCTCACTTTCAGTCCTGTTTTGGAAGAAATTCAGTTTCTTTAAGCTTTGTTTTCGAAATGAAGTGTTATTTTTATATCCTAAGTTAACTTTGTTAGGTTCTAAGACCTTGGACGATGTCCAACCCCTCGAATTTCGGTTTTGATGATAACAACTAAAGGATAAATTTTGAAATATCTAATGATCTAGTTTGAGTGTTATAGGATTTACGTTGTCCAATGCTGCAATGGTATTGTATCTCTCAAACCTCGACTTTATGTTTTAATAAGAAAAGCGTCCAAATTTGTTTTATAAGAATACTATAGGCAGCGTCTAATGCTCCTGTGAGAGCAAGCGTCCAATGACTATATAACCCACTCTGTAGTTTCTATCTTAAAATAATATTATAAGGAAATTCGCTTTCAATGGTGATTCTATATAATGCAACGATTATTCTCTCACATTCTAATATGTCATTCTATTTGATTTTTCGAATAGTATTGAACTGGAAAAGAAGAAGCTTCTCTCTGCAGAAAAAGTACAAGTAGGAGAGGCGCTACATGTACGACTGTCTCCTCTATCTCTCCACCCTAAGTCAAAACGTGACAACGGTCACATGCTTTGGAGAGAACCGCTCTTGGCAAAGGAACATATCCCACAATGGATACTTTACAACAAGCTGCCTATAAATAGTGGAATGAGCTCATGCATCAGACTGACGAAAAATTTATAAAGAGCTGAATCTCTGTCAAAACGACTAGACGATCAATACTTAAGCAAAACGAGCTTTCTTCTTAGCTTTGCTAAGCGATTCTGTATATTCGTGTTTATTGTAATATCCTCTCTGTGAGAGTTAGTCTTACTTTCTATACTCAAACAATTCTGTTTGGAAAGCCAAGAGTGGCTTAGTGTTAAAGAATACTTGGGTTTTTTTTTTAATCTCAGGGGGAGATTAAAGGTGTGCCAGGAGTGGCCTAGAGAATTCTTGTAGCCAGAAGTGGCAAGGTTAGAATACTTGAGAGTAATCAGATCTTGATTAGTAGAACCCTTCAAAAGTTTTTGAAGGAGAACTGGACGTAGCTCAGTTGAGTGAACCAGTATAAAACTAAGTGTTCTATTCTCTTGTCTTCTAGCTTATTTGCATATCTATTAAACTATCTCTTCAACATACTATGAAAGTGTTTCTTTACACATCTTTTCTATCTTTTACATGTGTTCTAACGAAAAGCAAGAAAAAGCAGTTTCATTGGACTATTGCTTTTGAACTGCTGGATGATAGCATAATCTTCTGTTTTACTAAGTTCTTGTAAAACTTAAGATATACTATCTTCACATTACTTAAAGTTTTTCAAAGAAATTATAAATACACTATTCAACCCCCCCTTCTAGTGTATTTCTCTGTATTTCAGTTGGCATCAGAGCTCGACCTCTTGGGTTGAGTACTTAGCAGTACAGAGGAAAGATCCTAAGAAAGATGGAAAACGAAGGACAAGCTGTGAACAAACCACCACTATTCAAGGGTGTTAAATATGATTACTGGAAACAAAGAATGATAGCATTCTTTGAATCTAGCCATATTGACATGTGGGAAGTTATGGAGATGGGCGACTATATTCCACTTGATGCGAACCTCAACGAAATCCCAAAGGCTAGATGGACGAAAGAGCAAAAACAAAGATTTTATCTCAACTCCAGAGCCAGAAACATCATCATGTGTGCACTGAGCGAACAAGAATACAACAAGGTGCACAGTCTCAAAAGCGCAAAACAAATGTGGGACACTCTTGCGTTAACGTATGAGGGTTCCACTCAGGTAAAACGTAACAAACTCAGTCTCCTTACTCGTCAATATGAGTTGTTTAGTATGGAAGAAAACGAGGACATACAAAGTATGTTTGGACGGTTTCAAACCATACTAAATGAACTTAGAGCACATGGTAAAGATTACAATAACTATGAACATATTGACAAAATTCTAAGAAGTTTGCCTAGGAAATGGAGACCACAGGTTATAGCCTTGAGAACAAAAAAGGAACTGGACGATATGTCCCTAGAAGAACTCGTGGGAACTCTCAAGGTGCATGAACTAGAACTGCATCAAGATAGTGATGGTAAGAAAAATAAGTCTCTGGCGCTCAGCGTCCAGAAGCCAAGGAAAGCATCATCGTCCAAAGCCATGCAAGCTGAAACATCATCAGACGAACAATATGAAGATGATGACTCAAACGAGAATGATGAACTATCCTTTATATCCAAAAGGATACATGCTATGTGGAAGAAGAAAGGTGGATCCAGATGGAGAAACCTAAACAGGAAAGGCTTCAAAGAAAAGAAGGAGAAGAGTCCAATTGTATGCTACGAATGCAAAAAGCCAGGACACTTCAAATCAGAATGCCCAGATCTCGACAAAGGCAAGGACAAGAAGAAGAAATTCTTCAGCAAAGGAAAGGGCAAGAAAGTTCTGATGTCCACATGGGAAGACCTGGACGATGACTCATCATCGGACGATGGAGAAGAAGAGGAAGCACACATATGTCTGATGGCAGACACCTCAACTGACTCTTCTGAACCAGAAGAAGGAGATGAGGTAGATTTTAATGATATAGATTCAATTCAAGAAGCTTATCATGAACTACTTTCAAACTCTTCTATCCTGTCAAAGGCCTATAGAACTTTAAAGAAATCATCCAAATCACTTTCAAAAGAAAAAGAAGCTTTAGGAAAAAGTGTTAGACAACTGGAAAGTGAAAAGGAGGATTTACAGAAAAAGTTTACAGAGCTCTCAAGGCAAAATGAAATTACAAATATGGAGAGGCGAACTCTCTGGAATGATGCTGCTCAAGCCCATAAATCCTGTGAGGATTCAAGGACTAGAGAAAGAAATCTTTCCATAGAGATTCAAAATCTCAACGTAGAAAACAAAAGGCTAGTTGAGAAGCTTCTGAAAGTTGAAGCAGATACTTCCTTAAGAGGTCAACCATATGATGTTGTAAAACTTCATGAAGAAATTGACAGCCTAAAGAAGGATCTGTCAAACTTTGTCAAGGGTTCTGACAACCTCAAAAATCTTTTAAAATATGAAGGTTGTAAGAGACCAAATGACAGGTCAGGACATGGATATAAGGGAAAGAAATACATTCATGATGAAGAAACAGATGTTTGCTACTTCTGTGGGAAACCTGGACATATAACGTCCAAATGCAGACACCTGCCTAAGAAGGGAGCATTCAATGCCCTTCGAGCTAACAAAAAAGGACCCAAGTCAATCTGGGTACCTAAGGATAAAATTGTTCCTGTTGCAGACATGCTTAACAGCAGGAAAGAAACTCCAATCATGGTACCTGGACAGTGGGTGCTCACATCACATGACAGGAGAAAGGTGTATGTTCCAAAGCCTCCTACCCAAGACTGGTGGGACAGTCACTTTTGGAGGGAATCAGAAAGGGATGATAGCTGGCATAGGTAAGATTGGTATACCACCCTATCCTTGTATTGATAAAGTTCTTTATGTTAAAGGTCTTAAACATAATCTACTTAGCATAAGCCAATTATGTGACAGTGGATATGATGTTGCCTTTAACAAAGGTGAATGTAAAGTCAAAAACTCTTATGGATCCCTTCTCTTTACCGCAAAGAGGCAAGGCAATCTGTATAAGATTAAACTTGGGGAACTATCAAGTCAAAATGTATCATGCCTAGTTTCTGTACAAGAAAATCATTGGTTATGGCATAAAAGACTTGGTCATGCAAGCTTGAGGTTAATCTCAAAGCTGAACAGGCACAACCTCGTAAGAGGACTACCAAGTATGTCATATAAAGATGATCTTCTTTGTGAAGCTTGTCAGAAAGGGAAACAAGTGAAAAGTTCTTTTCAAAGTAAAAACATTGTTTCCACTTCTAGACCTCTTGAGCTGTTACATATTGATCTGTTTGGACCCACAAGAACAGCCTCGGTAAGTGGTAAAAGATATGGATTGGTTATAGTGGACAACTATACTAGATGGACATGGGTCTTATTCCTATCCCACAAAGATGAGTCCTTCAAGGCCTTTTATAACCTCTGCAAAAGAGTTCAAAATGAAAAAGGAGTATGCATTACTTCTATCAGAAGTGATCACGGGGGAGAATTCGAAAACAAAAGTTTTCAAAGGTTCTGTGAGGATAATGGTATCCTTCACAACTTCTCAACACCTAGAACACCACAACAGAATGGTGTAGTTGAGAGGAAAAACAGGTCGCTCCAGGAGATGGCCAGAACCATGTTGAATGATAATTCAACCCCTAAACACTTCTGGGCTGAAGCAGTGAATACTGCCTGCTATTTACAAAACAGAATCTATATAAGGCCGATATTTGAAAAGACTCCATATGAATTGTGGAAGGGTAGAAGACCTAACATATCCTACTTCCATCCATTTGGATGTCAATGTTTCATTCTGAACACTAAGGATAACCTGGGAAAATTTGATTCTAAGTGTGATGAAGGAATACTGTTGGATATTCTGAAACTTCAAAGGCATACAAAGTTTATAACTCTAGAACCTTAGTTGTTGAAGAAGTTATACATGTGAAGTTTAATGACAACAAGCCTGATAAGGAATTATCAGAGCTGGACAAATCATTTGCAGATCTCATATTGGACGATGCAAGTAAGTCATCAGATTCGTCCAACCATGATGTCTCAGTTGAAGAGTCAAATGCAGCACTGGACGGTCCAGTCGCAAAACAAAGAGAACCAAATGGACGCAACTGGCAAATGAAGAAACATCATCCACAGGAGCAAATCATTGGAGATCCAAAAGATAGAGTCAAAACCAGATCTTCACTTCAATGACAGCAAGGTCACACAGCATTCATATCTCAAATAGAACCTAAGACTGTGGACGATGCCTTAGAAGATGAAGGCTGGGTCAAAGCAATGCAAGAAGAACTTGACCAGTTTCACAAGAACAATGTCTGGAAGCTAGTAGAACTCCCCAACGACAAAGAAGTTGTAGGAGCAAAGTGGGTGTTCAGAAACAAGCTGGACGAAGCAGGTAATGTTGTGAGAAACAAAGCAAGGTTGGTAGCAAAAGGTTACTCACAACAAGAAGGTATAGATTATACTGAAACTTATGCTCTCGTTGCACGTCTAGAGGCAATCTGCATTCTACTGTCATTTGCAGCTCATAGCACTATAAAGCTATATCAAATGGACGTAAAAAGTGCATTCCTCAATGGACTCATAAAGGAAGAAGTCTATGTGGAACAACCCCCAGGATTTGAAAGTGATGATTTTCCAAACCATGTTTTTAAACTTAACAAAGCCTTATATGGGTTGAAACAAGCCCCTAGAGCGTGGTATGAAAAACTCAGCTAATTTCTGTCAGAAAATGGTTTTTCAAGAGGAAAAGTAGACACTACATTATTTCGCAAAGACTACTCTTCTGATTTTATTATTGCACAAATATATGTTGATGATATCATATTTGGTGCCACTAATGAGTCTCTCTGTGAAGAATTTGCCAAATTAATGCAAACAGAGTTCGAGATGAGCATGATGGGTGAGCTGAAATTCTTCCTTGGACTTCAAATCAAACAAACTGAAAAAGGAATATATATACATTAGACTAAGTATGTCAAAGAGCTGCTAAAGAAGTACAAGTTGGACGATGCAAAACCAATGAAAACTCCTATGCATCCAACAATAGTACTTGGACTGGACGACAACTCAAAGAAAGTAGATAACACTCTATACAGAGGAATGATAGGATCACTCCTATACCTCACAGCGTCCAGACCTGACACCATGTTCAGCGTATGCTTATGTGGTAGATTTCAATCTGACCCATGGGAAGTTCACTTAACTGCTGTTAAAAGAATCTTTCGATATCTTGCTAGAACCACTAACCTTGGGTTATATTTCAAAAGGCAAAAAGATTTCAGGCTAATAGGATACTGTGATGCTGATTATGCTGGAGATCGAATTGAAAGAAAAAGCACTAGTGGAGGGTGTCACTTCATCGGTGGTAATCTAGTCTCCTGGACATGCAAGAAGCAAGGAACCATTGCTCTGTCCACTGCTGAAGCAGAGTATATTTCAGCTGCAAAATGCTGTTCTCAAATCTTGTGGATCAAACATCAACTTGAGGACTACAGCATATATGAGAGTAACATTCCTATCTCCTGTGATAGTAAAGCTGCTATAGATCTTTCTAAAATTCCCATATTGCATTCAAGGGCCAAACATATAGAGATCAAACATCACTTTATAAGAGATCATGTTCAAAAGGGTACTGTGGAATTACACTTTGTAACCACAGATAATCAGCTTGCTGATATATTCACCAAACCCCTTACTGAAGACAAGTTAATCCTTCTGAGGAACAAACTTGGCATGGACTCTGTAAAGGAATGATTAACATCTACATGATGCGTCCAATAAAACCATAGCGTCCAAAGGACATGTCGTCCAAGGAACACTAGAGTCATGCACATGCATTACATATATTTCACTTAAGTCCAATATGTGGACAATGCTTTTTATTTTAGTTTTTCTTGTTTTGTTCAAATAATCAAAACGGATCGTTTTAAGAGTAAGTATGAGCTAAGACTCTATGCTGAGTCACCAAAATGTTAGTAACCGTACACAGTTACCCACATTCTTCGCACGTCTCATCATGGCGGGTTTTATGGCATCATTTACATTTCAAATATTCAAAAAGCCCAAAACCATTTCATATCCTTCAAACAAAGCCCAAATATATACTTATCAATTCGTCACAGAAAAACACCACCGTATCCATCTTCTCTGAGATTATCATCACCCTAAGCACACACACTCTCTCTCTCCCTCTCAGAAAACCTAAAAATCCAAACTTTTCTACCATGTCAAACTCTGCAAACTCAAGCAACTCGGAACTCGACGTCCTCACTTACCCTGAAACCACAGTTGTGTGCCAAGGAGCTGCTACAGTGCACATTGAGCACTTTTTCGACATCGAAAAGCTTGAGAAGCTGGGACTGAACCTGAACGAGAGCCTTTTGAAGTGTGGAATCAGAGGCTACTTCAATAAAAACCAGAAAATATTCCCTGAATTGATCAGAATGTTCTGGAGAAATGCCAAGTTCCAGAGCTCAAGGGAGCTCGTGGCCACGGTTCTTGGACGAGAGGTGACACTGTCCACCGAGACCATTGCAAAGGTAACTGGTTGCATTAGGGAGCAGAACCAGTACAGAACTGACTGGGCCAAGCAGTACGGCAATTACATTGCGACCGTGCTTTGCAAGACCAAATCCACCGACTCAATAAAGATTGAGTACAGGAACCTGTGTGAGGAAGCAAAAATCTAGCAGCAGGTGTGCAACAAGAGTATCTTGCACAAAGCTGGGTCTAAGGACTCAGTCATGGACTTACACAAGTTTTTGATATTCCATATTATGGAAGGTATTCCCTTCAATCTCCCTCACACCATTTACGTCAATATCGTGAGAATGATGAAGTCTGTGGGTGGCAATGATGACATTTTCTACGCCGCCCTGATGAACAAGATCTTCTATGACCAGAAGGTCTATCAACGCTTCTTTGATGAACTGGAAGAAGATGTTTACAAAGCTATTGTGAAGAAAGGGCCAATGGTAGCAACACAACAACTGTTTGGTGAGTCCAACATAAAACCTATGAAGATCAAGCTAATAGCCAAGGTCTTAAGGGACCTGGACGAGGACACCATCAACAAGCAACGACATGAACAGAGCAAGATCATCTCCAATAATGATGAAGAAGAGATTGATCTTTTTGGTATTGGCAAAAAGATCAAAAGGCTGATGGAGGAACAGGAGGGCAGAAAGATCACACGACAAATGTCTCAGAAGCATGAGGAAGATGCTGAAAAGGAGAGAAGAACCAAGAAAAGACATACTGACACATCCACTGCTCAATTCCCAGCAGAGAAGCGTCCAAGGACTGATGCGTCCAAACCTGCTCAAGCTGAGCAGCGTCCAAAGGCAGCACCAGTAAAGCTTGCTCCAGAAAAGCAAAAGGTTCGGAAGCTTCAACTACTGGACGACTCTGATGATGATGACCAGATCCCAATTGGTCAAATCATGAAGAAGGCAGAGGAGACGGAGGGCCCTCAGCAAAAGAAGTAGAAGGTACAACCTGCTAAACCAATTTCCTTTCCTTCTAACGTGCCACGACGAGTCAAGACTCAGGCAGCAAGGCCAAGGAGAATTGTAGTTCTACCACTTTCCTCTCAAGACACCGATAACATATCCACCAGCACCCTACTACCAACAACATCCAGTGCTCCATCCACATCAACAACCCAGCATCCACATCTTCGCTTGGACCTGTCCAAGTTTGTGTGTCCAAGGGATGCATGGAGGGATACCTGGTCCCCATGGACTATACCCCCCAAGCAGAAAACCAAAGAAGAAAAAGACAGAGAATGTTTCCCGGTTGCATTCCTTACACGAAATGAACAAAATTACTGTAAGAAAAGTGATGTGATCTGGAGGCCTCTACAAGAGCCTTTGAAGCGGCATTTCACTACTGTCTCAGCACCAGAGTGGACGAGGTATGATTACGCTCATGATTCTTCAGTTGTTTATTCTGCTATGCCCGAAGGAGCGATCATCAGCAACCCTTTGCCCAATTGGACGAGAGAAGTGTACCCATACTTGATCCGCATGCCTCATCGTTACTCCTGTCCAACTGGAACTCAGCAAAGAGTGCGTCCAGCAGCAGAAGATCTGCATAAACCAGAGGTGGAGGTTGCCTCTCGATTCACAAAGACGGTTGCGGAGCAGAAAGGGAAGGCTCCAAGAAAAATGAAGGCACCGTCCAAGAAGTCCCCTGTTAACAGGGATATTAAACTGGCCGCAGAGTTGCAGTTGGCCATTAAAGAGAGTCTGGACCCTTCCATATCGAAGCAGCGTCCAGATGTAGGGTGGGTCAAAGATGTTCGCATCTGGACTCCAATCACAAAGTTCCTGCCTCTACCAGCTGGAACTCCAATGCTAAACTTCCAGCCAGGTGACTATGATGAACTTGGAAAACTTCTGCAACAAATGTATATACTAAACCAAGCCATCGCCTACCCACCAAACCTTCACATAAGCCGCGCCACAGAAATAAAGTTTGTACCAGACAGGGTATGTCCTAGACTACCTTTATATGATGTTGGTCGCTATAAAGGCTACAAGTTCTACGGCATTGAGATGCCAAGAGGGAAGAGAAAGTTGAAACCATGCAGAAATCCTCTCATACCTGGGGTCATCTGTTTGACAAGACTGGTAAGCTTACGCGTTCACTCGGAACCTTTGATTCCATTATCTTTTGGCGCCAGATCTTATGGAATGATTCCCATTCCCAGAAGGCCTCCTCCTCAGGCAGCTCCAAGGATGACTTTGTTCACCCCCCTCATGGTATTGAGGTGCTGCGTCAAGTAAAGACTCACCACTTCTCAGACACCTTTGCCTGCTTTCTGAAAGATTCAGATGATTATCTAGAGTTAATGAAGACATTGCCAAAAATCAGAAGCAACAAAGTGTTTGATCTTCGAACACTGGATCGCACAGAGTTTGTGGAGGAACTCCAAACTCTGCATGAGGAGTACAAAGTAGAAGAAGCCACAGCAGCCGAACAAGCTCGTCTAGAGCAGTTGGCTCTTGAGGAAGCTGAGACTGCAACCACAGAAAAAGAATATCAGGTTGCTAAGTCAAAAGCTACACAGGCAGAGCTGGATGAAGCATCTGCCAAAGTAACAAAGGTGCTAGCTCATCTTGACCTGGACTCATCTGTACCAGTGGACGTGGAACACTTTGTCACGTCACATGAAGAACCTACCGTCTAATCTGGAAAGTCCAAGGATGATAGAGAGCTCGTTGTTGAAGCATCCAAGCCAATGGAAACAACTACAGCAAAGCCTACTGCTGAAGATATCACCAGCTTCCCCATTGTTGATGCATCTACTGAAGCATATTCGGGCACACGTCAACTGGTTCCCACCGGATCTTCAAGTCCAAGGGGCATCCATCCCTTGCGATTTGCTGAACCTCAAGGAGTCTCAGAAGATCGTGTTCACGAGATAGTGCAACAGGCTCTGAGGCAACAACAGCTGGAAATCGAAGCAGCTTTTCAAGCTTTTCAGCAAAGGCAACAGGCTGAGGTTGCTCAACATCGTCTGATGCTGCAGAATGCCATCACTGAACAGTTCACGAGTCTCTCCCAGACGCTTGTGAACCAGATTCAAAATACAGCAGCCACCTTGCTTGGACAAGTTGCTCATGCAGTTCCACCCGTCCAACCACAACCTCCTCAACCAGCACCACCTATACAAGCGCCACCAGAACAACCACCACCACCACCACAAGAACCACCTCCACAGCCATAAGGTGACCATGATGGTCCAATCATTTTCCCATCTTTCAAACCTTTTTTTGTTAATGACAAAGGGGGAGAAATTGGAATTTTGATGTCATACAAGTAAATAGCTAAACACTATATATATATATATATATATATATATATATATATATATATATATTGGCATCTGTATCAAAACATGAGGTGTTTATTTCATAAATTCCGCATCCATATCCTTGATATGTTTTATACTCTGATATCTGTTATACCTGATATTCTTGCTTTTTATATTTCTCTATTATCCGATGCATAAGAAATGTTGAACTCAGGGGAGTACTTCATTTCACATTTATACACTGGCATAACATAATCATCTCTGACTTGATTCATTGCATTCATATATGATTATGTGACTGTTAACATCAAAATTTAACATTATTTGTCATCATCAAAAAGGGGGAGATTGTTAGGTTCTAAGACCTTGGACGATGTCCAACCCCTCGAATTTCGGTTTTGATGATAACAACTAAAGGATAAATTTTGAAGTATCTAATGATCTAGTTTGAGTGTTATAGGATTTATGTCGTCCAACGCCGCAATGGTATTGTATCTCTCAAACCTCGACTTTATGTTTTAATAAGAAAAGCGTCCAAATGTGTTTTATAAGAATACTACAGGCAGCGTCCAATGCTCCTGTGAGAGCAAGCGTCCAATGACTATATAACCCACTCTGTAGTTTCTATCTTAAAATAATATTATAAGGAAATTCGCTTTCAATGGTGATTCTATATAATGCAACGATTATTCTCTCACATTCTAATATGTCATTCTATTTGATTTTTTGAATAGTATTGAACAGGAAAAGAAGAAGCTTCTCTCTGCAGAAAAAGTACAAGTAGGAGAGGCGCTACATGTACGGCTGTCTCCTCTATCTCTCCACCCTAAGTCAAAACGTGACAACGGTCACATGCTTTGGAGAGAACCGCTCTTGGCAAAGGAACATATCCCACAATGGATACTTTACAACAAGCTGCCTATAAATAGTGGAATAAGCTCATGTATCAGACTGACGAAAAATTTATAAAGAGCTGAATATCTGTCAAAATGAATGGATGATCAATACTTAAGCAAAACGAGCTTTCTTCTTAGCTTTGCTAAGCGATTCTGTATATTCGTGTTTATTGTAATATCCTCTCTGTGAGAGTTAGTCTTACTTTCTATACTCAAATAATTCTGTTTGGAAAGCCAGGAGTGGCTTAGTGTTAAATAATACTTAGGTTTGTTTTTAATCTCAGGGGGAGATTAAAGGTGTGCCAGGAGTGGCCTAGAGAATACTTGTAGCCAGAAGTGGCAAGGTTAGAATACTTGAGAGTAATCAGATCTTGATTAGTAGAACCCTTCAAAAGTTTTTGAAGGAGAACTGGACGTAGCTCAGTTGAGTGAACCAGTATAAAACTAAGTGTTCTATTCTCTCGTCTTCTAGCTTATTTGCATATCTATTAAACTATCTCTTCAACATACTACGAAAGTGTTTCTTTACACATCTTATCTACGATTATCTTTTACATGTGTTCTAACGAAAAGCAAGAAAAAGCAGTTTCATTGGACTGTTGCTTTTGAACTGCTGGACGATAGCATAATCTTCTGTTTTACTAAGTTCTTGTAAAACTTAAGATATACTATCTTCACATTACTTAAAGTTTTTCAAAGAAATTATAAATACACTATTCAACCCCCCCTTCTAGTGTATTTCTCTGTATTTCAAACTTAGTGAAAAATTGTGTGACTTTGTGAGTAAGTGACTAGTATAGTACATTGTTTTTAATTTGATTTAAAAGACCAGGGGAGTGTGAACCTTGGGCAAATTGTGATTGATACGTGTGACTGTGAATGCTTTTGTGATACAGTCAATTTGACTGTAGGGTGAAATTGTGATAGTGTTGTTTGACTGATGTATTCACAAGACTCGGGCACAGTGCTTGTGAAGACTAGAACTCGGTTCTAGTGATTCTGCCAATTTTGTCATATAAGATAGATAAAACTTTAACAGTAAGCACAATTAATTAGGCTGCAAGTGTTAATTTTATTGATAGATTTTTAATTAAATAACTCTTTATTTGTGCTTGTTGGACATAGAAAGGACTTAGGACCCTTGCGTGGAGGAATAAATGGTAAGTTTGATTATTTATAAAATTTTACAATATGAGAGTCATGCAATGGAATTACGAGTGTGTGGCGAATTGCTGGAATTACAAGATGAAAAGAGAGTCACATGGGACATTTCCAACTGTGAAAACACCAAAGAAAGGGGGCGGAGTTCGAATGGCACATCACAAGAGGTGACGGTCACCCATAGAAAGGTGATGGAGGCAAGATATATATATATATATATACATATATATATATATATACTTCTTCTTTTAGCAGAGACGAGGTCTAATGTTCGGCATCTATTTGACCGTCTAGTACCATGTGCAGCGGAACCCCACTGTGACGAAAAATGATAATCCCGATAGAGAGAGTTGTTGAGGAGTCAGTCCTTAGAGTAATGGATGACCACAATTGGTAACTAGGAGATGATCGTAAGGCAGATTGACCTTGGAGGGTAAGGCACTGAGTAGTGACGATAAATCACATAGCTGACTCAGCCACCCTGACAAAAATACGAGACATCATCAGTTGGTGAGAGTCTGCCATTATACCATGGTGAAGGGTGGACTGCCAATAATCATCCTACTTAACTTGTGTAAGACCATTGAGTTCTGAGAGTTCCAGTGACAGCTGGCCAATGATGAAAATAATTCAAAGAATTAGTAATGAAAGCGATTAGGGTTACGAGTGAGACCCGTTAGACAACCACCCGTTGTGGTTTGTAGTTGGTGTGTGACTTTTGAGTCTCTTTTGTGTGTCTGCCTTGACGAAGTAGGAAGGTTCACCCTTACATTTTTATTTTAGGAGCCGATGGCAGTACCTGCGGAGGTCATAGCGATATCATCTTCATCACCTTCATCACCCTCGACATCCTCTTTCTCTTTTGAAGTGTCCTCAGAGGGTTTAACTGTAACCGCTACTATTTTCGATGCCACACCATCCGAGGAGCTCACACCTAGTCTGGCGCTTCCCACTTTCCGCCTGCACCTTTTGTATGTCCGGCATCTGAAACGTGCATGGGCGAGTGCCCGTTAGGGGGATCTACCACTAGTCTTGGACTTGGGGATAGTGAGTCGGAGGATTCTGAGGAGGATCCATTGGACGATGGCCACGAGATTTCTTCTTTGGGATCTTGCTAGAGATCCTCTATCATCACATCTTATTTTGGGGATTAGTCCGACATGCAGGGTTGGGTTTAGTGATGACTGCTCTGAGTCTAGGACCTTTTCTTTTTCACATACTTTGATATGGGTAGACCTAGGCTTCAGACTTTTGGCATATGTACATTACTTCCTCTTATTATCTGTATCTTGTTCATATGCGGGGTTGTATATGTCTTTATTATCTATGGGTATACATGTACCTTATTACTCTTATGTATATTTCATATATTTATATTTTATAGCCAAAGCTATTTACTTTATTTATTCTGTTTTGCTCGCTTTTAAATGGATACTTATATTGAGATGACGATACACTTCTTTCTCGAAAATTTAAATGATATGTTTTATTTACTAAGCGATACGTAACTTTCGAAATTAATTAATCAAAACATTTTAAAAATTTAGTAAATTTCAAATCTATGTTTTCTTAACTTCACAGTTTTTGGAAAAATTAAAATTTGTTAACACGTTTTGAAAATAATTAAAGGATCTTTTCCTTACCTTTTCTGAAGATCGAATAAAGTAACATGTTTACTAAATTAAAATAAGTTTAAAATGGTGATCATATGTAAACACGAATTTAGGGTGTTACATATGTTATAAAGCAATGTAAAGTAAGGGTGGCCACAGATGTAGATCAATCTAATTACTTGATGAATATGAACCAATGCAAACTAGAAAATTTGGATTAGTTTAGATCAGCTTGAAAAAATGCAAATATGATCAGTTCGATTTGAGTGTTGGATTTTGATTTTGAGGACCCGAACCGATCCGATCCACCATATTATAGAATATCTTTTATTTTTTTATATTTTTATTAACCTTTAAAGTTTAGGGTTTAGACGACTTTGACTTTTTGTCGTAAATTTTTGTAAAATCATTATTCATTTTATTGCGTTTCCTTTTTTGTAAAACCAACATTTATATTGTTTCCATTTTAGTTGCTTACATAATTAGAGTCCTAGTCTACATGAAAGTCTTCATGTCATAACATGACATTACTTCCACTAACTAAATGTCAAATTTATTCAAACCAAAGAATTTCTATAATTAACAACTTAACTTAAGCATTGTCAATGAAAATACTCTCTTAAGTTCTTAACACTTTAATATGCGAGTATCACTTTTTTTTTTCCAATTTAAACAAATTTTATCTCCTATCTATTACTATAACATTTCGTTTGCTATGATGATAAATTTTGAAATAGATAATTGAGGGAGAAAGGGAAATAAGATCAGTTCTCCAAGCCAAAAGTGATCGGTCCCACTGTTTGGAGTCTTTTTTTACAAGTGAAGGAAGGAAATGTGAATAGATCTCACAACAAAAGAGTGTCTCTTTTGAAGACTCCTCCTTAGTTTTAATAAGGTACAGTACGTTACGTATGCACTTGTTCCATATATTAATTGCTACCCTAATACACCAACAATACTCTCTTTTAAGATATATCGGTTAACTCTAAAAGTAAGATAAGCACCTCTTGGAAGCACTCTTAATGACAAATTTCCTGGCACAAAGTTTTCAATTAATTATAAGTGGATTATTAATTAAATAAATTTGATATTTGATTGCAGAGAAGTGAAGTGAAATGTGTGCGTGAAAATGTGTATCTATTTTCTTTGTATAAAATGTAGTTTTTTTTACTGTTGTATAAAATGTAGTTAAACCCCTGGAGTCGCAAATTAATGTACAACTATAGGTCAAAATATCATTTAATTCGTCACACATTAAACAAATAAACTTACACATGTTTCGCACCACTACACATCACATTTACTAGTGAAATATTAAACTTATTTGATTAATAATTTATATATCATTAACTACTTAACTACTTATATACTTAATAATATAGAATTACAACAGTTTGTTAAAAAATAAATTATTATAATTTGATAAAATAGTGCACATATTCAACAATATCATTGTCAATGTACGGTTAGGTTTAATATGTTGGTATGAGTGAAACTAAGCTTGGATTCTTGAAATAAGGTATTGGGTACATGTATTATGGATAGAAAAAATATGGATGAAAGGAAAAACATATTGACTAATCAGCTTTCTCGACAAAAATTAATCATCGAAAAAACTAATAAATATTTCCTACAATGTTAAACCCTAAAAAAAATATTAATATAAATTTATGATCACCTCTGCAATGTTAACCTCATAGTTGTTGGTCATCGTGAAGACAAACCCAATTGGGCAAACTTTACTTGTAGTGTTAGGAACCTTAGGGTTAATCTAATTGTCACAACTTTGACTATGAAGATTCCTTGTAAAAGACAGAAAAAATAAAATAAAATATGCCTTATTGTATTTTTGGTATCTCCAGTACTGTAATTGTACAATTTTGGGTTTTTAGTTCCAATTGTGTAAATTAGATCTTTCACGTATTGCAATTATGTGATTTTAGTCCCTATTATCTTTTGTGAAATATATAACAAATTTTGCTATTGTGACACTAGATGATGAAGTGATAGCTGACATGTTGCCCAATACATATATTGACATGACTTAATTGGACTTTTGGCCCATTGCGATTAGGGGATTTCGTCGTGTGATTTGGTTCAATTTTTGGACAAAATATCATCTGAATCAAACATACAAATGATATGTGCTTTAGTTTGGTTCGGTTTGAATGTAATATCAAATTCAAACCAAACCAAACCTGTTTTTTGTGGTTTGGTTTAAATCGGTTTAGTAATTCGTTAATTATTTTTTTTAGTTTATTTTTGTATGAGTTTCAATTTTTTTAATTTAACAAATAATAAAATAAATTATTACAATCTAGAATCTAATAATTAATTTAGTCATGATCAACTCTTCAAACGACATTTACATAAATTATAAGGATTTGGTCAATAAAAAAATAACATATGAAAACAACCAAATTACAAAGCTCTTACAAAAAAGTACATTACAAATTATTCATAGTTAATTACTTATGCACTATCAATATTATAAACTAATAATCTAACGTAACTAAGAAAATTCCAATACATAAAGAATCACATACTATCATTATAAAATTGAGTTGTGACTTAAGTTATTTTAATGATAATTTATATAATATAAAAGAAAAACCAACATAAATATAATATGCGGTTTATTTCGATTTGATTTGGTTTTCACAATAGAAACCGAAATCTGAACCAAATCGCAATAAAAAGCATAATTTTTTATTTGCATTTTTTAATTAACTTTTTTAGTTAGATTTTACGGTTGAAAACGTTCTGGTTCATTTTTTATTGAGCACCCCTCCTAATTATTTAATCAATTTTCAATTTTTTTCCGGATAAGTTAATTTTCATGTAATCATTAAGTGTGAAATAAACAAACTCTATGAAATATTTAATGCAAGATTGACAAAGGGACCAAAATTGTATAATTCATATCTAGAAGACTTAATTGGCAAAATTAAAATCTAGGAGACTAAATTCACAAAATTACGATACATAATGGATCAAAAGTGCAACTAAACCAATAAAATAGCTAAATTCTACTAGCTAGCTTGATTTTTAAATCAACAGCTTAGGATAAGATGCTAATTACTAATACAAAGGAGAAGTGGAGTGATAAAGCAAATACAACATGATCACCAGAAGGACAAGTAAAACCTAAAACTACAAAGAGAGACACAAGGTGCATTTGTGTTGAACATATGCAGATGATCCAAATAAGAGCAATGTTGCAGCAACGATCAGAATGTCCAAAGAATTGCAAGGGGGCACGATTGCTGGCGATATCGGACGGTTTTGTGGCAAGGTTGACTAACTAGATATCTATGATGGTGGTGTTGGTTGTCGAATCAGAGGATAAGAAGGAGGCAAGTAAAACTTAAAACCACATAGAGTGACACAAGGTGCATTTTTTGTTTAATAATAATTCCATTATGGTTATTATTTAACTATAATACAATAACCCAATGGGTTCACATTTTCACAATCATATCATGCTTATAGGATAGTCTTCCAGTAGGGCCTCGCATTGGCGGAGACCAAGAAAGTGAAGAGGCACATAAGGATGGCAATCTGCATGGAGAGGACTTGAGCCATGACAGATAAAAAATTGAAAGAGAGAAAGGAGGGTTTTATGGCAGGGATGAATGACCAGATCTCGGTGACGGTTGCAGAATCAGAGAGAGCGGCGAGACCTAGGAGAATGGCGATCTGCATGCAGAGGAGTTGGGCCATGCCCATGACAAAGAAACAAACGATAAAGATAGAGAACTGTTGAGCTTGCAAGAAGACACAAGGTTGAATCACTATAAATACTAGATGATATATCGTGGGCTCCGTGGAATAACAAAAATGTATGATTTATAAATGGGTAAAAATGTATTTAAATAATAAAGTTGTCTCATGAAAGTAATCTATTTTTAAATTTAGTTTAATATCTTTCCTCTTAAATAAAAATTCAATTTTTAATAATATTATATTTTAATTTTTTACTAATTATATTTTCCAATTAGATGCAAGCTTCAATAAGTAAAAAATGATTTGATTAAATCAATTGTAAACATGTAACAAAATTTTAAAATATACTACCTCAAGTCCTAATTATAAGCAACATAGGACAAATCATCAATACCAAGGAAAGTATTTAATATAACTTTTTTTTAAATTAATTCTACCACAAATTCAATTTTTATTCCAAAAACACCCTTTGCTTTAAGTGGTTGTCATAGGAATAAGTGAATGCATAGGGAATAGAGTTAACAATAAAGTAAAGGTATAAAAGAAATTTAACCTTAAGTAACTTTAAAAACTAGTGATTGTTGCTTATAATTAGGACCAAACAAAAAGTCCTTTTGTTGCTTATAATTAGGACCAGAGGTAGTACTATAGGCATTTTTGGGTCTAAACAATAGGCATCCTTTATGGGAGACAATCGTACCCCAGCCTTGTAGGACCACTATGAGTGCAAAGTCTCTCCCTGAGTATTTAACGTAGTTGCATACCCCAAATTTAAACCCGAGACCATTGGTTGAGTTGAAACATTTCCATATCAGTTGATTCACATGCTTAGTAGTATTTTTTTTTATTATTCATTGGAAAAAAACCCGGTGGTATGTTAACATGCATTTTAATTTAATTATTTTAAAATATGGTTTGTCATACAGACATATCATATTACAAATATAAATAACATTTAAATTATAAAATAATTTATGAACTTTTTAAATTATTCATTTGCAATTTCGTAATCAATCTTTAAAGGTCCAACCAAAATATCCAATTAATTGAATAAATTTTAAAAGGTAAATTTGAAAGGTGGAATTATTCTAATTCTTAAAAAATTTAATTGCATTGTTTAAATTGGATATTTGGTACTAAAAGTTTTTTTAAGATTTAATTGATTTAAATACATTTTTATATTAAATTATTCAATCATTGACCTTCTTCTACTGCTAAACTCAAAAGAACCAATGAATTAAAAATAAATAATTTATATTAATCTATTTCCTTTTTAATTTATTTCCCAAAGGCACCTTTTAAATTGATGCAGTACTTGCCTAGTTATATATTGTCATTTGTCATGTACAACAGCTAGTTTATTATTAAAAAAAAGAGTTTCCATAAATTAAAAATGAAATAGATTAATATAATTTATTTGTTTTTAATTCATTGGTTCTTTTGAGTTTAGTAGTAGAAGAAAGTCAATGATTGAATAATTTAATAAAAAATGTAAATAAATCAATTCAATCTAAAAATATTTTTTAGTACCAAAAATCCAATTTAAGCAATGCTATTAAAATTTGTAAGATTTAGAATAATTCCACCTTTCAAATTTACCTTTTAAAATTTATTCAATTATTTGGATATTTCGGTTGGACCTTTAAAGATTAATTACAAAATGGCAAATAAGTAATTTAAAAGGTTCATGAATTATTTTATAATTTAAATGCTATTTATATTTGTAATATGATGATATGACACTAATAAAATTTAAAAACCATAAAATAAATAGAGGTACAGATCATATTTTCATTCTAATAAATACAAGCACGTAAATAATAAATTATCATAGAGTATGTTTGTGATTTATTTTATATTATTATTGATAAATATCATATTGATAATTTCTCAACCCAATTGCTTTTTAATTGAAAATGTCACCCTAATTTTTTTTATCTCACCCTAAATTTTTTTTCTAGCATCAAATATGAGAGTCTAAATTTAATACTGATCAAGGACTTCAAGACATTAATTAATCTTCTTCATTTTGTCATTTTTTTGTTTAAATATATCTTGTGGAAAATTAAATGATTTTCATTTTAATTCTTACAAAAACAAAATATTTCATCTTTAATTTTGTCAAGTGTGGCTGGAATGGCGCTCATCCCTTTGAAGGTGAAATAATTCATCAAACATAAGGGGCACTATCTTGGGTTTGGATAAATGCACTAAACTTCCAAAATGATGGATCAATATCATGAATAGGATGATTGATGAGAGCAATTTCATCTGCTATAGACGTGATAGATAGTAGAAAGTCATGTACACTAGATGCGCCCTTTGTGATTGCTGCTAGTCTATCCTTGAGTGACATAACCCTTGCACAAGAATGGTTGGAGAATGCTTTTCGGAGTTTGGTCCAGGCATCTCTAGTAGAGAAAGTGTCTGAGGCGACCATAACCTGAGCCTTGAAACTGCAGGTTCCGAGCAAGGAAAGCGAAACATGGTTGTCTTGGCGATACCAATGCAGGTAATCAGAGTTTTTGATAGCAGAATCTCCAGTTCCAAATGTGGATGGAGGACAGGGAATGGTACTAGTTACATATCCTTCCAGATTGTTGGGTTTGAGGAGGTGCATAAGTTGCTTATGCCAGGTTCGGTAATTAGCTACTGAAAGTTTGATTGACAGATTGTATGCAAGATTGAACTCAGTGATGTTTGGGTTGGAGGTGACAGAGGCATTGTTGGTTGTTGTGGATGAGGTGGTGTGGGAGGTCATGTTGATCGAGAAAAAAAAGGCTTAATTATGTTTTTAGTCCCTAAAATTTGAGGTGAATTTGGTTTTGGTCCCTCAAATTTAAAAATGATCATTTTAGTGCCTCAAATTAAAAAAAACGGTTTTAGTCCGTCAAATTTACTATTCAGGGACTAAAAACATTATTTTTAAAGTTGGAGGACCACAACCAAATACACCCCAAATTTCAAGGACTGAAAACATAATTAAGCAAAAAAAAGCTTATTAGTCTAATAGGCTCTACGATACCATATAAAGATATGAAAATAAGTGGTTTCATTAATTTGCAAAGGTTACACAGGCATGTATAATATAGAAATACGGAGAGGTTGTTACAATTGAATTAGCAAAATCTTAGTGGATTTGAATTTAAAACTAATCCTAACAAAATGATAATATATGAGCAAACATTTTGAATGAGTATGATTATATGAGCAAACATTTTGAATGAGTATGATTTGAATGAAACTCAATCAGTACAACTGGAGTTTGTTATTACTCCTACACACTAGACCTGTTCTGTTGAAAATTAATTCTTGCCTTTGTATCATATTTTTGACAAATCCCATTCTCTCTTTATTTAACTTTCTCCTATTTCGGAGAAATTTTTGTTTAACATTGTAAATAAAAAATCTTAATTTTGTTGAAAAATCAACTGAAAATGTTTACTTCCACATTGATTAACAAATGACTCTGATGAAGAATTAATGTATAAGAGATGTGACCTACCTACTTAATTCTTTATGGTTTTGAATAGAGATGCAGTGTCTGATCTGTTGGTAGTCATTGTCATTAGCTTGTTAACTGTTTTGGATGCTCTCTCTCAAATTTCACAACGAGTAGTATCAGAGCCTAACTTGTTAGGCCTAAGAGGGAAGTAGGAGCAGAAAACATGAGTAGAGATCCTTGTATACAAAATCAGCGTGTCCCATTAATGAACGGGCGGTACCAAAGGAGCGTAGCAATGTGGAAAGAAGACTCACACTTAAAGAAAAGATTATTAAAAAAATCAAGTATGACTGATTAATCCCATGGCTCAATAAAGGATATATAAAAGATGTTAGCCATATACCTAATGCACACCTTAAGGGTTTTACAGAGATATGATGTACAGTTCTCTAAGTAGTCCTTGTATTAGCAGATTATCTTTTTTGAGTGCTCCCTGAACTTTTATCATGTGGTCTTGAAATCAACTTTATTCTTTGTTTTTTAAATTTAATTTTTCTACTCTGCCTCTTCATCCTCTCCCGAAAAATGTAAAAAAGTAGAACACTTTTTCTTTCGTTTATACATGTTCATGATTTGCATTATGCATATGAATCATATCAAGAGAGGGAAGATGTCATAAAAAATTAAGTAAATTTACAGATGATATCCAAGCATTAGATTTAAAATATACAAATTGAACATTGTAATTATACATTAAGGGCTAAAGAATAACTGATCACCTCCAATTTCCAAGCGTTGAGTATTGTCATTGTCACTCTTTTTCAAATGTTCTTCAAAACCCTAAATCAAATCCACCCAAGAATTATGAAAACTAAAATAGATTAGTTTGGCAGCTGTAGATCTGGTCAACAAGCAGAACAGAAAATCCCAGAACATGAATTAACAGAAAATGTGGAAGCAAATTTTAGTGTCAGAAGAGTGATTCTCCACGGATAGATACTTGTAACCTCAGCAGAAATATATATGAAAGGAGAGGTTGATTTCAATCACATAGTTTTGCTCTTGGGACTTTTCCCTGATGACACTTTTTTATACCTCACACACTGGGCCCAATGATCAACTGCCACGTGTACGGCTGATTTATTTAGTTTGTAAGAAGAAAGTTGCTATGAGTAAACTAACATTTTGGTTGGTAAATGTGTAAGGCATTGTCAAATTAGTTCTTGAAATTAATAAAATTTTAAATAAGTTTTTGAAATTTTGAATTGTTTCATCTAAGTTTCTAAAGTTAACCATTTAATGTTATTTATGTATATAAATACATGATAATATTATCACTTAGAGCATCTACAATGCATGATTGCTAAATGGGTTGCTTACCATAAATTTTTAAGCTCTACAATGACACATAGATTTAAGAACTTTACACAAAAATTTACTTCAATGCTAAATTTAAGAATCAATTAAGCAATGGTTGCTTATCTAAGCAACTCACTTAAGCAACGCATTGACAAGTCATATGCTTCAATGGAAAAATTTGTTAAGCAACTCATGTAAGCACCCACGTTGGAGATGCTCTTAAGTTACACATTTATTTTTTGAATTTTGGTTTTTTTTATCCTTAGGAATCGAAGATAGTACCAGGGGGTTTACAACACTCACGCACCCTGCTCAACCAACTGAGCTAGACCCCCTTGGTTTTTGAATTTTGGTTTAATGTGATTGACAGATTACACTAGGAAATTATTTGATTTTTACATATTTGGCAACGATATTCTATTGCATGTTTTTCTAATGTCGGCCAATAATGGCTCGCCCTCAAGATTTTCTACTAAGGCCATGCCTCCTAGGTGTTGTCCACAACATCCTTCATGTACCTCTTGAATCACACAATCAGATTTAGCCTTCTTTAAGCATTTTAACAATGGTTGAGAAAATCCTCTCTTGTAAAGCTTTTCATTAATCAAGCAAAAATGAGTTGCTAATTTTCTAACCTTTGGGCTTCTTTCTTATCTTTCGTAACAACTCCTTTCTGCAAATAGTGAATTATAGGCTTCAACCAACTTGGCTCTACATCAATAGCTAGAATTAGGTTAGGCTCATGAACTATTTGCTGCATCACTATTTTATTGTTGCCAAACTTTTTTATCCTTGCCAATTTTGACAATATGTCAGCCTTTGTATTCTCCTCTCTTGGGATATACATAAATTCTATTTTATTTGAACTTTTCCATGATGGATTTGACTTTGGCCAGATATCTTTGTAGGATTTACTCTTTTGCTTAGTATATGCCATGGATTTGTGATATGACCAATTGTGAATCGCTGCATACTTTGACTTGTTCGGCTCCAACATCAACTGCCATAAGTAAGCCGACAATGCATGCTTCATATTTTGCTTGACTGTTGGAGGTGAGAAAGGTGAAAGTCAACGCCTGCTCACTAACTATCTCGTTGTCGCATTCTAGCAATATCCTGACTCCACTTCCTTTCATCCCAGAAGAACCGTCTACAAAAAGTGTCCACTTATGTTCTATCACTACAAGAAATTTTGTTATTACAGTGGGGTTGGTTATAGTGGGCTACGAGATTGTCAATAATACAAACAAATTACAATGGGTTTATCTGTCGGTAAATTATAGACGGCTTTTCTGCCGATAATAAAAATGAAGTACAGTGGGTCTAGCCGTCAATAAATTACAGTGGGCTTTGCCATCTTTATTTATCAATTACGAGTTATTAATTATTCTTTTTGCTGACCAAAGTTATTACTGACAGCTTTTAAGACAGTAATAGGGTAGTTATTGCAGTGTGGGCTTAGCCCACTGTAATGAAAATAAAGATCACAGTGGGTTAAACCCATTGTAATTTATTTTTGAATTCATTAAAATTAATGTACCCACTGTTTTTAATTTTAGTTGGCATAGCCCACTGTAATTAAGATAAAGGTTACAGTGGGTAAATCCCACTGTAATGGGTAATGAAGGATACAGTGGGTAAAACCCACTATAATTAAGAATCCTAAAACCTAAAATCAGTCACTGCTAACACTCTTAATCTCAGAACCCTTGCACTCATCGTCGCACACACACTCTGAATCATTGCACACAGTGCGAATGGAACCATCTCCAGCGTCAGATCTACACCGGCGTCGTGAAGAAGGGAAGTTGCTCACCCCAGCGCGACGGGATGTCGCTCACCCTAGCACGACAGGAAGCGACGCTGTCCCTGGTTGCTACCGCCGACGAAGCGCCCACCACTGGCGATTCTGTACCCCGCAGTTGCCTAATTAGGTTACTGGTTACAATAATTTCTATTCTAATGAAGCTATGATGCATTGTTAGTGTTCTAATTTCAGTTCTAATTAACCTACACCAAGGTCGGTGTTGAATGCCTTCGAGACTCCCTTAATGTATGTCCCTTAATCTTGTCTAATGAACTATTATTTCGGTATTGAAATGTTGAAATAGCTAATGGAAATTAGTTTCTATTTTTGCTGCCAAAAGTAACTGGGCTTACACAAAAGTAATATTTGTGAGAAAGGAGTTATATAATCTAAGTACTCTGTTGGCGGTGTTTAATTTATCATGACGAGTGTACCCCAAGGTTGCAATTTATGGGTTAGACAAAGATACACCAATACTTTGGTGGAGATGAATGTGTTATATAATATTAGCCAAAGGTTTATATATCCTTTTGTGTGATTAGCCGTAAAAAATTGCATCTTATCCCTGCATAAAACAGTTACATAGACATCTATTAAAAGTATTAAAAAAATTGCTTTTGAATGTGTTTATCCAAACTACTAGTTCAATTAAAAGTAGTATTTGTTTATGGAGAAAACTAGACAGGTGATGCTTTTTAACTTTTAAAGTTACCAATAAATTTCTCTACAAGTATTTATAAAAAAAAAAAGAAAAATGAAACTTGAAAGCTTATTTTCTTTATTTTGTTGGTAACCTTATTTTTTCAACTTGTTTAGAAACAAAAGAAATTTTGTTCGTAACTTTACCAATAAATTTCTCTACAAGTATTTATAACTAGCCTTGCTATTTAGCATTTAGCGTTTATTATTTCTGTTGTTCACTTGATCCAAAGCTTTAGTTCATGCATTTAGAAGGTGGTGGGGTATCAACACGTGTTTCAGTTTTTGTCTCAAAAGTCCTGGCAGTGGTTGGTGCTATGCATTCATTGGAAGGCTTAATTTTAGTGGGTGGATTCACTTTTTGTTAGTGCTTTGGTTAAGCGGTTACTTTTTATTCATGAGGCCTTTTCTCTCATTAATAGATTATAACCTCTTGTTTCTTTTGATTCTACATGGTTAGTTGGTTAGTGGTTGGAAAGTGGTAAACTATACACATCTTGTACCCTCTCGGTACCACTGGTGCCTTATTTATATATCTTTCTTATTGCTGACAAAAAAAAAAAAAAAAAACTAGCCTTGCTATTTTTTAATTTGAAAACTGGTTATGCTTTTTAGCTTGTTTCAATTATCAACTTTACTATTACTTTGTTGGTAACCTTATTTTCCTCTTTTTAGTTTGTAGTCATTAATGTCAGTAATTATTTTTTACTGCAACCTTTTTGTAATTATCTTTCATCTTGCTTTGTGTACTACTAGTGCATCTCAAGACTCTCTTATTAATAAATTTTCTTTGCCTATATAAAAAAATACTCATGTTTGAATGCAGGGATAGATGTTGTAGCATTATATATTTTGGGATAGATGTTGAAATGCTTGTTGTGATTAAGTTTAGTAGTTTCCACATACAGGGGAAACTTTTTTATATTTTCTGCAATTACTTTCCCAAACTGATTCCAATCTTTGGAGACCTATTTTCCCTTTCATTAATGCATTAAACCTTAATGAAGTGTGTTCTTGGTTATGGAAATTTTACTATTTATGCTGCAATCTATAGTGAAGGTAAGATTGAGGTTAAAATGTTAGAAGTGTATTTTGTTGGATCGTTGTTAAAATTACTAATTCTTTGTACTAATTTGTGTTCTAATTAGTTTGTCTAAATACATCAACCAATAGCTATTTAACTTTCATTTCCAATATGCAACTCTTTATTGATTTGATTTGTTTCTAATTTCCTTCTGCTATTGTTCTCTCTCTCCCTATTGCTTCAATCAACCCCCTCTCCCCAAGCAAAAAATAACTGAACTTATTGCAACTTTGTCATGATATTAACTGGACATATTATTCTTTCAGATTGTAGAGTTTATATCAGTTTTAGTAACTGTTGGTGGGGAAGCTGTTGAGAGGAAATTGATTGATCTTGGAGCAGTACAAAGAATTATACACTTGTTCTTTGAGCGATTTTGTTATCTTGTGCCATGTCATTTGATCACATGCATTGTCAATATTATAGTTTATAGTTAAATTTGATACAACATAATAGATAGTAAATAAAAGATAAATTGTAATTTTGAAAAAGAATGGAATCTCTGAAACACCTACCATCCTGCCAAATATTAAGTCATAGGGTTTACCTAAATGTAGGTATAAACATATGCATTTGTACAGACATATTAGTTTTAAAAAAAACTAAGTTATAGAATATATTAAAAAGTAAAAAAAAAAGTTACATAAGATAATTATTTTTTTATTTATCATTTTATCATAAAGATAGTTAATATGAATTTTTCTCACTTTTTAAATCTCAAGGCCATCAAGCAAATTCAGAGAAGGGGTATACATTAGAGCTAAATTTGGAGAAGAGGTATACATTAAATACTCTTAAATGAATGTCATTATGATATTATTTGCATGTGTTTGCAATATGTTATGTTGTTTGTCAGATTGAGCAAAGATCATTAGGGTGTGATCATGTGGTGCTCACATGATGTTGGTCGTGTGCTGAATACTGAATTGCATGTGTATGTGATGTATTGTTAATTTGTTAGATTGAGTAGAGCTCATTAGGAATATTATAATTGTATTTAAATGTTTATTTTTCAATTGGGAAACATATAATATAGAGGAAATGCTGCCAAAATTTATATACATTTTTATTAAGTTTTTGTGCATGTTACTAAAGTTTTATGTCAATAACATGCAGAAAATGAATTACTATTCTTCTAGCCGTAGTTGGATGTATGATAGAGTTTATTCTAATAGAGGGGGATTAAAACAAGAGTTTGTTAATGGAGTTTATGAATTAATAAACAAAGCTGAACATCAACCATATTTTGTTAGTGAAGGAGGAATTCGATGTCCTTGTGTAAATTGCAAGTGGAAAAATATATTGTCTTCTCATGATGTGAAGATCCATCTATATAAATATGGGTTCCAACCACATTATTGGTTTTGGATTGAACATGGTGAAGTTGTGCCACATATTGATTTAGGGGGAAGTTCAAGTGCTCCTAAAGGTATGATTAATGATAATCATTTTATGTCATTGCAAAATACTCCCTACGTCCCTATTTATAAGACCTTTTCAAGTCTTATAAATAGGGACAGAGGGAGTATGGTGGAAAACACATTTTGGATTGCTGGTATGAACAATGTTGAATTTAATGAAGATAATCGAGAGGAGGACGCTAATGATGAAGCTAAACGATTTTATGATTTGTTAACTATGCAAATCAACCTTTGTATGAGGGGGGCTTCTCAATCAAAATTGAGTGTATGTGTTAGACTTGTGGCATGCAAATCTAATTGGAATGCTCTTGAAAGGTGTCTTGATTTCTTTACAAGTTTGCTTGTTGATGTATCACCCAAAAAAGATTTTTTGTCACAAAATTATTATCATGCAAAAAAGTTGGTGAAATGTTACGACTAGAGTCAAAGAAAATTGATTGTTGTGTTGATGGTTGCATTCAATATTACAAAAATAACTCTGCAAATCGAGAATGTAGCTTTTGCCATAAATCGAGGTATGTTCCCGGTAGAACTGGGATGGGTAGGCACAAAGATATTCCTGTGAATTGAATGATATACTTTCCAATTATTCAAAGGTTGTAAAGATTATATGCATCAATTGAATGTGCACCCCAAATGAGATGGCATGTCCAAAATAAAACAAGTACAGGAGTGTTACGTCATCTATCTGATAGGGAAGCTTGGAAACATTTTGATCATATTTATCCAAACTTTTCTAATGATCCAAGAAATGTAAGGCTTGGATTGTATGCAGATGGCTTCACACCTTACATTCAAGCATCTACCGCCCCCCACTTGTGTTGGCCTATTATTGTCGCACCATATAATCTTCCCCCAGAAATGTGCATGACCAAACCATATATGTTTTTAAGTTGTCTTATACCGGGGCCATCTAACCCGAAAGCACGCATAGATGTGTATTTACAGACCTTGATTGATGAGCTTCAACAATTGTGGAGTAATGTTGTTTTGACTTATGGCATCTCCATGAAAGAAAACTTTGTGAATAGGGCAGCCTTGATGTGGACAATTAATGATTTTCCATCATATGGTATGTTATCAGGGTGGTGTACCCAAGGTAAATTGGCATGTCCAATTTGTATGAATGACATCAAATCATTTTACTTGGATTGTGGTAAAAAAAAACACATGGTTTGACTGTCATCGTTGATTCTTTCCTTCTAATCACATGTTTAGAAGAAATCAAAAGGGATTTACAAAGAATAGGTTAGAGAAGGATGGATCACCTCATATGTTTACTAGGGAACAAATATGGGAATCCATTCGCAACTTTCCAATGGTGATAGAATATGGAGTTCGTAAATTCCCAGAGTATAGAGTTAAGCACAATTGGACTAAAAGAAGCATGTTTTGGGAGCTTCCATATTGGAAAGATAATCTATTAAGGCACAACTTGGATGTCATGCACATTGAGAAGAATTGTTTTGAGAATGTGTTTAACACAGTCGTGAATGTAAAAAATAAAACTAAGCATGATGAAAGAGCAAGAATGGATATATATTATGTAAATATCATAACACATTATATAATTTATAATATCATCAAATGACACTTGAGGTTTTTGCCAAGCTAACTACTTTCCATTCATTGATTAAAAAAAAAACAAAACTACTTTCCGTTCATGCATACTGACTCTAAGAATTCAAACCTAAATAAATATGATGAAAGCTATCATTAAATAAAATCTTTTGAGTGTAATTTGATTTTTTGTCATGCAAATTGCAAACCGATAAACTCTAAGCTTAAAAGTTAGTAAAATGATGCATGGACACCCACATACTAGTAGATACTCAAAGATGTGTGTGTATGTGATATGTTATGACAAGAAAGAAGAGATGGAAATAGGATGTTTATATTGTTGGGGTGTCCAAATATAATTATTGTACAATTTATAAGTATACTTATCATAACCAAAAAGCAGATCATGGTCCTTTATTAGTGTCATCAACAATATTTGTTGCTAGTTATTTGAAGTCTTGGAGGCAACATAAAGAACTCCTTCTTATTTAGAAGTTTTTTTTCTCTTTCTTGTTGGATCAAGTCTATTCTTCTTTGCTCAATGTATCCTCTTGCTTTTCTTTATCAATGGTCTCCTTTGAATTATTGCTGCAGTTACATATAGTTCATCATAAATTAAATGCACACTCATGAATGAAGAAATTAAAAAATAGGTCAAAACTACTTTCAGTACTCTATAGATAGATTGGAAGATATCCATGTTCAATCAAGAACTCTATCTATTTGCTACAAAATGTTAAGGTAGATTATCTATTGTTATACCTTGATTGTAGCAATTGTTGAGCCTCAAATATGTCTTTCGCATTTGCCTTACTTTTCAGAACCTCATCCTGCTCCATATATTCCGTCTTTTCATCATCATACCAAATCTACACCCAAATAATTGTCACTGAACAATTTAATTATTTGTAAAAATGTAATGATCTCAACATTCTAATTTTTTTTATAATTAACTAACTAAAGTTGTTAAAGAACTCTATTTATCATGACAGAGGCTATTTAGCATAATTGTATAACTAGAGTGTTGTAAATGATCTTTAGGTAATGACATGTGGACAATAAACAGATATTTACACATTGATCTAGCATACACTAGGAATACAATTTATCAGTTGCATAAGTTAAGAAACTCATACTTTAAACAATTTCATTTTTGCATCATAGGAAATAACCGATCCCAGAGTTTTAGCCTCGTTATGTTCCTTGCAAACAATGAGACCTATGAATTGTTGAGGCTGGTAAGTTAGAATGGTCACTCCTTGTTTATGCTTGCTATTTTTATTGACTTCTTTTTTATTCTGGGAAAATAGAGCACACAAAATATAAGATTTCTTACATGTAACTAGAATACAGTAAACCAAATTTTAAAATGAAAATATACAACATTAAAATAATGAAAATATATTGTAATGCTCAATTTTCATCAAAAGCATTCAAGCCCATACAAATTTGTGTTTCGGTTTGGATTTTTCTTTAATTTTGTTCTTATCTAGTGCAGTAACTTCGGTTTGTCCAAAATTACTTGAAGCAGTGTCCTTGGCAACCCTACTTGAAGAAGCACAACCTTCAACAATAAAGGAAACCAATTTCCTACATTAGTAAAAATATATAATGAACTTTAAATTACACACATAAATAATAATGCATTAATTAAAAAGCATAAAAAACTTAGAGAACAACCACAACCTTATATTGTGATCTCAACCTACTATTATTCACACAAAAAAATGTTATATATGTGTGTGTGTGTGTGTGTGTGTGTGTGTGTGTGTGTGCGTGTCAATTATTTATATATTAATATAATTTTCATTATTTGTATAATGTATCATATAATTAGTGTAGACTTTTAATATTTATATTAACAATTTATTAACAATTTACATTGGCCATTGTTGTTGCCATTGTTAGCATTTTTATTACCACCATGTCCACTATTGTTATTGTCACCATTATTCACATTTTGTTGCTACCACTACTATGAGCAATAGTGCACCATTGTTGTCATTGTTGCCACCATTAGTTATAGCACTATATCATCCTTACTATTGCTTCCATTGCATACCACTACCATGCACTAATACACCGTCACTACCATTATCATCGCTAACTATCACTGTCACCATAATCATCACTACTACAATCATGATTGACGCAATCTCTACCACCACTGTCATTGTTGTGACCATTAATATTACTACTATTGTAGTCATTACCTTTACCACAACTATCATTATTTATGTCACGATTGTCACCACTACTAATGTTGTAATCATTGTAGTCATCACCACTGTCGTCATTCCTGTCATCATTAACAATTTTAACTTTTATCACTATCACTCTTATCTCCTTATCACCATTGTTGCTACCATTCCTTTACTTTCCTTAAGGATAATTTTATTATTAACATAGAATTTATATTATTATCTACTACATTTTTTTATAGGCAAATAAAGAAAGTAAATCATAAGAAAAAGAAGAAAAGGTCCCAAGATAATTGACCCTGTTGATTTACATACCAAGGAGCTAAATAAAAAGTGCTATCAAATAGACTAAATTTTACAATCAAGATTATACGGCAAGACAAATCATACCTCGAAAATAAGTCTACAATTGACATCAATTAGGTGCCTCATCATAAGCTTCTTATGTCCTAGTACATGGCTATATTGAAGTACAATTATTAAACAAAATTCAAAATGGAAAGGGTTGTACCAGACGCGAAGCACTATGTGAAAGGTGTAATTTTTGGATTTTTGCTGCAAAAGCCCTAAGCATTTTACTAGATTGTTTTACTAGTTAGCAAAACAAATGCCTAACCTTTTGTCCCCTTATAAATGTACCATGTCCATTAAATGGCCTTAATATTAGTTCTCTCTCCTCTCTCTCTCTCTCTCTCTCTCTCTCTCTCTCTCTCTATATATATATATATATATATATGTGTGTGTGTGTGTGTGTGTGTGTGTGTGTGTGTGTGTGTGTGTGTGTGTGTATGTATGTATGTATGTATCAAAAGTAGCATCCTAAAAAATGATTTTATTCCTCATTAATCATAGACACCAAGTAATAGCATGCCAAATCAAGGACTGAACCTTGCAAAACTTTTTTCCCCTTTAATAGATGCCATGTTGAATATAGTGTTGACGACCATCATAATGCAATGCCATGGAAAACCCATCCAACCATAAATAAGAGTCCGCGCCTTGTGTGAAAATGGGCAGGAGAAGAAGAAGTGGTTGTTGTCTTTTGGATATCGGAACAAAAAAATCACAAAACAAACTATGAGATTCTAAAATTATTCCACGCAATGAAGTTTCACCCAGGTTGGTAGTCGGTCTTGAAGGAATCACCACGAAAAAACTAGAAATTTTAGGAGATTGGACATTCCCACATTAGAAAAACTAGAGGATATGATATGATAGGCTTGTAAAGATTATATGTTGATGCTATTGTGAAGAGGCACAAACCATCCACTTCCCACCCAAGACCATGAATCACATCTATTGATAGATTGGAGCTTGTTTTCTAACTATTCTAAGAGCTCTTCCTCTTAACTAAATAAGATACCTACGATGCCATTGCCATAACTATTTCCAACCTTCAGATGTTCTTTCTGGCAAATCATAAAATAGTGTTTGATTTGTGAAGAGGGACTAAAACAAGCAGGGAAGGCTTCCCTTAAACCTGTGTCACCAAGCCCGATCCAAAAATATAATTGCATAGTGTTCCCAATCTTAGGAGACATTACATAAAAAAAACCATATCCAAAAATATGTTCTATACTCAAATCCAATGAAGCAATATCCCACCACCATATAGAAGTCGATGTTGATGAGTAAGGAAAAACTAATTGATAGCAATGTTAATCTTAGCACATTTAAAACATAATAATATGTACCAAATCACATTATGATCAACTAGAAAGTGTCACTTCCACTTAGCTACTAAGATAATGTTGAATATTTCCAAATTTTTAATGCCTAACCCTTTGTCGGATTTGGGCAAACAAATGCGCTCCTAGTTGCCAAATTTACTTTTTCTATATTAGCACATCCACCTAAAGGAATTTTCATTGAATAGCGACCAACGATTTCAAAATGTTCTTTGGGTCCTTGTAAAAGGAGAAGAAGTATAAAGATAAGCTAGATAGTATTGAATTGATTAGAGTAATCCAACCTCCTGTAGATAGATGTTTCCCTTTCCAACACGTCAGCCTCTTTTGGGAAGATGTCACTATGAGTTCCCACATACTATTTCTTCTAGTATTGGTGCTAATAGGTAATATGAGAAATTTAAAAGGGAGATGTAAAGTAGAAAATGTAGTTAATGCATTCAAAAAGCTATCTTCCACATTAAAACCAAAAAGATTAATTTTGGGTAAATTTCAAATCCAACATGCTTCTCCAATCAAGATAGAATCACCCACGTATTGTACGATGGAAAAAGTTTATTTCTTCTTCTACATAAAACCTATTAAAATTCGAGAATCTGCTAACTTGCAGACCAAGTCACTAAGGCCTTTAACAATGATCAAGTAAAGAAAGGTGTTAATGGATCTCCTTGTCTAAGGCCCCTGGATGCTTCAACCACCTCTATTGGGCTTTAGTTCACTAAAATAGACATGTAGCTTTAGAAGATACAAACTCAAATTCATGCTCTATATTTATCATCATACCCCAATTGGCCAAGTATATAGTCAAAGAAAGATCAATTGATAGAGTCATGGGCCTTCTCAAATTTAACCTTAAGCACGAGAACTAATTTTTCCTCCTATTTTATTAAATCTACCACCTTATTAATCATTAAGACGCTATCTAGGATTTTGACTTCAAGAAAAGTTGTTTGACAAGTGGAAGCAATAGAACCGCACACCTTTCTTAGTTGTGTCGCTAATAATTTTGAAATAATTTTGTAGATGCTTCCAATGAGAGATATGGGTTGACATTCAGAAAGGGGTTGTGGATGATCTCGTTTGGGAATTACAGCTAAAAATGAAGAAGTTTGCTTTTGGTAAGAAGGCATTATTACAAAACACTTAAACAAGATAACAAACCTCAACTTGAAAAATATCCTAGCAAGACTTAAAGAAGTTAAAGTCATTTGGCCTTGGGCATTTACCACTATTGCAATTCCACACTACCTCTTTCATTTCTTCAACTAAGAAAAGGATCAAAAGAGAATTCCATCCAATAAAATGAAATGCCATCAAGCAAAGGACGATTCTAACAAGTTTTTGAGAAGATCTTTTGAGAATGTGATATTACTTTTGCCTTCATCTCGTCAACGGCCTCGATCCACCGATCACTTGATTTGTGTATCGGTAAGTGATTTTGTCTATGCCTCCTATGAAAGCAAGCGTGAAAAAAATGGGTGTTGGCATTACCCCCTGATACCTTTTTTGCTTGTGATTTTTGGTCCAATATGATTTCCTTAAGCCTAATTTGCTGCCAAAATTAAGTAGAAAGATGTCTCTGTTGGTTCACATCATTTTCTGACCTAACACTTGCATTTCATGAAGCACATTCATCTCATCTATGTTCTTGTTAATCTATAAATCCAACATACCAAAGACCTCCTTATTCCATATTTTAAATTTTCCCTCAAGAAGTTTTTGCTTTTCCTTGAACACATTTATTTTTCACATCAACATTCAACACCTTTAACAGTCTGCAACAAACTTCTTGAAGCCATCATGTTCCAGTCAGAAATTAAAGAAATGAAATGATTCCCCCCCCCCCCCCCCCCCAATTAGGAGAACTACATTTTAATAACATCAGGCCATGGTCCAAAATATCTCGCTTGCCAACCCATTTAATAATAGGAAACAATCTAGTCAACTGATGGAGGAACCATTAGACCTTAACCATGTGAATTTTTTCCCCAACAAGAGAACATCTATTAGCTCCATCTCTTCCATGAATGCTTGAAACTCCTCTTGTTCAGTATGATTGTCATAAGAAGGTCGTCCATGCTTCTCACCTTTTGCTAGTATGGCATTGAAATCCCCAACCATACACCATCTTCGTATCAAAGCCCCTTTTGGACAAAGTCAGATCGTGCTAGAGTTTTCGTTTACTAGATAAAGAACAAGGTGAATATATGTTTATGATGTAGCACAAGAACTTTGATTGCTTCCACTCCATGCACATACCCACAAAGCCTTCTCACACGAATGTAAATTTGACCCCCAACAACTTTGCCCTCTAAATACAAATAAGGCCCCCCAAGAGACCATTTGATGGTTTGGCCAACCTATCAAAACCAAAGTCACACTAAAAACTTGAAAGAAATTTGTCATCAAAGTGGCAACGTTGAAGCAAGCAAAGATCCACCCGTCTTGAAGAAATTAGGGATCAAATCATGTTCCTCTTTATTTGATCCCCCTAACCTTCTTACGTTCAGACTTTCATGAGTTATTAATCCGCATCCTTCTATCTTCTTTAGCTGCACTATCCATATCTTCCATCTCCTGTATTTGTTGAATGTAATTTTCATCTGAATCTCTTGCTCCCGTTATCCACATGAAACCTACCAATGTCATCATGATCAAAGGGTTGCAACATCTTTGAAACAAGAGATAGTTTTTCCACCAAATCACCAGAAACATCTACCACTCTAACCCCCTGAAACGGCTTCAGATATAGAATCTTTAGTTTTTGAAATATGTTCAGTGTCAAGAGGTTCATCGCCCATCACCACTTCTAGGAATTCCACCTCATCTATGTCTGAATCATCATCAGAACAATTTTCGTGGCCCTTATGCCTTCTTTTCTAGCACAACATGCATGTAGAACAATCTTCATATGCCTCCTCTACAAACTTGATGACATATACATCCCCATCAATTAATATTGTCTCTAATCTAATAATTAATTAGTTCTTGAACACTAGCTTGAATGAGTAGCCTTGCAACACTTGATGATGGATGATGTACCTTCCTCTTGACCTACTCCCTCCACTCCTCATTTTCTCTCTTACTCTTACGTCTCTCCACTCCTCGTTTGTTAGCATTAACTCATGACACTATTTATTATCTACTAAGTTATTCAATACACATTAAGCACTTATAGAAAAGCTTATTTTACTTATACATTTTTCCTCCTATCCTACCCTCAAATTCTATCCATTTTTTATCCTATCCTAGCTATCAACCAAATGCTTAGATTTATTTAAAATTTAAAGACATGCATGAATTAGATAGAAAACTTTTTAACTAAATTTTTTTAGGTTAATTATATGCTATGGTCTAATTCTATATGAATTGGAGTACCCCTTTAACATGTTTGGCTTATTGAAAAAAGTCATCGGAGAAGGTTGTAATTAAAGTTTTTTTTTTCAGTAAAATGATTTATATATTAAAACAAAATCTAATATTAAGCACAAGATGTACTCAATATTAACTAATATTGAGTGTAAACTCTATACAAGAGTACAACAACCCCAAATAAAATCAAACAGCAGCACCCACCAAATAAAACTAAGAGCCCCCTAACCAAATTACAAGTAAAATTTACAAACAGGGTATACTGCCTCGTATACACCCCACAAAACCTTAAGTTGTTATTTTAATGAAATTTCTTAGAATCTTTCATTTTTCACATTGAAGATATTTTTTTGACTATTATAATTTGAATTCAATTATTTGTGTATTTTGTTGAACTTAATTTGAAGAAAAGTTTCTTAGTTTAAAAATTCAACGACAGAGAACTTAAAAAAAAAACTTCAATAATAATGAAATCCGAACATGCACAAGGCTATTTTTTTCTAAACAATATTAATTAGGGTCTTGCTAACACTGGTTAAGGAATTAAAAGGAAAAATTATTTATTGTAGAAATCATAGGATAGCGCAAAAGAAAAAAAATCACGGGCAGTGCAATTTTACGCATCCTAATAAAAAGCATTCTCCTTTTAGTTCCTTAACTGGGAACTGGTTAGCATTTGCCTATTAATTATTAAAGATGAGTTTTTAATGAAGTTAACATTAATTAGAAGTCCTACAGGCAAAAGTAACATAAGAACCTTCTCTTTTATCGCTAGAAGTTTTTCTTCTCTTCCTTGTAGAAGTTGATGTCTTTGTCAGTGTGTCCTTTTTCTTTTTCCCTTCAGCAGTTTTCCTAGAGCTATTGCTATAGTGAACACAGTTTATCACATTAATATACACACTAATAAAAGAGAAAAAAGGTTTAAACTATTATTAATACTCTAATATATATATATATATATATATATATATATATATATAAGCAAAAGGGGGTTTGCTAAGGCATAGCGAAAAGGATCCCAACTAGGTTGGCACCTAGGATGCTAAGCAACAAGCAGCAAACCTCCCATATATATAATCAACGTACAAGTAGCAAATCTTCCAATATACTCTAATATATTGGAAGATTTCCAATTTCAACCTAAATACTTTGTCTGTTTGGCTGAAAATATTGAGGCAAATTACTTTTATTTTACCTTGGTGGTGGTGCTTGTTGAGCTTCATTATTGTCTTCATTTTTTCCCATAATCTTTGAAACCTCTTTCTGCTCCAAATAGTTCATCCCATTAACAATTATCAATAAACAACTTAATTAATTTTAACAATACAGTAAAGTCAACATTATATAAAGTTCTATAAGGGAATAATTAGTTGTAGTCTAATATTGACTGAAGTTGACATAAATTACAATTTATCTATAAAAAGGTCAATATTCAACATAAAACAATAGAATAAGAATGTTGGAAGTGATCTTAACTGACCTGTTTAAAATAAGCAAATGTAAATAAATATATACGTATTTTAAATATGTTTTTAATGCAAATTACTTTTTTGTTTTTAGTCTGCGTAATTTTCTTTTATTCCTGCAATATTTGTTGTAGCTTGTTTTGATCTCTATGATGGTAAGGACTAAAAACAAAAACCACTATATATATATATATATATATATATATATATATATATATATATATATATATATATATATTGTATTGACCTAAAAGTAGGGACTAAAAACAAAAATTGTCATGTATGTAGGTACTAAATAAACAAAAAGTTGCTATATTTTATATAGAGACATAAAACTAAAACTATTATATTTGCTAGAAGGTAAAACATAATGCAATTAACAACAAATTTATGACAGAGACCAAAACAAGTAATCTCAAATATTACTAACCAGGATAAAAAAAACTACAAAGACAAAACAAAAACCACTATATTTATAGAGGAATTTCAATATATTTAAGCCTATATAACTAATCAGTACATGTTGATTAGTTGAATGAATTTAAAAAAAAATCACACTTTTAAACAATTTCCTTTTGAGATTCTAGAAAATAACTATTTCTAGAGATTTAGCTTTAGTAGATTAGATAAGATAAGGAAAGGTAACTCCTCCTTGCAAGCCTTTCTATATTGTAATCGAGGAATTGTTGTAGGCTATGAATTATCGAGACTTGGAAATAGGAAGATCCTTGCCTTAGTTAGTTGGATTTGTTATTTGTGTGGGCCTTTTTATATTATGAGAAAAGAAACACCCAAAATATAAGATTCCATGAACTATAGTTTCAATATATTAAACCAAAATTGAAAATAGAAAAGCGTAACATTCATTTATTAGGTGAACTTGTATATAGCCAATCAGATTTGATCAAAAGCATGCAAACACCTACCGATCTGCTTCTGGTTTTAGGCTTTTCATGATTTCTATTGGCAGCTCCAACTAATGAAGCACTACGACCTTCAACAAAAAAGCAAACCAATTTCAGAAATTAGTAGATAAGAGATGTTTCATATGTGAGAAGATTATTTTTTATAAAAGAAAAGATAAATCTTAATCATACAATATATGATCAAATTTAAAAATTACTCAAATTATTTTTTGTTCCTACAAATATCCTCTTTTGGAAGAAATTCTATTCAAGACATAGTTGGACACTAAATGTTGACATTTCTCTCAATGAAAATTCAAATCATGGTTTACCATGTTGTGGGAAATTAACCCCTTCCGCTAGACTCAATCCCTGTTGGTTACTCAAAAGTTGCATATAGCTACTTAAAAAATTATGACCTCATATTTTAATCTTGATCACTTTTACTTAAGAGTTAATGATCAAGAGTAATTCATTTTATAATTTAAGTAATTAATTTCTCCAACCCAACAATTCTAAAAGCTCTACTAAATAGGCCTCCAAATAATCCCACAACCTTACACTTTATCATCAATTTTTTTATTAAGTCCTAATTTATTTGATATATGAAACAACAATAATAAAAACATAGCCCATTTTTCACGAATTAGATTTTATTCAAAATGATAAAAAAAAATAGTTAAAAACGACTATATTTGTAATGGTGAAAAAATGGTGCAACAGCTACCAGTTAGAAAATGTGTGTATCACGTTGAAAATAGATTTTACACTTTAACATTAAAATGGTGTAGTGTAATGGGTAGTTTTTTTTTAATAACAAATAAAAGTTGACACCATGGTCCGCAACAGGGGAGAAGCAACTGGTTCTTATACAAGCACCTGGTGCTTCCCAGTAATCTCCTCCAATCATGGGTTCTTACTACAACATGATGCCTAATAAGAAGATACGGTCTCTTAGCATCCGTTTGATGAACTAGCATCTTTTGAATTTTACCTCAAGAACTAAAATTCCCTAAAGCAACATAAGGGAATTACCGGTTTTGGTCAGAACTTTTGCATGAAGTACTTTTGAAGTAACTTGATCCTCACCCAATTACTTTAGGCTTTTGGGTCTCATGCTTAGGGAATTTTTAATATAATTTTAATTTAACTTCAATTAATTAACTTGTTTTAGTTTAAGTGGAAGGGGTTAAAATAATATTTCCTTTTTATGTTTTACTTTAATTTTTATAATTTTTTTTTATAAAATGTAAATGAAAACCTCACTAGAATACTCAACTCAAACTAACCCAATAAGTTTGGGCTGTTAATAAAAAAAATTCCTAAAACCTAAATCAAATCAACTAAATGAATTTCATCAATAATTTAGGCACTTGTTTTCCTTAAATTCAAACTAACTCAATCCGAACTGTCCCCTAAGTCTGAAAAACAAACAAAAACTTCAATTATGATTAAATTATTTTTTAAACAATCTTATATACGTATGTTTTTAAAGAGCTCTGGTGAGCTTGGATGGATTATTTTTCCTAGGTTGTGATTTAAATTTGAGTAACGAGCACTAGTCCTGTTCTCTTGAAAATAAATTATTGCTTTTGTATCATATTTTTGAGATATCCCTTTCTCTATGTGTTTGTTTAATTTTCTACTGTTTCAGAGAACCTTTTGTGTAACATTGTAAAAAAAAAAAAAAAACTTTTGCTGAAAAATCAAGTGTGAATGGTTAGTTCCATATCGATTAGAAAATGACTCAATAAAGAATTAATACATAAGAGATGTGACATACATACTTAACGCTTTATGGTTTTGATTGGAGATGTAATGTATGATTCTCTTGGTAGTTGTTGTTAGACGCTGGCCAGGGTAGGATACCCTATATAGTCTCCCACCATGCATAACACAATGTTAACCGCTAGATTTACTCATTTTAAAATGAATGGATGGGATTTTTTTCACTTTTTTGTTTTATCTTTCTGTCTCTTCTTTCTCTTTTCTCCTTTCGTTCTCTGTCTTCACCATTAGCGTCACTGCCATGCAGCTTGTCTCTCATGCGGACTTTGGAAGATGTGTTTGTTGCCTCTTTCGCAGCACCACCACCTGAGACCTAAATTTTTGCGAGTCCAGGAACCTCATCGCAAACTCGCTGCGAACCCCGCCGTGAAACCCACCATCCACTGCTCTGTAAAACGCTACAAACCCCACTGTAAAACCCACTATGTGTGGTCGTTGTGTAGCTAGGTCAACTGGTGATGGTTGGATGATTTTTTATTAAATCCGTGTTGTTGTTGGAAGGGTAGATCGGGAAAGAGAGGGGAAAAAAGAAAAAAATAAAATAAAATCTCAGCCATAGATCTAAAAATAATAATATCTAAGGGTGGAAAATTACTTTCCCATTGTGGGAGACTTATAGGGTCTCCCACCCTAGCCAACATTATTGTCATGAACCCGTTAACTCTTCTAGATACTATCCCATATTTCCTAACAAGTGGTATCAGAGCTTAACTTGTTAGGACTGAGGGGGGAGCAGGAGCAGAAAATATGAATAGAGATCCTTGTATACAAAATCCATTTGTCCCATTCGTGAACAGCGGCACCAACAGGAAGTACGGAAGGAGCATAGCAATGTAGAACAAAGACTTATACTTGAGGGGGAGATTGTTGGAAAATCAAGCGTGAGTGATTAGTCTCGTAGCTCAATGAAGGATAAATAAAATATGAGTCATATATATAGCTAATGTCTTAAGTTTCTTTTGTGGAGATCTGATGTACAGTTCTCTTAGAAGTCACTGTTATTAGCCCATTATCTATTTTGAGTCCTCCCTGAACTTTCCAACATCTTTAATCATGTATTCTTGAAATTTATTTTATTCTTTGTTTCTTAAATTTAATTTTTTTTAACTCTGCCTTCTCATCCTGTCACCAAAAAAAAAAATATGGAACACTTTTTTCTTTTGCATATACATATTCATGATTTCCATTATGCATAACAATCATATCTAGAGAGGGAAGATGTCATAAAACAATTAAGCAAATCCACAGATTATATCCAAGCAGCAGATTTAAAACACGCAAACTGAACATCATAATTATATATTAAGGGCTAAGGACTAACTCACCTCCAATGTTCAAGCATTGAGTATTCTCGTTGTCACTCATTTTCAGATGCTCTTGAAAACCCTAAATCAAATCCACCCAAGAATTATGAAAACTAAAATAGATTAGTTTGACAGATAAAGATATGGTCAACAAGCAGAACAGAAAATCCCAGAATATGAATCAAGAGAAAACATGCTTTCAAAATTCTATTTGGATTCACCTCTCGACAGTCCCACCCTGCGTAAGTGTTGAGAAAGCAAATTTTAGACTCAGAAATGTGATTCTCCGCGGATAGACCCTTGTAACCTTCTCAGCAGAAATATATATGAGAGGAGTGGTCGATTTCAATTAGATACATTTTGCTCTAGGGACTTTTCCTCCCTGACACCTTTAGTTCATGCCTGACACACTAGGCCCAGTGATTGATATAATTAATGTATAAAATTTAATGATATATAAATATATTATTTAATTTAATACAAAAATACAATTAATGTATAAAATTTAATGATATATTAAATATTATTAAACTCATATAATTAATTTCACATTAATTGTATTTTTGTATAAAATGTATTAAATATTATTAATTTCATATAATTAATTTCATGTTCAGATAATTTTTTGGTGGGACTCTCTTCCCACTTTCATTCGGGAGGACTTCTTCCGAAATAGGTACTCTTTACAGTTCTTTAGGTTCAAATGATTCGTCTTGAGTCAGGTTTTTGCCCCCGAAGTTTTGTTCCTTCTTTATTTTGTATTTTAATAATATCAGGTGAGCTAATGTAGAGGAGGAATAAGGCCTGGTGTGCCAACCTAGTTGGGATTGTAGGCCTTATTCTGATGCCTTAGTATACCTCTCTTTCTGATACAAAAAAACAAAAGTAAATAAATAAAAGTATGTAAAATAATTATAATTTTTAATCAAATAGAGTTAACGAGCTAAACTGATCTTTTTCTCAAGCTTGAATCGAGTCAAGTTCAAACAAAAATAAAAGGTACATATTGAACTTGAGTCGAGTTATGATCAAAGTCAATTCTATCGAGACAAGCCAAGTTAATATATATATATATATATATATATATATATATATATATATATATCAAGTCACAAAAGAGTAATAGAATTCTTCTTTCTATATCCCTACAACGGTCCTTCGAGAAAGGAAAAGAAAAAATAAGTGATGATTTAAATTTAAAAAGAAATAATTTAAAATAAAATCTTTAGAAGTCTAATGAAGTAGCTTGCATTTGTTGAGATACAATTCAGATTGTCTCTCTGAAGCTCTTGCTCTAACTCCAGCTTTGCTTGAACCTACTATGTTTGCAATTGAAATTGCTTCCAATAAGGGTTGGCAGAATCTTTAGCTTGAATGTGACTCAACTCTAGTTGTTTCAGCTTTTAAAAACCATGACATTGTTCCTTGGAAGCTCCCAGTCAGATGGAAAAACTGCATTCTTCTCTCTAAAAGCATGAATTTTTTGGTTGGCCATATTTTTAGGGAAGGAAACACTTATGCAGACTCTCTTGCCTCCCATGGTGTTACAGCTCAATCTTTTTGTTGGTGGGACTCAATTCCTCCTTTTATTTTGAATGAGTTCAACCGAAATAGGATGGGACTTCCTAACTTCAGATTTAGATAGTTTTTCTCTGTTTTTCTCATGGGTTTTGGTATAGGTCCTCCCATGTTTTGTTTCTTGTTTCTTTCGCTGGTTTAATATATCTTCTTAGGCGTGCTGTTTTGCATGCCTTTGTTTGATTAAAAGAAAAACTATATTAAATTGGTAATTTATATGACTATGTTGCTAGATTTATGCAGTAATTAACAATTTTTTCTGGAGTTCACAAGCAAGTGTGCACGCTGGAGTTCACAAGCTTCATCAACTGCGAGGCCAACTAGCAGAGCCATAAGGACAATGGCAAGATTGTTACAGCAGAAGACATATTGTGGGCCATGGATTCACTGGGCTTTGACAACTATGCTGGGCCTCTCATTACTTTCCTCAAACGCTCTTGTCACAATGAGGTTTGAAACATGGGATACCTTGAGTAAGGTAATGAGAGGCCTAACATAGTCGTTGAAGCCAAATGAATCCACGGCCTACAATATGTCTATTGCTGTAAGGATCTTGTGATGCTCCTTATGGCACCACTAGTTGGCCTCGCAGGTGATCAAGCTTATGAACTCTGACAAATACACTTGCATTGTTTTCTTGGCTTCAATAGTGACTTTTGCTTGTGGCATAAGCACCTTCCGCTTGATTTTCACCAGATTCATAATGGGCATGGAGTGATCATCTTCCTGCACAGCCACATTCCAAGGTCATCTACACCATCCAATCTAATTTGAGCACCAACAATGTTTTGTGGAATGCTGTGGGTTTGAATCCAAACAAATACAAACAAAAACATAGAGCTCACTAATTTCCACGAAGTACATTTTTGACTCGTAAAAAAATACAAATGAGACAAAATATTTTTTTTATTAAACCAAATAACATGAACTAATTCGTAAATATTTTGTATGTAAGGACTGAAATATAAGATTCTTTCGTAAGGTATAAAACAAAAAAGAAAAAGTAACACACTCTCTAACACACTCATTTAAATATACTATTTTATTTGTTGAAATTTATTGAAAATTACAAAAAAAAAAATTGTGGGTTCTACATCTTATTAAATGGCTATCTCTCTCATGATTCTATAGTTTATAATAAATTCAACTAATAGTAAAGTGTGTGTTAGGAGGAGTGTGTTGCTAGCACTCTACAACAAAAAATAATGTCATGTGTAGACATGAAAATTTTAATTTGACCTCATCTACTTTATGATTTAAAGGTATCAAGAAAAAATCAAGAAAATGAAAGAAAAACATGTGGATCAAGCAGATAATCTGCATATTTTTAGTTTTGTCATTCCCTCAAATCAAAAGGTTGATGCTCATTATCTCATTCTAAAAAACTAGTGTTACAAGCAAACCACACCTTTGAATAGAGACTCCAAAGATAGGTATCAAACTCCACATGTCCATGAAGATTAACAACTAACGCATAACCAAACCCCAAATAAGTTTTAGATATTTGTTTTTCATGCGTGCTCAAAGAAAAAAAAAACATTTGACATAGAGAGAATGGAAGATATAATAACTCGTGTACAAAATGACCGGAACTAAGATAGATATCAATGTTGAATTTCAAGGTGAGTGAAAAAACAAAAACAAAAGGTCTAGCTACAAAAATATTCAACTCAGTTTAGATATCAGTTTGTTATCAAAGGATCAGTAAAGATAAAACACAGTTTTTTGGGGGTGGGTAGAGTGCTTACCAGAGCTTGATTTTGCCTAATGGTCATCGAGAAAGGAGGGGCTTCCATGCTCCACATAGTCTCTGCTTTAGTACTTGAATTTGCCTAAACAATGGACGGTACGTAATTCTTTTCTACACTGTCATGAATTTATAAAAGGGGGAGTGAATGGCAGTGTAAATTACAAATGTAAAAAATTGTTTAAAACATTTATGGGAATTTCAAAATTATTTCTACAAAAGTTAGCTTGTCACTACTTTAAATGTTTAAAATCTTTTGTTACCATATTTGGGCATGTCTAAAGAAATAGCATAATTAAGTGCTTATTGAATAAGTGCATGTAAGCATTTATATATAAGTTGTTTTTTCTTTTTTGTACAATAGTGACAACAAGGTTAGAACCTAAGATTTTGTGCAAATTATTGCTACCTCAGTCCTCCAGAAAAGAAAAAGAAAAATTAGCGATGATTTAAATATAAAAATAAATAATTTAAGAGTTTAATGGTCATGCACTGACATTGTAAAATAGTTTTACACTATCATCCAATCATAAATCACCTTTGTATGACTTTTAAAGTAGTTATTGTAAAAGTCAACAAACTTACCATACATGGTGGTCTGTGATTGGATTACTGGGTAAAACTATATATTTTACACTATCAATGCATAATACTTTTTCTCATAATTTAAAATAAAATCTTTAGAAGTCTAATGAAGTAGCACTATAATCTCAGGAGGACAATTTACGGGGGTCCGTCCTAAAAAAATTATTATTAGAAAAAAAGAAACTCATTTATTAAAAGATTACAGTATAATTTTTAAAGATTCTCAACATAATTTTTTTTACATTATCAACTATTAATATGACATTGTTGGGTAATTTATGTATATTAAGAAAATTGGTTAACTAGGTATTAGCATTAAATTTGTTTGTAATTATAATATTTTTCAAATTTACCCTTAACATTATTGGAATTAATTATAAATCTTTTTTTCCACTTAATTACTAATTAATGATTGGAGAGAGAAAGTACACCAGGTTTATTCCTCACAATTTGTGAAGTTTTAAAATTTAAAAACATGAGCAGAAGGATTCTTATATGAAGTGAAGGAATTATCATTTTGTTTTCTTTCTCTTCCACACAATTTGTGAAGTTTTAAAATTTAAAATAAAACTCTTCAGTTCTGAAAGTTGTTTGCGCCAGGTTCTTTTAAAAATTATTCAAATCTGTTTTTAATATAAACACCTAAAATGATAGATGTAGGAGTTCAAAAAGGTAAAAAGTATGATATTCATTTGATATGAAGAGGTGCATTCATACGGGAAGCGTATGGAATGAATAATGAGAGTCTATTCATCTTCTCCAATCTTTATAGGAGAGAGAAAGAGACAATTCAGAGTAGCATTCAATTATTATGGATTAAAATAAATAAGGCTATTTTAGCAAAAAAAATAATAATTAATGCATAAGACAGTTGAAATGAAGTCTTATAAAAGATAAGAAAATTTCAAAACAATGTCTTATAAATAAGGACGAAGGGAGTAATTTTTAAAGTATTTATTACTAAAGTAAATGATTTTCAATTATATAACAATTCATGATTGGATAAAAATACATATAGAAAACTTTTATATTATCAATGTATTCCAATTAAATTCCAAAGATAATACTTATTGGTAATAAATTTATTAAGATGACATTTAATTTTAAATAAGTTATTTCCTTAAATATATTTTACAATTTTCTTATTTTATTTCTTATGTTGGTGATGTTTTCTTTGGTATTTTAAAAAATTAAATATTTAATTACCTTTCATAGCATATGATTTTATAACATTTATAAAAAATATTTAAAATAATAACATTTTTTTTAATAAATTTATTTAGGGGATTTAATTTAATTTTAGACAATGCAATAAAGAATGGGAGGAAACAATTAACCACCAAGCTGGCAAAACAACCACTATTTGGTAATCATCGTTCTTTAGAATGACTAAAATCTATTTGGTAGTTCATAAATATTCTTGGGAATATTATATATGTTTCTTGGAAATCAAATATTTTCACATTTAGTTTTAATAGAACTTTTCCAGAAACTTTAATTATTTATCACATTAAATGATCTAATAAGAGTAGTGTCGTATTTTTACTACAGTAAAACATTTTTCCCAACTCGGAAAAGTTCTAATTTGACCTTCCCATGAAAACAATTTTGTAAGAAACACAGGTAAAAAAAACATTTCTAGAAACAATGTTTCCTGATAATATTATTTTTTAAATAATAAACTAAATATTGGAAACAAACATTCTCAACTTGATTCCTAGAAAACTAAAAGTTTCTCTTGTACCAAATGCCTAAATATTTTCATCTTGAATGGTTTTTTAAGTATTAATTACTATATTGGTATAAGGATTTTCTAAAAAGGAACATTCATAAACTCTTTGAAAAAAAAAAAAAACTTACCACATAATGAAACAATTATTTTAAAGTTTGAGGTATTTCATTAAAATTTAACCATAGAATTAGTATTTTTATATAGGTAAGATTTCTAATTCATGTAACACCCCAAATTTTGGAGCTTAGGATTAAATAAGAAATTAACCTCTTAATTAGTGATTAATTAAGTAATTAAGAAAAATAATAGAAATAATTAAAATAAGCAATACTTGCTAAGGATTAAGTAGAGACATTACATGATTAGCGGAGGGAAATCCAAAATTTGAAAAGTCAAAGATAGACTCACTTTGATCAAAGTCAATGGGAAGGGATTTGGCCAACTCATTAATGACATTGTTGTAATTAAGTGGAACTTGTGTCTAGAATCTAAAATTAGACTTTAAGAGCATAATTAACTTACTAATGGGTCTAGAATAACTTTAGTTAGTAAAATTAATTGTTCTAAAGTAATAGGTGATTTAGAAAGTTTAACTAAGGTAATTAAACAAAATAAAGTGTAATTTGTTTAATTAAAATTGAGCGCAATTTGTTTAATTAAAGCCTAAAAAGCACTAGTTAGCAACTAAATGAATGTGAGACGTCAAATCTTCATTAATGAAATAAAGATAATTAATAAAATCAAGTTTTAACCATGATTTGACCAAAAGTCAAATATGGTCAAAGCTGGTCAAAGGAAGGAATATTCTCATTAATGGCATTTTCGTAATTATGTGTTTTTAAGCTAAAAAAATTATTTTGGACACAAATAAAATTCTAATAATTATAATTAAGCATGAAAGTGATCTAAGTTCAGCAAAAATAATTAAATTGAATTAATTATTAATTTTTTGCAATTTATTTAGTATTTTGGACTTAGAAAATTCATTTTAAGTCCAAATTGAGTGATTCCAAAGACATTATCTTTGGAAAATTAAATTCTACATTTTAAGAATATTTTAGAGCTAAAAAAATTGAAACCCAGATCAGCTAATCCCTTAAACACAATTAGGTTTAGAAAAATCTTTTATTTTTTTATTTGGTGGGACCTACCATTAGGGTTTTGGGGTCCCCTATATAAGCTAAGAGGGACCCCTTCCCCCACAAGTGTGCAGCCACCAGTTTTGGGCAGAGGAGGGAGAAAGAGATTCAATCTCTCTTGTTGGGTGAGAGCTCCTCCTTCTCTCTATGATTTTCTCTCCTTCTCTCTAACATTTCTCCCACTAATCCTTTTCTTTTTTCTTTGCATTTTTGATATGTTGTAGAGCTCACCAAGCTCTAGCTTTAGGTGGTTGGAAATTTCGTTTTGAACACTTGAGCTTAGGAAACCAAGGTATGGGAGAGATTTTCTATTCTCTTTGAGCCTAAAATTATTTGTGTTGGACCCTATTTATGATGGGTCAAGTTTGATTGCAAAATATGTGAGTTTGAACTTGTGCCATGCATGTAAAGTGTGATTTTTCGCTACTGTTTCGTGGTCTGGAAAAATGGGTACACTTTTTGATGTTTTTTATCTCAAAAATGAGTTCCTTGGGTCCAAAAACCTAGGGTTACATGTAAAGTATGTTATTTTTTAGCACTTGAGCCATTTGTTATGAATTTCTTAAGTTTTGAGCCATTTATCTAAATGTTCTTGTTCTGTTTTGTGAGGCAAGTGTGTTGCTGCCCTTGATCATTTGTGGCACTAAAAATGGTCTTTCTATGCTCTAAAATATAGAAGTGTGTATGTGGGATGTTTGGAAATGGATTGTGAATCTTTAGAAAAATTTTTGTTTGGTAAAATTGGGGACTTTTGAGCACTGTTCCTCTGTTTCGAAATTATGTAATTATGGGGCTGGAATTGGCTGTAATGGACTTCAAAATTAGCTTTTTCATGTTTTAAAACCTAGGGTTGCATATAAATTTCGTTGAAAACTGATTTCTATAGCAACGAGAAATTTATTTTTGAGTTTAAAGCCCTTTTTACGTTGTTCTGTACCTGTTTCGAAATTCTGTAATTATGAGGCTGGAATTGGCTGTAATGGACCTCAAAATTAGCTTTCTCATGCTTTAAAACCTAGGGTTGCATATAAATTTCGTTGAAAACCGATTTCTATAGCAAAGGAAAATTTATTTGAGTTTAAAGCCCTTTTTATGTTGTTCTGTACCTGTTTCGAAATTCTGTAGTTATGGGGCTGGAATTGGATGTAATGGACCTCAAAATTTTCTTTCTCATGCTTTAAAACCTAGGGTTGCATATAAATTTCTCCGAAAAATGATTTCTATAGCAACGGAAAATTTATTTTTAAGTTTTGTGCCGTTTTGTTGAATTTTGCCACTGTTTTGAAATTAATAATTTTTAGAGTTGGAATTTACTCTTTTAGACCATAAAAACGGGTTCTTTACATCCTAAAACCTAGGAATGCATATTTGGTTCATCAAAATCCGATTTCTACATCAATGGGAATTAAATTTCGAAGTTTTAAACCCTTTTTCTTGAATTTTTGAACCCATTTCGGGTTGGGTGTCTAACCACTGGAAATTTAAGCTTTAAAAGCCTAAAATATGTATTTTGTGATGGAATATGATAGTTAACATGTACATAGAGGTTGTGACTTAAATTGTGAGCATTTGGAACCCAAAATAAAAAGTTATGATACTTGAAAATTTGGATGTTGTGGTGGCTGCGGGTTTGACCCAAAAGTTTATAAAGTGTGATGTAAGTAAATTGTATAAGTGTATGAATGTATTCTCATTGTGAAATCATTAGCAAAGACCGAGAGGGCATGACCATCGGCACTTGGCTGTTGAATTATATATGTATTAGTATGTTGTAAATGTGCATGACCAATTATTGTTAAGACCGAGAGGATGTGACCTCCGGCGTTGATATGAATTGTTAGATATTTTCTATGGATATATTGCTTGTTGTGATCTGAGTCCGAGGGGCACTGTCCCTCGGCAATGCATGTTGGTTTTGCTTGTGCATGAGTAGGATAGATGAGTTGGGGTGCCCGAGGCACCCATGTGTGTGCAAGCGGATATATCCACTTTGAAAGGTCATATTGTTCATGACACTGAGCGATTAGAAGGGATGTGATCCTTCCCCTCTTGTTGTGTGAAGAAGAATGGTGGACGTTCGTGTTATTCACCTTGCACGAGACGACTCACGCTTTGGGGAAGTGGATGATGTAAAGAGGGCATCGGTCGCAAAGACAAGATGGAGTTAGAGAGACAATATTATTAATCAGAGATGGGGCTTGACGCCATGCTCGGTGGGGAGGGTCCTCTAACATCCTCTTGGTAGTACCATTGAAACCGATTGTCCGGTAAAATACATCTCGCGACGTGGAAAACGTGTGAGGAATCGTTGTAAGGAGTGGATGGCTCACAGTTGGTACGCTGGGGAATAGATCGTTCGGCTCAAAGGAGTCCTGGGGGAAATGGTGTCAAGTTGTGACGACCCTAACTAAGGCGAAAGGCCCAGTTAGTATAGGGGACTCACACTACCGACTTGGCATTCCCGACTAGAGCGAGGCTATAGCCAAGGTTGGTGAGAGCGACGTGCCATTTGTACCACCTACGTTGTGTACTCCCAATCGTCATCCACATAAATGCATAAGACCATTAAAACCTCGGAGGTTTAATGGCAGTGGGGCCCATAGGAATAGATGTTGTGAGATAGATATTCGTGATAGGATTATCGTGAGTGTCATTGCTAAAGTACCACACGCAGTGGTCGTATAGGTTGTTTGGGACTGAAAGTCCATTTGTTTGTGGCGACCAAGGAGGTAGAGAATTCACTCCCATGCTTTTATTTTTCATAGAAGGTTCGTTGGCCCTATGCGAATGATGAAGACGGAGTGGGGATACTACGCCAAGTGCCAGTGACGCAAATGGATATATTCAAGGAAGAAGAGGATCCCTCTGAGGATGCCTCATGGGTATTTTGGGTTTTAATTTTCATTGAGTCACTGCTCTGAGTCTTGGTCCTTTTCTTCTCTAAATAAGGGTAGACTAGGATTTAGTATTATGATGTACCATTTTCCTTCATGTGACTCATTTGAAAAAGATGCATTCGTTCTTAAGGATGTAAAAGTGTATTCAGTTTTGTGTTATAGAATTATCAAATGATGAAATTGAGGATGTTTAAAAGAAGTTCTATTACGTTTTAATGGTTTACCGTGGTTATGATGTTTTGATAATTCGAGTTTAGTTTATTAAGAAATTTCATTTCACAAAAAGGGCATTTTTAAATTTACGATAAGTTAACAAGGATAATTCTTCTTTTGGAGTTAAAATTAATAAGTTTTGAAAGTTTAAAAGGAATAAATTTCCTCATATTTTGATGGTTACTTTACAATAAAGATTCAAAATCATTTATGCAAATTTCAGAAATAATAAGGAGATCCTTAATAGCAAATTAGGGTGTTACAATTCATACCTAAGAAAAAAAAAAAAAAAACTACCAATTCTGAAAACGACTACATATAGTATGTCTGGGGAGGGTTCATGTTTCCCAAACATGTATTAAGAAGGCACAAATGAGATTTCCCAAGAACTTAGGAAATATTCTTAAAAAAAAAAGAACTTAGGAAATAATGATATTCATAGTTGTTTTTTAAAGTTAAGTTTTCTTTCAAAACGAATTAGATTGAAAACAGAAAAATGAAATTTTCGCATCAAGAGAAAAAAAAATTATATTAAATTTACTGCAAAATTACTTTTGAGATAAAAAGATCAAAATAACATATTTTAATCCCAATTAAAACCAATTTTATGTTAAAATCAAGTTTACACATGCTTTATAAATACAAAACTATATGATCTAAATATACGGTACTTAGGTTTGAATGGTTGATATATACAAGTAGAGGTAATGGGATTAAATAAACTTAATTAATATATAATATGGTTGCAAGTCATCAGAACATAGCCATGTGGGTCACTCTGCCAAAAACATAAAATAGTTGCTTGGGATTCAACAAAAGGAAATGGGATAAACTAAAAATCTAGGTTTGAAAATTGAGAAATGATAAAGAAAGGGATATAAAAGAAATAAAAAACATACTACTGCAAGGTTTCTTCAAATGGATTGTGCTTATCATACGAGGGAAACTTCTTCTGTTGTATTCAAATTTAAGAAGGCAGTTGTTAAATTTTCCGCAGCAACCATTGATTAATTCAGAGGGAAGAACCTGAAACCAAAATGGGTCAAATCAATATCTCTAGGAGATTAAGGAGAAGCAATATGCCAAAAAGGGAAACAAAAAGAAGAGGAAAAACAAAGAAAATGCAAAATGGGATCAAAACATATCATGTGAGAGCCTCCTGTGCTGAGTAGAAAATGGGAGACGGTTTTGGCGGCTGAACAGGAAACAGAAGAGTATGCTGTTATAATAGTAGCATTGTATTTGAAGGATTATTTCAGTTTTCTTAACCGTGTAAAACAGTGAAAGGGGGTTGCCTAACTGGGTGGTAGAAGTGAGAGCAAAGGGTGCCAAAAAATATGTGGAAGACAATGAGGGTTAATTGTCTCAATTCAAATATAACGTAAGTGTTGAAGGATAAAACTGTCCTAATAAAAATGGAGACCAAAAACAGTTACAAAATCTAGTATCTCCTTTATATAGTGGTATAGATATTATAATAATGACATTAAAAACTACTCTAAAAAAATATTGAATACTTTATTAGTATTTTTTTTTCAAATTTAAATTATGCCCATTACTAGTATAAAAACCCATCACATCAACAACTCTTGAACATAGAAATGGGTCGCCAAATGATTTAGCTTTTGCAATTAGCCTATCTCTCACCACTGATTCCTCTGTGATTCTTCCCTCTCTCATTTCATCCCCTCCCTTCAATCGTTCCTCCTATTACTATCTCCAAAGGGTATGTTGTGCAAGTAATAGAGCACCATCACTGTTAGAAAAATAGAAAGAGGAGACTAGAGATAATAGAGGATATTCTATTCCAATTGGCACAAACGTTACATGGATTTGTACTCTATTTATAGTAGAGTAACTCATAGCCATTACATAACTCTTCCTTTAACACACTTAATGAGCATAATGACAATAACCCTTCTAATTCTTAGTGGTTACATAAGAATAATGCCCCTTAATGCTTATTAACTCACACCCATTTATCTTCTAATTCTAACTGACAACTCTTTATTTTCTAATTATTATTATTATTTCTAACATCCCCCCTTAATTAGAAAATTCTCAACAAATTTTTTGCACTCCATGTCTTGCTCTCAATCTTCTAAAATCTTCAAACTTGAGGGGCTCAGTGAAAATATCTGCAACTTGATCTTATGTCTTCACATAAATCAACTCCACTTCTTTCTTCGCAATGCATTCTCTAATGAAATGATACATCGTGTCTATGTGCTTGCTTCGTTCATGAAACACCGGGTTCTTAGCAAGAACTTGGGAAGATTTAATATCAATATGAATCTTTGTACTCTCCTCTTAGTCCATGTTAAACTCCTTCAACAATCTTCTTAGCCAAATAGCATGGCACATGCAAGAAGTCGGACCTACATACTCAGCTTCACAAGTAGAAAGTGTAACAATGGCTTGCTTTTTAGAGTTTCAAGTAAAAGCACAATCACCCATAAAAAACACAAAGTCGGTAGTGCTTTTTCTATCATCAACATCTCCCACAAAATCACTATCACAAAATCCCATAAGCTTGAACTCATTAGAAGGAGAGTAAAATAAGCCATAATCAAGTGTACCTTTTAGGTAACGAAGAATTCTCTTTGCTGCCTTCATATGAGTAGAGGTGGGGGACTCCATAAAGCGACAAACAACACCAACCGCATACATAATATCCGGCCTTGGACATGTTAAGTACCTCAAGCTTCCTACAAGACTCTTGAACAAAGTAGGATCTTCCTTCTCTCCACCATCTAGCTTGGACAATTTCAAGTTACCTTCCATGGGTGTGTTCACAAGATTGCAATCAAACATTTGAAATTTCTTTAACACCTTCTTTGCATAGCTCTCTTGAGAAAAAAATGCCATTCTCCATTTGCTTCACGTCTAGTCCCAGGTAGTAGGACATAAGCCCCATATTTGTCATCTCAAATTCACAAGACATAGCCTTCTTGAAATCTTCAAACAAATTTGGGTTATTGCCGGTAAAGATGAGATCATCCACATAAAGGCAAACAAGGAGAATATCACCATTATAAAAAATTTTAACATAAAGAGCATACTCATGTTGACAACTAGCAAACCCATTGTCTTGAAAATACTTGTCAATGCGACTATTCCATGCCCTTGGTGCTTGCTTTAGGCCGTACAACGCCTTCCTTCAATTTCAAGACCTTCTCTTCTTCCCCTTTGATGGCAAAACCCATCGCTTATTCAACACAGACATCTTCTTCAAGATAGCCATTTAGGAAAGTCGCTTTGACATCAAGTTGGAAAATTCTCCACCCCATTTGAGCCGCTAAAGAGATTAGAAGACGAATTGTCTCTATACGAGCAATCGGTGCAAACACTTCATCATAATCAACAAGCCTTGCTTTGTATCTTTCCACCTCTCCTTTGGCATTCTTCTTAATCTTGAACACCCACTTGACTCTAATTGCTTTATGACCCTTAGGAAGTTTTGATAACTCCCAAGTGTCATTCTTCTTGATGGCATTGATTTCTTCCTCCATAGCTTGTCTCCACCTTTTGTCTTCCATAGCTTCATCAAAGGTTAAAGGCTCACTGTCAACAAAAAGACAAAACAAATAATTTATATCATCAGTTTCCTCATATATCTCTTGAATGCTTCTCATTTTTCTTGGCCTTTCACTTGAACTCCCTTCGGAAGATGATGCTTCATGAATCAAATGAGTTGGTGAAGGAGGTGGAGTAGAAAACTCATTGGGTGCTACAACTTCTTGATCTCTTTCTTCAAAATATGGAAAGAAATCATAGGTGCCTTCTTCTTTCTCCCAATTCCATGTCTCTTCTTCATCAAATTCTACATCTCTGCTTACAATAATCTTCCCATTGTTTGGATTGTACAATTTGTAGCCTTTTGAGCTTGCATCACAGCCAATGATCATGAACACATGCTTCACACTCCTATCATCATGCTTGGATCTTCCTTGGTCGGGCACATGAGCATATGCAATGCTCCCAAAGACTCTATAAGATGGTCAACTCTTGGCTTCACTCCACTCCAAGCTTCTTGAGGTGTTTGACCTTTGACATTCCTTGTAGGAGAGCGGTTAGACAAATAAACTGCACATCGGCCCAAAATTCCTTGGGCATAGATTTAGCTTTCAACATACATCTATCCAAATTAAGAATAGTTCTATTTTTTCTCTCTGCCACCCCATTATGTTGTGGGGTTCTAGGAACCGTTAGAGGGCGATGCATCCCATTATTCTCACAAAACTCATTGAATTCTTTTGATGTGAATTCACCACCTCTATCGGATCTTAGAGCCTTGATTACATAGCCATTCTCCTTCTCTACAAGAGCCTTAAAATTTTTAAACATTACAAAAGCCTCAGACTTTGGCTTCAAGAAAAACACCCAAGTCTTCCTACTAAAATCATCAATAAAGAGAAAAAAAATATTTGTTTTTACCAAATGAAGGAGGATCAATTGGTCCACACACATCGGCATGCACAAGTTGGAGAGGAACCTTTGCTCTTTATTCAGCTTCTTTAGGTAAACTTCTTCTTGCATGCTTGCCAAGGAGACATGCTTCACACAATTGATTTGGATGGTTGATGTAAGGCATCCCCTTCACCATCTTCTCATCTCCCAAGGTCTTAACTGCTCCAAAATTCAAGTGGCCAAACCTCATATGCCAACTCCATGCTTCATCTTTTATGCTAGCCTTTAAGCATTTTGCTTCATTGGTCTTAATGCTCAAAGTGAACTTTCTATTTCTTGACATAAACACCTTGGCAATCAAATTAGAGTTTTGATTTTTAAGCCACAAACAATTATCTTTCATGAGAACTTCATACCCCTTCTCAACAAGTTGTCCCAAACTCAAAATATTACGTTTTAGTTTAGGAACATAATAAACATCCTTGATTAAGTTGTGAGCACCATCTTTTAAGGAAATCAAAATAGTACCTTTCCCTTGAATTTGCACCTTGGAAGAATCACCAAAGGAAACATTTCCCTTCACCCTCTCTTCAAGCTCCACAAATTTCTCCTTGTAACCACACATATGATTACTTGCTCCATTGTCAAGATACCACAAGCCCTTATCATCATTCTCTTCATTATTAAGTGCTAGCAATAATGTTGGCTCTTCACCTACTTCTTTGTCACCAACAAGATTGGCCCTTTCTTCAACATTGGATTTACACTCCCAAGAAAAATGACCAAGCTTATGGCAATTATAACATTCAACATTGGCTTTACACTCCCAAGAAAAATGTCCATACTTATGACAATTATAACATTCAACATTAGATTTATCATACCTCCTTTCATTTGTTCTTCCAAAATTTCCTCTACCTATTCCTCTTCCATGACCTCTAGTGGGTTGATAACTTCTTTCATTATTATCAACATTGTCATGATCTCATCTTCCTCCTCTTCCTCTTCCACGTCCACGTCCTCTTCCACGACCACGTCCTCTTTGGCTTTTTTCTCCTCCATTTTCTTTCAAAGAAGCTTTGGTTTTGAGGACTTGCTCCAAAGGCTCATCATGTCTCTTTTTGAACCTTTCTTCATATGCTTGAAGTGAACCCAACAATTGGTCCACAGTCATTGATTCTAAGTCCTTTGACTCTTCAATTGCACAAACCACAAAATCAAATTTTGTGGTTAAAGAACGAAGGATCTTCTCTATCACACAAACATCTTCCATATTCTCTCCATAAAGCTTCATTTGGTTCACAAACATTATCACCCTATTGCAAAAATCCAAAATTGACTCGGACTCCTTCATACGCAAGGATTCAAACTCTCCACGAAGAGTTTGTAGGCGCATCTTCTTCACCTTGTCAACACCTTCAAGGGAGGTCTTCAAAATCTCCCAAGCTTCTTTGGCGTGGATGCATTGGACACCATCTCAAACATGGCTTCATCTAAACCTTGATAGATGAAGGTAAGTGTTTGTTGATCCTTCTTCTTCATCTTCAACAAAGGCTCCTTCTCATTTTGTGGCAAAGAATCCTCATTTTTAGGTTGGGTATAACCTTTCTCCATAACCTCCCAAGCATCTTGGGAGCCTAGCAAAGCCTTCATGTGACGACACCAATTATCATAATTCCCTTTGGTAAGACGAGGGAATTGAAACAAGTTCAAGGCATTGCTTGCCATCTCTCATCTCACTAAGTGTTTCTCTCAATTCCCAGAACCTAAGCTCTGTTACCACTTTGTTAGAAAAATAGAAAGAGGAGACTAGAGATAATAGAGGAGATTCTATTCCATTTGGCACACACGTTACATGGATTTGTACTCTATTTATAGTAGAGTAACTCATAGCCATTACATAACTCTTCCTTTAACACACTTCATGAGCATAATGATAATAACCCTTCTAATTCTTAGTGGTTGCATAAGAATAATGCCCCTTAATGGTTATTAACTCACACCTATTTATCTTCTAATTCTATCTGACAACTCTTCATTTTCTAATTATTATTATTATTTCTAACAATCAGTTGAGTTAAATTCTCCACTTGAATTTGTCCAAAATGAACCCACACTAACAGCACCATGTTCCCATTAACCAGCATCGTTATCACTACTATTCCCCATTTTTTAGTCCCTCAAATTTGAATAATTCTCTTTTTAGTCCCATTGAATATGCAAGCTATTGTTCCATTACATGAGACTTCAGCTGCAACTTTTCCCACCACATTGAATATATGGAGTCCCACTTAAATAGCTTGCATTTGTTGAGATACAATTTAGATTGTCTCTTTGAAACTCTTGCTCTAACACTAGCTTTGCTTGAACCTACAATTATGGTAACTATATTAAATTGGCAATTTATAGGACTATATGTTGCGAGGTTTATGCAGTAATTTAACAATTCTTTCTGCCTTTTGCAATAAGAAAACTCTCATTCTGAACATTGAATTTGTTGAGCTGTATGATACCCTTTTAATTGATTAGAAAACAGAATTAAGAATTGCAAATGTAGAAAACATAATACATATGAAAGTACTTAATTGATTAGGCACACTAGTACTTCACCTCCAAATTTCATAGGCACAAATTTCCTTTTATTTTTCGTAGAATCAGCTCCAAAATCCTCCACCTCCACGGATTTGCACTCACCAGTATGACCAAGTACACAAAAGGGATAATCATTGGTACAATAATGTTGCCAGAGCAAAGCAGAATCACCAAACCTTTGAGATGTGCAGTTAGCAAAATTATACAGGTTTGATGGCTTTACTTTGCTCTGGCACATTACTCTAGCTTGAAAAATTGACGAGACCATGTGTAGTGCCATATGGATGGAAAACTTGTAGACACTGCTGAAGTCTCATGCATGCCATGGACCAACTAACAAACTTCATATTAGGAACAATGGAATTCAAAATCATAATTCAAATCTGCAGCAATTAAACACAAAACCCAAACAGAAGTGGTCAAATGCACTTAACCTCCCTAATTAAATAATCTTGCTATACTTTTCACGCTGATTTATACAATTTAAATAAATTACACCACAGACGAACAACATATACTGCAATTCTTCCATTTTTATTCACATTAAATATAAAAGATACCACTCTTTCATTTTCTTCCATTGCACTTCTCAATACATACATGAAAATAATTGCTGTAAGAAAACAATTACAAACCTAGGAAGAAATATCCTTAGCAACAAATGGAACAAACAATTATTATTGTGCTTTTCCCCCCTGTATTGGGCAAAGGATGAGTGGCTTTGGCTTTGACACCAAATAAATCAAATATAAACCCCATAAATTTTTCCTTTCTTTTTACACTTTAATTTCTTCGCCAGCCAGACATCTAAACAAACCATAAACTAAGAAGACATCCAAAAAAGATAGAAGGGAAAACCTTGAGAAGGGGATCGATCAAGAACTTTGTACATCTCAGGGGTCATAGTTGACAAATGCAATCCTGGAAAAATCGCCTACAAAATAACAACAACATCTGCATTAATGTCTTAGGGAAAAAAATCTAATCATATATTATCATCATGATACATTTATTAGGGAGAAACCCATAAAAATAAAGACCCCTTAAAGAGATGAATCCAATAAACCTAATAAATCAAATAAAACTTGAAATCCTTATCAAATTGAACAGTACATCTAGTTGTTTTTAGTGGAGGAGATGTTTGGGATCGGATTTTGTGCTAGCACCATCGTCGACATTGAAGGTAAGCAATGACACACTAGTTCTATCAGAAGTGAGTGAGTAGAAGAGGGTGGAGTAGTGAAGAGACATGTGTGAAGATTGAAGAGAGGATATATATAGTATAGGGAGATTGAAGTAGAAAGGAAAACCGAAGCAAAAATGGAGAGTGCATTATGTGAAAATTGACCTCGGCTTGTATGGAATATTATCCATAAACTAGATTTGATTTTAATCCTTGTTTGTATTTCTTTCCCTTTCGAGATTGAAGCAATGATGTATGCAATGATGTCACAAGCAAGGCGGACCTATATTTGGAAATGAGGAAATCCCATTTCTTTTTTAATTTTTTTTATATAAATACTAGACAGGAACCTTTACTACAATAACAAATTATTTGGATTTGGAATTTAAATTTTGATATATTTGAAAGAATTAATTTGGTATTGTATTTATTATATTTTGTTGAATTTGGATTTGTGTATTTTTGTAGATTTGAATTTGACTATATTGAGGAATTCCAAGATATGTTTATGTTTGTGGTATACAATTTATCAAAACCTTATAGTTGATCTTTGTCTGGCAGTTGTGAATTGATGACTATGTAAATGCCTTTCTTCTTTTTGCTTTAAAAAAAATGCCTATTTAAAATGATACTAGGCAATATACAGATTCTATTCCCTTTGTTGTTAGTTCAAAACGTAGATTTATAGCTTGTACGTGTTTTGAATATCTGGTGTATAAAACAATAGCCTCCTTAGCCTTCTTGCTCCTAGTCATGACAACATTCACATCCTCCTTTTTGGGGTTAGCCTCAGTCTGAGAGGGCAGGGTACCAAGAGGTTTTTGAGACATAAGAGCTGTCAGATTAGAAATTTGAGTCTTAAGAGCCTCCATACGATCATCATTCTTAGCCATGTACTCATATTAGCATCTTGTAGTGATGGCCTTATTTCTTCCTGCCTTGGCCTATGGTTTTGCATATGCAGGGGTTGTACACATTCTAATTATGCTTTTGCCTAGGACCTTGGTCCTTTGGTTTCTCCAAGAGAAGTTATGATGATCCCTCCATCCTTGGTTGAAAGTGTTAGAATAAGGATCATATCCTAAACTCTTCCCACCGACATAGTTTACTTCCTCCATGGATTGAGCAAAAGCACTGCTTATAGGACATTCTCTCTCCACATGAATCTCTCCAGACTTATCACAAACAGGGGGTGGAAGAGCTGCAGTCAGAAGTTGTGTCTATGCTTTCATCATGGTCTCCATCCGTCTAGTCAACATGTTCAACTTTTTATCAATGCTTGAACTTGATGAAGTAGCCTCCATCTGATTCACTACAATTGGCCTCCTCAAAATTTGCCTATCTCCAATATTATTGTAAGGGTTAGAGGCCATGTCCCCAATAATCTCCATAGCAGCAGTTGGCAGTCTCTTCATCAAAGACCCTCCATAGGCAGCATGAAGACTTGTCTTGTTATGTGTGGACAAGCCCCCATAGAAAGTCCGAATCAACCTCTTGGGAGGGTACCCATGATGAGGACAACTCCTCAGCAGCTCCTGAAATCTTTCCCATGCTTCTGCTAAGCTCTCTTGTTCCTTCTGAGCAAAATTGCCAATTTATCTCTGTAACTGGTCTGTTTTCACTACTGAAAAATATTTCCTTAGGAACTTAGTAAAACATATGTCCCAAGAAGTGATGTTATGCTCTAGAAGTGAATAAAGCCAATCCAAGGCTTTCCCATTCAGTGAAAATGAGAAAGCTGCCAATTTGATGTACTCTCATCAGATACCCGAGGATACTTGACAGCGATGGTAATCCTTATAAACCTCTTCAAATGTCCAACAAGATCTTCAGAAGGCAGTCCGTTGAACTGATAACTTTCTATCATCTGAAGGAATCCATGCTTCAACTCAATGTTGACATCCCCCAAGTCTTTGAGCAGAATACTATTGGTTATCCCCAATTGAGGAGTGAGATAGTCCAATAAGGTATATTCTGGTGGATCATTATCAACACCGCCACCATTAACAATGCCATCCGCTACACTTATAGCGACAATCTTCCTTCTTTGATTAGCTCTGGTCCTCTAAGCAACTTTTTCAATCTCATGATCGTTTACAAGTGCCAGTCTTTGAGATCGAGTTAGTATAAACTATCAACACAAGACAAATTCAAACGTAACAGGTAAAAAAATTTAGTGAAATAAATCAAGATTCAACAAATTTCAAAAATTAAACAAACAAAAACAAAAATTAAAATTAAAAGAAATTAAAAAATAAAAAACTATAAACACTATAAACAAAAATTGATCAGTTTACACAAAATAAATTATTCAAGAACTATGTAATTAGTCCCTATCAACGACGCTAGAAACTTGATGCATAAATATGTTTGCTCAGGGCAAGCGTACCCTACGCATAGTTACAGTGGACCTAAGTCCATATATCTTACACAAAGGACTAATGGCAGTTCCCAAAATAATTTAATTTTATACTAAACTAAACAATTTGGATTCAATCAACAATTTGAGGGAAGAGTTGTTATCAATTACTCTATAGAAAAAGAATAGGACATGCATATAGTATCGAAGCAGAAATAATTATCAGAAAGGCAAACCCAGGATTATGACTTTACTTGTACCCTTTTCCTCACAATTCATATTCTAAGAAAAACCCAAATTATTCTATAATTTCCAATTCTCTTAAAGTCATTAGTTAGCCCTTGGCCATGGTCTAACAATGCTATTTCCTCCAGTTTAATTCTCAATTGGTCATAGATGAATTAATTTAGGGCAAATGATAATTCACAGAGAGGTTGATTAAAAGAATTTAATCTACTAGAAATTCATATAACTAGTTTGATCATGCAAGTTATACAAATTCAATTCCTTCACAAATTGATTAATCATAGGTAGATGATCACTGACATGCAACTAATTGAGGTTTAGAGTGATCAGTTCTAAAATAAGAATGAAAGCAGTGAAGAAATACAATTGACTGAATGCATTAAGAATTTTATTAAAATAGAATTGGGGTTCAAGGTACAATTTCATCACAATCTGGGCTTTAGGAAGTCAGCCACTCATGGTCATTAGAAAGCAAACAATTCCAATAAAAGACATAAAGATTACAAAGGTAAGAAACATTACAGTATCAAACCCCTTGATGATCTCTATGTCCTCTCTCAGTTAAGAATTCCTTAAACACAAGCTCTCTCTTTCTCTCAGAACTCTCCAATTTGGAAACAGGGCAAAAAGATACCCTAACCCTCACTTCCAATTTTCTATTTATAATGCATGAAATGTAACAGTCACGTGGAAGGCAGCATGCATTCTCTTTGGGCAGGCAGAATTCAAAATTCAAACTTTAGAATGCAGCACGACCATGCTCTGATGAGCATGGCCATTCTCGGAAAGTGTTGTCACTGAAGGCTCCTTTGGTGCAAATCATAGCACGACCGTCTTATGGGGCACGGTCGTTCACGGACATGTTGATGCTGATGCCAATTCCTTGAAAATTTGAGCATGGCTCTTCTAATGCAGCGCAGGTGTTCTCCTTCTTCAAGCTTAGCATGGCATTGCTCTTCTCTAGTGATCTATTCTAGCTCTTTTTCAGCATCATTTTGAGCTTTTCCCACAATTTCTGCTTCTGTCCCATCTGTTTCATACTTAATAGAAATCCGTGAGTTTTGCTAACAAACTTAATTAGAAACAAAGTAAATTAAGATAAAAACTCAAATTCCAGTTTATCATGTTCTCTTATATTTAGCTGAATTTTTATGTGAAAGATTTACAATTGTGTTTCTCTCATTAGCTATTTTTACATTGTATAGAAAAGGTTTGTTTCATATTAATTATTTAAATCAAATTATTTTGATTAATTTTGTTAAAAAAATGAAAGAAATTTAAAATATGAGGAGTGTATATTGATAATACACTCTATATTATTGATTAAAAATAAGATGCCCACCCACAATTATGTGATTTCCAACAAATTTCATCCAATTAAAGAGCGTGTGTTTAAAAGAATGTGTTACAGAGAATATGTTTAAAAGTAGGTAGGTTTCATTATTAAAATCAAATCATTTTACATCGTAATTTTCACTTGTACATGCTCAATTTTTTTTCAATTGTACTAGCTCAAATTTAATTTATTTGAGAGATTTATAACTATATATGTGTGTCATTTTTTATATTTTTTGACAATGTATAAGAAGGCTACTTTTCAGGACATTGATTGTAAAATTTAAATTATATTGATTAAAAATAAAACAAAAATGGTGAGAAGTTGGCCCATTGATACAAATGAAATCCTCGTTATTCTCTTCCTTCGTCAGTGTAATTGATAACACCAACATCTTCGACGATGGCTCCACAATCACCTTTGTCAGCAAATGTGATACATATTTCTCCGGCAAAATACTCTTCCTAATTTCCACTTAGACACGAACTTCTTTGGCCTCATACTCCACTTCTTCATATTTTGCTCTTCTGTCCTAAATGTGTACATGGCCTGCAACTGATCTTCCTCCTCCTCTCTTTCTTCATCCTCATTGGAACCCATGTTGGCATCGTTAAAACCTTTTCCCTTCAGCATCTTCAAATTCTGTCTCTCTTCTAGCTCTGTCACTTTCTTCTCTCAATTCACAACCATCTCAACTGGTTACAGCAAACTGAGTTGAGGAACCAGATTCGGATCCAAATCTGTTGGCCTGTATGTGTAAGTGATTGTGCCCTTGGTGGATGGTTTGTTGGGATCTCAGATTTTGGATTGAGCACCATTGTTGTTGTTGAAGGTGAATGACACAATAGTAGAAGGGGTTGAGTGTAAGAATAAGAAGTGTATAAGGTGAGAGATGCATGAGAGCATGAAACGAATGAATCCCTACCATATAATTAAATACATGATTAAAATTAAAATTCATTACATTCTTGATCATATATGTATGACTGTATGGTTAAGGTTAACTCTTATCACCTATCACCTATCGTGCCCTCACTAGATATATACCCTATAACAATATACGGTAAACTTTTTAAAAGAAAAAAATGGAATTGCACATTTTTATCACAAAAGTGTCATTGCTTAATTTGCTTTGTTTTTAAAAGTTTTGAAACATATTAAATCCTAAATAATAGAGAGTTACATCAACTTAGAGAGTTACATCAACTTCCTCATTCTAAAAATGGACAACAGGATTAAGAAATTAAATTGATGTCCTTATCAATGAAGTAAATTAATGTCATTTTTTTTAGAATTGAGGAACTAAATTGATGTGAAATCTTGTAGGGAACCAAACTAATGTTACTTTATATTATAATGCGATGACTAACTTGATGTTAACTTTTCTAGTAATACCAAAACAATAATACTAATTTTTTTTTAAAGGCAAAGATGAATATTATTCAAATAGGGCACGAAATGTGACCCTTAGAAAATGAAAACAGTACATCTGAGTAGACCAGAGCTGGGAAATAACAACCCAATAATTAAGTATCATAGTACAGGAAAAAAAATATAAAGGGCAACTATACCACCTCGCTAAGCTAACTCCAAGAAAGGGAGAACATTTATATTTGAATCACACCCAAGAAATATGCTTAATGTGCGACACTACACTTGAAATATCTGGATCAGCATTCTGAAAAACAACTTTATTCTGAAAAATGATAATACTACTAATTTCATGAAATTAAGATGGGTGTTTTTCTTTTTAAATTTTGACTTTCCATTCGGGGATAAGATTGAGAATAGCAAATGTAGAAAACAGAATACATATGATAGTACTTAATTGATTAGACACACTAGTACTTCACCTCTAAATTTCATGGGCACAATTTTCTTTGAGCTTTTGCAGATCAGCTCCAAAGTCCTCTACCTCCTCGGATTTGCACTCACCAATATGACCAAGTACACAAAAGGGATTTTCATTGGTACAATAATGATGCTAGAGCTAAGCAGAATCACCAAACCTTTGAGATGTGCAGTTAGCAAAATTATACATTGAAGGTTTGATGACTTTACTTTGCTCTGGCACATTACTGTAACTTGAAAAATTGACGAGACCAATTGTGGTGCCATGCGGAAGGAAAACTTGAAGACACTGCTGAAATCTCATGCATGCCATGAACCAACTAACAAACTGCATATTAGTAACAATGGAATTCAAAATCACAATTCAAATCTAAAGCTTAAACACAAAACCCAAACAAAAGTGGTCTAATGCAGTTAACCTCCCTAATTAAATAATCTCGCTATACTTTTCACCCTGATTTATACAATTTAAATATATTACACCACAGACAAACAACATATACTGCAATTCTTCCATTTTTGTTCACATTAAATATTTGATAACTATTTCATAAATTAAAGATACCACTCTTTGATTTTGTTCCATCGCACTTCTCAATACATACATGAAAAGAATTGGTGTAAAAAACCAATTACAAACCTAGGAAGAAAAAACCTTAGCAACAAATGCAACATACAATTATTGTTGTGCTTTCTTCCCTCTATTGGGAAATGGACGAGTAGCCTAGATTAGCTTGGTGCTTTGACACCAAAGAAATCAAATAACAACCATTTGATCAAATATAAACTCCGGAAGTTTTTCCTTAATTTGTTTTTACACTTTCATTTGTTCACCAGCCAGTCATCTAAACAAATTGTAAACTAAGAAGACATCCAAAGATAGAAGGAAAAACTTTGAGAAGGGGATCGGGAACTTTGTACATCACAGGGGTCACAATAGACAAATGCAATCCTGGAAAAAATCACCTGCAAAATAATAACAACTTCTGCATGAATATCTTAAGGAAAAAAAACATACAAAACCTAATCATCTCATCATCATCATCATATAATTAATAGGGAAAACCCATGAAAAAAAGTCTTAAAGAGCTGAATTCAATAAACCTAAATAGACCAAATAAAAACTGAAATCCATATCAAATTGAACAGCACATCTAGTTGTTTTGGTAGAGGTGATGGTTCCCTTGGTGGAGATGTTTGGGACTTGGATTTTGTGCTAGCACCATCGTCATCATATATTGAAGGTAAATGATGACACAATAGTTCTATCAGAAGTGAGTGAGCAGAAGAGGGTGGAGTAGTGAAGAGACATGTGTGAAGATTGAAGAGAGTATATATATATAGCACAAGGAGAATGAAGCAGAAAGGAAAACCGAAGCAAAAATGGAAAGTATATTATGTGAGAATTGACCTCAGCTTGTATGGAATATTATCCATTAACTTGATTTGATTTTAATCCTTGTTTGCATTTCTTTCCCTTTGGAGACTAAAGCAATGATGTCACAAGCCAGACGCACCTATATTTGGAAATGAGGAAATCACATTTCTTTTTTAAATTTTTTATTTAAATACTAGACAGGAACCTTTATGTAAAATAATAAATAATAATTTGGATTTGGAATTTAAATTTTGATGTATTTGAAAGAATTAATTTGGTACTGTATTTATTACATTTTGTTGAATTTGGATTTTTATATTCTTCTAGATTTGAATTTGACTATATTGATTAATTCCAAAACATGTTTATGTTTTTGGTACGGAATTTATCAAAACATTTTAGTTGATCTTTGTCTGGAAATTGTGAATTGATGACTGTGTAAAATTGGATTAAGTTAAAAGTTTATTATTATTATTATTATTATTATTATTATTATTATTATTATTATTATTATTATTAAACCACTTTTTTCAATTTAACGTTATTTCATATATTTATTTTCTTAAATTATGTTAGTCAATACTATTTGAAATTAATTAAATATTTTTTACTATCAAAGTCTTAGCACCATCTATTTCTCTATCAATTTAAATAGGTAAAAAAATTACATAACTTGGCATACTAGTATAATTATTTGTTCACAGATTATTACAAAGCCAAAATGTTATAATTTATTGTGCAAAACTAAAATGGAAAAAAGAAGAACATAGGTACTAGATTAGGTATTGTAGGAAAAAAATGATTTGGAATATATAAATTACCTATTGATACTGAAACTACATCATGCACCACAATTTATTCCCTATACTAGTTGGAAAAGGTTAAACATATTTGATATCATTTTTCACTTTAATCCTTTCGTTGAAGTTGAAGATGAGAGATGGAGAACAAATGATTTGAATAGGTATGCAATGCAAACCAGAGTTGGGGAGCATATGAGAGGGTTTTAGTGATAAAGAAGCTTTTAGCAAGAATATTGTGTACAATTGATGCTACAATGAGGGTAAGGGTAACACTATATAAAATTTTGGGTCAATTTGAGAAGGAAATGGAAATTTATTTTAGTTAATTTGATTAGGATTAGGAATTTATACATGGTCCAAAGGCTTCATTGGGTTCCTGCTCCTCCCAGTTAGTACCTACTTGCAGAGAATTCTGTCATGATGTCTCTCCAACATTATCATTAACCACCTTCTTCTGAACATTTTCCTCATCCAGGGGGCATTCCTCTCTTTTATGGCCATAACTACCACACATGAAGCATACCAATTGTAATCCCTCATAATCCACACAATACACCCTTTTAATTAAGTTCAAACTGGGATCTGGGAACTTTATTCAAATCAACTTCAATACATAATCTTGCAAAATTACCTCTTTCTCTAACAAAAGAATCCCCCATGTCTTCACATCTCCTCCTCAAAGTATTAGCATCAACTTTCAGCGTTTTACCTAGTGTGTCCCAAATGCTCTAAAGAATATGTTTATCATAATATTCTATAGGTAAACCCCTTTCCCTCACCCAAACCACAACTTTTTTCAAGTGACCTTCATCTGCAAGAATTCTGGTTGCCATCCCTAAATAAATTAGGTACTGACCTAAGATCAACCATAGACCATCCCCAAAGACACGAACCATATCAGAAAAATATGAAAAAACGTATAAGGAAATAATCATTTTCCAAGTCCATCATTTCCATATCTCCTTTAGGTTGCCACATCTGGGTTAGTCTATTTTGAGAAACCTCATACTCAGCCTATTACCAGGAGTTTGACTATGATAGCCTTCCTCGAAGGCTTCCTTGCCTGTTGAATCTGTTGAAGTGAAACCCTCACCCTAGGCTGTAAAAAAGATTCTTGAGCTTCCTCCAAACCATCAGAACCATGCTCTTCATGACACTCACTATCCAACCCATCTTCAAAGATCCGATCAAGGTTATCAAACTGATGTTCATCCCTGTCTACACCATTCACTCCTTGAAAGATGTTCCTGTATGAGACCACCTTTCTTTGAAGCGCAATCCTAGTAGAAGTAGGGAAAAGTGGTAAAGACCTAACATTTTTATCACTCGAACTATCAATCATCATCTAAGACTCAAGCACAACGGTCTCACTAGAGACTTAATGACCTGGATTCTCAATCACAATTGCCTCTTCTCCCATATTTGGCTTCTTTATACTCCTATCCAACTGATCCTTTTGTTTGGATGACGATGTCAATGACACCATGAACCAACCCTCAGAAAAGCTAAAGTGGTGCAAGAAACGAAGAAAACCCTAGCAGACAAGAAAGAGAAATGTTAAAATATTTGTTGTGGATTATTGTCAATCAATAATTATTATATTATCTTTTAGTATCATCAATCCATGATTAAAGATAAGATAATTATCATATGTAGATTACTAATATTTTAGATGGGATTATGACAAGGGTCAATCATTTAGTAAATAGCCCATTGAGATGTCCCTATGTAACACCCCTTATATTCATTTAATTAATAATCCTATTTTAAAGCTTGTATTAATTTTAATAAAACTCTTTAATTAATTACTTATGAAAAACTGTGTAAATTTCTCACATGATAAACATTGATAATAAAAGGTGGGATTAATTTAAACATCAACAACAAGAACATGACATTAATCATAATCACCGTAAGGTTTTAGTACATCAAATGATTACACTGAAATGGAAATACATCGGAAAATAAAATACATCATAAGAAATACGCCATTATTCCCCGACTTAAAAATCCCTAATAGAGCAATATCGACACACTAGTCCCCTCCCTCGTCATCGAACACGATAGGGTGTTGTTCATCGCCCCCAGGTATGAGAGGTGACGGAGGTGGACATATATACTCATCGTCAATCCCAAGGTTGATAATAGACTACTCCCAATCAGGTGCGAAGAATAATTCTATGGGAAAAGTGAGCTCAACTGACACCAGAGGTTTGCCTAACGATGGTAGGTTACGAATGATGAGGTCTCCACTATAGGAATATCTGCACTCGTCCACGTTGAAAAGCCACTGCCCTACCAGTCCAAATGTCACTTCCAAGTTCCATGCTGCTGGGTCCATCTTCGTAGAAGGGAACATACAAAAAAAAGAAACAAAAAGATATGGAGTGAGGTTGTATTCTTTCGACGTCATTTCCATGGAAAGAGTCGTGACGCTTTCTCACTCCAACAAACAATCAATCAAGCACACATGTATGTGGGGGACCTATCATTTACTACTAAGTTATATCTAATCCTCATTACTAACATCGTCATCATCATCATCATTGTTGTTGTCATATGGATCCATACTCTCGGTTGATCAACCATCAAATCACAATTCATCCTTCAAGAAGCGATGAGGAGTAAGTATATCTTTGATCCTCAATCCTTGGTACACTGACACCTATCCCAGCACATCAGTTATCAATATCCATATTTATCTTATTACACATAATCCTCTGGGTGAAACCCCGTAAGAAATACACCCTCCACTCCATCACAGATAGCCCGACATTTATTGAGGTGTGCAAGCTGGCAATCGCTCATCCAGGCTCATGGGTTTCAAGCCCACCCCTAAGATTGCACGCACTCGCACCATTCACCCCTTAGACCCACAAAAGGCCATGCCCTAAGCCATTTATAGTGTACCACGCTGTAGCTTCCTGCACCACGTTCAAGCGTACCTTCTGTCCAACTTGGCTAATCCAAGCCCTTAAGGCTCTAAGGTACTTATCCTTGAAATAACTCCAAGTGGTCTATTCATTACAAGGGTTGTTCTCACCCTTCACATCATTATCATTATATTTCAATCATACACATATCAATAAACATTCACAAGGGTCGTTCTTACCCTTCACATGATAATGATTTATAATTCAATCGTAAATGTCAATCACAAGGACATAGTGCAAGAAGTAATCATACCTGCTTAGTGGTACACCTTCCAATTTAATTATCCGCCACTTAACTTAAATCTTAGTTAAGCATACTTGGACAAATATATCATACCCTTGTTATCAAATATTTATTTAAGCCTTATACCACCTTATTAAAGAATATATTTAACATTTGAATTCCCATGAAGCAAACATAATACACGTTCTTTCTAAAAGTGACAATGTCATCATAATTAAATTTCTTTTCTTATTATTTTTCAGACTAAGACTATCCATAGGAAAATAAATACTTTCACATAAAATAACAACCTTTTCCTCACGGAATATTCCTTAAAAAAAATCTATACATAACATAATAATCATTTTCTCATAAAATGATAACTTTTACTTCATAGAATATTATCCATAATTATTCTTTTGGATAAGATTTTATTCACATGAAACAATACTTCACTATTTAATTTCATTAATCAAAAACTCATTATAATAACTCATATAGCTTTTCCACATAAGATGATATATCTTTCACATAAAATATTATACATAATAATTTATTTACATTTTATCTATGTCTCATGAAATAGTACTCATTATCTAACTTTAAGTAAATCCATTCTCATAAAAATTTCTTCGAAAAATTTAGTATATTACTCCACATAAAATAATAATAGCTTCTTCATATAAATTATTATTTCCTTCACATAAAATAATAACATTTTAGAGAACATTTATTATTTAACAAAGTAAATTATCATGTCAAAATCAATTAATCATGTTAGAGACAAAAATAGAATTTTCCCTCTTATTTGTACAAAATGTGATCTAGACACCAATAGGATTCAAAATTTTGATTCTTCATGTATAATTAAAATCATAGATTCCCAAATGATTTTTGAAACCATTTATCTAATTCTGATACAGTATCATAATATAATTATAAAAGTTTATTTTATCACTTAATATTTTTTTTAACTACTTAAATAAATTTACTAACACACTTCCCTCCCTCACATACACTCACGTCACACACACACACAGACCCTCACATGCATTCACGTCACACACACACACACACACACACTTAACCATTTAAATTATGAAAATTAATTTCTACTCACACCCCGTCCCCACCATTCATCACGTCACCTGCACACACACACATGGCCCAGATTTTTTTTTTTATCTATTTCAAACAACAAAACATCATCTTTTCAAGTTGGCAGCAGCCCAATAACACATTTACACCGTCAACTTGCATGTCTCATACATTAAACTAACATTTTGCATACATATAAAACTATGGCAACCACTATAATAACATTCCAACATCATTATCTTATGTTCTTCATGAATCAACCAACAGTTTCATGCAACAAAACATGGTAGTAACATGCAAGCAATAACAATAAGAACACATGAAATATAAATATCAAAGTAACATTTTAGCAAAAACATGAAATGAGAGGTTCTTCAAGAACCATCACAACCCAAACCATGGAGCAACATCAAAATGAAAGAAACAATCCCACTCCCCCCATACCTTATTTTCGTGTAGCTTCAAAAGGGACAAGGAAGCTGGGTTTTTTTTCCTCCTCTCCTCCTTTATGCTGGCTAAAACTTCCTAGAGACAGAAGCTAGCTCCCAAGTTTTTCTGCTTCAAAGTCACTCTAAATTAATCATTTATATTTTAAGAAATAATTAAATTCCTTAAAATATATCAAACAATTTAAATTCCTAAATGGGAAAAATTGGGTCGTTTTACACCCTACCTACTGCTAGGGGATTATAAATTTGCTATCCCATTAAGCAAATTTATTCTCTCTCACTCCCATTCTCTTAAAACAATCCCCTAGAAAGTGGGAAGAAATTCTCTCAAGAGTAATTAAGGTTTCCACAGCCAAGCAATTATCATATGCTATAATTTGTGTCTATGTGCATTGTTTTATAATTTTCCATCAATTGGTATCAGAGTCAACTTAGATACATTTTATAGCTATTTATTGTGTGAACCCTATGATATTTTAATTTCTTCACTCCTATTCATGAAATTAAAATTAGTGGTTTTATTGATTTAATTATTTTAAATCAAGTATGCGATCAAAATTCGCAGTGCCCCCTTCTCCTTCGAATTTTGTTGAGAATGCACAAATGTTTACGATATTTTTTCCCTTTTGCGTTTTTTATTTTGCCCCATTGAATTGTTTTTTGTAAAATTGTTTGAGGGCTTTTGTTCATTGTTATTACTGGAATAACATACTAAAAATCCATATAATTTATCTTTTTTTGTGTTGTTGGGATTAGACCCTTCTAATTTTCTCGTTTAGACCCAGAGTTTGTCCTCATGCTACATGTCAGCGTGTGGAGGAGAAAGAGAGACAAAAGGTTCAGTCCTTTTTTTAAGAAGCATTCATCTTTTCTCCACTACTTATTCAAAAAGGGTTTGTACAGAGCATATTCTGATTGTGCCTTTGTCCTGTCTTATAAACATACACTTGAAATTCAATTGATGAGATATTTTCAAAAAGGCAAGGGAACATAAGGTCATGAAACTTTTTGAGCAGAATCATCCTCGTAAGAAGCACATAAGCACATCCATAATGTTGGATGAAGGAAAACTTAGTGAAAGTATAAGTTAAAGCTTATGTTTCCTTAATCCTATTGGACGATAAAACGTCTATCATATTGAATACTAGTTTTCATAAAGCTTTTGGACGTAGTTAGTTTAGTAGCGCATTGGAATGAGATTTAACTTAAATTTTTTTTTGACTAAGTCCAGGTTTATCCATTTTGATGCATCTTTAGTTAAGATGTTTAAGCGTCTAAGATAAGCAATACAATACCTTTCATCCTTATTGATGCATGTAATCCTATAATACTCAATAAACTTCATTAGCCCATCAAACTTTAATATATTTGTTATCATCAAAACTATGAGATTTTGAGTGGTTAGACATCTTCCATGTCTTTGGTTCTAACAAGACTAACTGGAAAAGCTAAGTCATTTGGTGAGCCATCTCTGTGTTCAAGAGTTTCTCATGCTGATGAGTTTATATATTGGTAATAGGCATAATTTAGATTTGAAAAAAATTACTAATATAGTATTCATTTTTAGAATTGTTTTTAATCTCTTTAATATAGTATTAATAAATAAATATATTTTCTTGCTTGTTATTTTCTTAAAATTTTAAAAAAAATGTAGTATATCAAACACTCTAAAATAGAAAAGGTCAAACATATATTTAAGAAATTTATATTTGAAGAAAGGCATTAGTATAATAAAATCATTGGTATGATGCAATTTTGTTATTTAAATAAAATTTTTAAAAAATTATTCTATAAAACATTCAGTTAAAGAAAAAGTCAAACATATATATTAGAAAATTGATTTGAAAAAGTATTAGTATAACAAAATCTATGGTATGATACAATTTTGTTTTTCAATTTAAATTTTAAGAAATTTAGTTTATAAAACATTTAAAAAATAAAAATTCAAACATATATTTAAGAAAATTATATTTTAAAAATTATGAGTATAATTTTAATATTGTTAATATAATATATTTAATACTATTAGAGCTAATTTAATCCCTTTTTTCCATCTTTTCTATATCATACTTAATAATTTCTTTTAGTGCTTATCTGAACACAGTGAAACTATTGTGAGAGATTTTCAAAATTAATGAAATGTTGTGACTCTTCACCAAGGGTCATGAGACATGACTCTTCATCAAGGATCATCATATGTGACTCTTCAACAAAGGGTCGTAAGATGTGACTTTTCACCAAGGGTTGTCAGATGTGACTCTTCACCAAGGATTGTGAGATGTGACTCCTCACTAAGAGTTATGAAATGTGTCTCTTTAAAAGGTCAAATCTCTTCACCAAAAGACATGAGATGGTTTATAAATAGAGCCAATCTACATGCAAAAAAACATAACAGAAACATAGAAATCATCGAATTCTTTGTGTCCATATCATTTCCTTTGTTCCCTTTTGCAAAGAGAGAATTAAGTAAACTATTATTCTTTAAACTTCCATAGACAATACGCTTGATTGGGGGCCACAACCATATTAAGGAACTCCATTTGAATCCTAAAAGGGATTCTCCAAGACATCCTATTGCATCCAATTTCCATAGAGGCTTGTGGCGCGAATCGAACCTAAAGGTTAGTATTTACACATTTCTTGGAATCAAACCTAGAGGTGTGTAATTTACTCTAAGGGGGTTTTTGGTAGGGATTCTTTAAGTTTTCCAAAAATCTTATTACTGTCTCCAAAAGGTGTATTGTGTTGCTAATAGAAAACCATCACTTGAGATGAATTTTGAACTTGAATTGGTCCAAAATGAACCCACAATAACAACACCATGTTCCCATTAACCAGCATCATTATTGCTACTATTCCTCATTTATTAATCCCTTAAATTAAAAAAACTTGTCTTTCTAGTCCCTTAAAGTAAAAAAACTTGTCTTTCTAGTCCCATTGAATATGCATGCTATTGTTCTATTACAAGATACGTCAACTGCAACTTTTCCCACCACATTGAATATGTAGGTTGTTGTTCTATTAAAAGAGACTTTTGCTACAAGTTTTTCCACCTCATGGAACAAGAGGTGGTGTCATCCATTTTTATGTGCTGACCCCACAAAATATGATTATGTGAGTGCCCCCATCTAATCAATGTTTTCAAGTTTGTGAACAAAAGCCTTTTTTTTTCTTCATGTTATGCCTTTTGAGGTGCTTTGTGTCTATCTATCTAGGAAACCTTCTTTTGACCCTTTTCTTTCCTTTATGTTCTTTTGCATTTTTGTATTTGAAATTAGAGTAAATAGTCACCGTAGTGCAAGGCATTTTTACATTATTGTCGTAACTATAATACATATATAGTCACAATAATAATGTAAAAACCCCTTACACTATCAGCTATTATTTACTTGATTTCAAAAACAAAAATGTAGAAGAACATAAAGGAAAGAAAAGGTTCTAAAAAAGATTTCATAGATAGATAGACACAAAGAACATGAAAAAAAAATGAATTTTTCCCAAATTTGAACACTTTGATCAAATAGGGGGCACTCACACAATCATATATGGTGGGGTCAGCACAAAAAAATGGATGAGACCACGTCTATGTGGTGGGAAAAGTTGTAGTTGAAGTATCTTGTAATGGAGCAACAATCTGCATATTCAATGGGACTAAAAAATGGGGAATAGTAGTGATAACGGTGCTGGTTAATGGGAACAAGGTGTTAGTGTGGGTTCATTTTGGACCAATTCAAGTGCAAAATTCAACTCAAGTAATGGTGTAGTATTAGCAGCACAACATGCCCTTTGGAGACAATAATAAGAGGGAAGATTGAAGGGAGGAAGTGAAACAAGAGAGGGAATAAGAGTCACAGAGGAATCAATGGTGAGTGATAGGCTAACTACAAAAGCTAAATCATTTGGTGACCCATTTATGTGTTCAAGAGTTGTTCATGTTGATGGGTTTTCATACTAGTATAGTATTCAATGTTTTGTTTAGATTTGAAAAAAAAAATACTAATATAGTATTCAATGTTTTGTTTAGATTTTGAAAAAAAAAAGTACTAATAGTATTCAATGTTTGCTTGTGTGTTGTAGTGAGAAAAGATCTCTACTCTTTCCATAGGGTGACATCAAAAGAATACGACCTCACCCCATTTCCCTTTTATTTTTACACATAGATGGACCCAGCAACATGGAACCTAGAAGTAACGTTTGGCCCGACTGGACAGTGGTTTTTCCATAGAGACGATGGTAGATATCACTATCAAGGTGATCTCATCATTCTTAACACACCAACAATAGGCGCAATGATAGTATCAGCTGAGCTTACCTTTCCTGCCGGAGTATTCTCTATACCTGACTGGGAGCAACCCATTGTGAATCCTGGCCTCGTCGATGAGTACATGTGTCCGCCTCCGTCGCCTCTTATACCTGGGTGCAATGACCGTCATCCTATTAAGATTGATGACGAGGATGGGGACTAGATGTATGTTGGGTGCTGCTCTAATGGGATAGGTTGATTAGCATTCTCTGTTGGTGGTTATCTTATGTTGCTTTAATAGTTTATCTCTTGGATTCAGTTGTAATTAACCTTTAGTTATGTTTATCAACATTGTAAGAACATATTGATTAATGGTTAAGTTATATTCCTTTTCATATTGGTGCTTATATTTTAATTTCCGTAGTTATCCAAAGAGGTTTTCAAAATGCGAAAAATTTCACATGGATTTTCATGAATAAAATTTAACAAGAGTTTTATTAAAATTAAATACAAAGCACTTTATGTATGTTTCAGAGTAATGTAACGAGGAATGTTACAACTCTAAAACACAAAAACAGGTCACAAAATGATTTAGCTTTTGCATTTATCCTATCACTCAACATTGACTGCTCTGTGACTCTTCCCCCCTTTCAATCTTCCCTCTTATTTCTATCTCCAAAAATGGTGTGTTGTGTTGCTAATAGAGCACCATCATTTGAGTTGAATTCTGCACTTGAATTGGTCCAAAATGAACCCACACTAAAAGCACCATGTTCGATTATCTTTATCACAACTATTCCCCATTTTTTAGTCCCTTTAATTCAAAAAATTGTCTTTAGTCCCATTGAATATGCAGGCTATTGTTCGATTACAAGATACTTCAGCTACAACTTTTCCCACCACATGGAATGAGACATGGTCTCATCCATTTGTATATGCTGACCCCACAACATATGATTATGTGAGTGTCCCATTTGATCAAAGTTTTCAAATTTGTGAACAAAAGCATTTTTTTTTTCATGTTGTGCCATCTGGGGTGCTTTATGTCTATCTATCTAGGCAACTTTCTTTTGACCCTTTTCTTTCCTTTATGTTCTTTTGCATTTTTATATTTGAAATTAGAGTAAATAGTTAGCAATAGTGTGAGGGGTTTTTACATTATTGTCCTGACTATATATGTATTATGGTTTTAATTCGGATTTTCTAATATGCAAGTTGTTGTTCCATTACAATAGACTTCAACTGCAACTTTCCCAGCACATGGAATGAGATGTGGTCACATGGAATAAGATGTGGTCTCTGATACCATACTAGAATCCAAGGTCCAAAGGAGAGAAAAGATGGAAAAGTATAAAACTGAAAGATGGATTTTACTCAAATGAGAAATTATTTTACTCATTCCATGTGTGGGGGAAAGTTGTAGCTGAAGTCTCTTTTAATGGAACAAAAGCTTGCATATTAGAAACATTGGAATTAAAACCAGAATACATATATAGTCACAACAATAATGTAAAAAACCCTTACACTATCGGTTACTATTTACTCTAATTTCAAAAACAAAAATGCATAATAACATAAAGGAAAGAAAAAGGTCTAAAAAAGGTTGCAAAGATAGATAGACACAAAGCACTCCAACTAGTAGAACACGAAAAGAAAAATTGATATTCCTCACAAATTTGAATACTTTAATCAAATGGGGGGCACTCACATAATCATATTTGGTGGGGTTAACACATAAAAATGGATGAGACCTCATCTCATTCTTTGTGGTGGGAAAAGTTGCAGCTGAAGTCTCTTTGAATGGAACAACAGCCTGCATATTCAATGTGGTTGGAAAAATTGCAGCTGAAGTATCTTGTAATGGAACAACAACTTGCATATTTAATGGGACTAAAATGAGAATTTTTCAAATTTGAGGGACTAAAAAATCGGGGAATAGTAGTGATAATTGTGCTGGTTAATGTGAACAAGGTGTTGTTAGTGTGGGTTCATTTTGGACCAATTCAAGTGCAAAATTAAACTCAAGTTATGTGTTGTATTAGCAGCACAACACACCCTTTGAAGACTGTAATAGGAAGGAAGATTGAAGGGAGAAAATGAAACTAGAGAGGGAAGAGTAACAAAGGTGTGTAGTATTAGTAGCACAGCACACCCTTTGAAGACTGTAATAGGAGTGAAGATTGAAGGGAGGAAATGAAACTAGAGAGGGAAGAGTCACAGAGGAATCAGTGGTGAGCATAGGCTAACTGCAAAACCTTAAATCATTTGCTGACCCATTTCAGTGTTCAAGAGTTGCTCATGCTGATGGGTTTTCATACTAGTAATGGGCATAATTTAGATTTAAAAAAAAATGCTAATATAGTATTCAATGTTTTGTTTAGAATAGTTTTTAATGTCTTTAATACAAATAAATAGTTTTTTCCTGTATGTTATTTTATTAAAATTTTAAAAATTGTTTATAAAACTTTCTAAAAAATAAAAAGTCAAACATATATTTAAGAAAATTAGATTTGAAGAAAGGTATTAGTATACTAAAATCTATGGTATGATGCAATATTTTATTTAATAAAATTAAAAAATATTATTTTATAAAATATTTTGAAAAAGAAAAAAGTCAAACATATAATATTTGAAAAAATGATTAGTATAACAAAATCTATGGTATGATACAATTTTGTTATTTAATTAAAATTTTAAGAAATTTAGTATGTAAAACATTTTGAGAAAGAAAAATTCAAACATGTATATATAAGAAAATTATATTTAAAAAATTATGAGCATAATATTTAATACTACTAATATAATATATTTAATACTATCAGAGCTATTTTAATCTCTCTTTTCCCTCTTTTGTATACCATACTTGATAATTTATTTTAGTGCTTATCTGAACACAATGAAACTATTGTGAGATATTTTCAAAATTAATGAAATGTTGTGACTCTTCACCGGGGGTCATGAGATGTGACTCTTCACCAAGGGTCATCATATGTGACTCTTCATCAAAGGTCTTGAGATGTGACTCTTCACCAAGGGCTGTGAGATGTGACTCTTCACCAAGGGTTATCATATGTGACTCTTCATCAAGGGTCTTGAGATGGACTCTTCACCAAGGGTTGTGAGATGTGACTTTTCTCCAAGGGTCGTGAGATGTGACTCTTCACCAAGAGTCATGAGACGTGTCTCTTTGAAAGGTCAAATATCTTCACTAAAAGAGATGAGATGGTCTATAAATAAAACCAATCTACATGCTGGAAAACATAATAGAAACCTAGAAATCACCATATTCTTTGTATCTATATCATTCCTTTCTTCCCTTTTGCATAGAGAGAATTAAGGAAACTATTATTCTATAAACTTCCATTGAAAATACGCTTGATTGTGGGTGTGCAAACCATATGAAGGAACTCCATTGTATCCTAAAGGGGATTTATGGAGTCATCGTATTGCATCCAACTTTTATATAGGTTTGTGGGGGCGAATCGAACCTAAAGGTTAGTGTTTACACATGCCTCGGAGACCTGCGCCTTCTCTTTTCTTTGTTGTAGAACCATCACCACCAGTTGCACAACAACTATTGTAACAATTTTTGTGCATAATTTCTTACCAAAACTTCATGTATTAAACTATAATTGTTTTGACATAAACAGAGCATCAAGCAGAAGGAGGATTGGTTTTCTATTGTCTAATCTCTTAGTCATGGTTTACAAAGTCTGTAGTTACAAAAAAAAAATAACTTGGATTGAACTTAAGTCTTGAATAGTCAAATGTGGTCAATATTGATCTCATAAGAGTAGTGTTTTACTACAGTAAAACATTTTTCCCAACTCGGAAAAGTTAGATTCTCACCTCCTCATGAATTCAATTTTGTTAGAAACATAGGTAAAAAAAAATTTCTGGGAAACAATGTTTCCTAATAATGTTATTTTTTAAATAATAAATCAAATATGGTAAACAAACATTTTGAACTTCAGATTCCCTGGAAACTAAAAATTTCTCTTGTATCAAATGCCTAAATATTTTCATCTTGAATGGTTTTTTTAAGTATTAATTACAATATTGGTATAAGGATTTTCTAAAAAGGAAAATGCATAAACTCTTTAAAAAAAAAAAAAAAACTTACCACATCATGAAACAATTTGTTTAAAGTTTGAGGTATTTCATTGAAATTTAACCATAGAATTAGTATTTTTATATAGGTAAGATTTCCAATTCATACATTTGAAAAAAAACTACCAATTCTGAAAACAACTACGTATAGTATATCCAAGAAGGGTTTATGATCCCCAAACATGTATTAAGAAGGCACAAACGAGATTTACCAAGAATTCAAGAAACAATGATATGCATAGTTTTTTTTTAAAGCGAAAGTTTTCTTTAAAAACTAATTACATTGAAAACAAAAAAAAAATGTAACTTTCGCATCAAGAGTAAAAAAAATTATATTAAATATTTGGGTCTTGCTGACCAGTGCCCTGAGGGCATTGGTTACGGAATTAAAAGGATAATGTATTTAGTGTGAAAATCATAGGAGAACACAAAAAAAAAAACTATGGGCAGCGTAATTTTACGCATCCCAGTAAAAATTTTCTCCTTTTAGTTCCTTAGGGCACTGGTTAACATTTGCTTAAATATTTTACTGCAAAATTACTTTTGAGATAAAAAATAATCAACATAAATTATTTTATCTTAATTTAATCCCAATTAAAATCAATTTCATGTTCAAATCAAGTTTACACATGCTTTATAAATACAATAGTATATGATCTAAAGATATAGTACTTAGGTTTGAATGGTTGATATATACAAGTAGAGGTAATGGGATTAAATAAACTTAATTAATATATAATTGAAAATACTTAGCATCATCATCTGGGGATTGATTATACTATTGGGATCTATATTGTCATAATTCATTGCATGGAAAAGGTATTGTAAATGTTGTTTTAATTTGGTAACATATTTTTCCGAAGAATAAGGGGTTAATTAGTGACATGTGAGTGATGAATACCCAATCTTTTATTGTACCAGAAGTGAGACTTGAGAGTGTCAGAAGGAAAAGAAATGAGTAAGCAAAACTTGTCCAGCCATGTGTTCGTTTTGCCTATTGGTATGATTGACTGGGTTAGCTCTGTGAGAAAAATTTAGTGTTAAAGTTCTATTTTTTTCTGTTTTGAATTCCTTGTCACGAGTGCCTCACTTGGAAACACACTGTGTTGCTCTTAGAGTCTTGATATCTATCAGAATCTGTTAAGTTTGATAATATTTATTTTTTGTTTGAAATTTTTTTTCTTTTTTTTAAAATATTTATCAGAAGCAGTTATGTTTGAAAACATTTATTGTTTTCATAAGGTTTGTTTTGCCATTGACTATGGTCCAAGAGGACATCATTTGCATGCAACCATTTCAGTTGGAGTATGTGCAATTCACGGTAATGAAAAGGACAGCCATGATGATGAATAGAATATTTTTATCTTAATTTAATCAGAAATGTTATGATTTTCGGGTTCTTTTATGGGAATTAAAAAAAGAAAAGAAAACTACCCTGGGGGAGGTCTACTAAGCTACCATATATGGTGCTCTTACCATTCAAACTCCTTCACTCTGTATGAGATCATTTTGTATATAACTACCACTTCCTATGCCTTCAAAGCCATTGGAAGATAAGGTTCATTGGTATAGAAGGTTGAGTGAAAAGTTTTACCTTTTTTTTTTTTCTTAATAGTGGCAAAAAAAAAGTTAGTTCCTTATGCATGAAGGTCTTGATCTATCAATTTTATTGTGCATGAAAGCCTTGACATTTGGTAATGTTTTGGATAGATTTGATCTTATGGTTTTACCTTTAGTTTAGGGCTGTCATGAATTTTGGATGTGCCATGCAAGTCTCTAGTATGTTTAGATTGAGGAGAAGGGGAGAAAGGGAAGTGGGAGACTCGGGAGTGGTGAGTAATTTAGCCTTCTCCTTATTGTGGAATTCTTTAGTATAAGGGGGATTATCACATAATACTCCAAACCTTCCCATTCTTTTTTCCTTTTACAAAAAAAGGTTACCCTAAATCAGTGTTGTGAAAACTGGTCCAATCATTGACCCGGTCAAGGTATTGGGTTGATGGGTCAGTGGTCGAACCAATGAATCATTAATTGAATCTGTTTGATCCGGTATATATTAAAAATTAAAAAAATATATAGCTAACATAATTTCATTGATCAATCCATACTCTATATTTAAAATTATAGTGTCATAATAAAGTATTAAATTCCAAATAAGTAACAAGACTAACTCATAAATACTCATAAAAAAATATTCATAACTCATAAAAAAAAGACTAACTCATAAATAAAATTAATATTATATATATTTATATATTATATTTGTATTATGTATATTTATTTTATTATAAGTGTGGTTTAATGGTAAGTGTTAAGTTACATGCGTATAGAATAAATGATTTAAGGTTGGATTCTTATGTTTGTTATGGTTTTTGAATTTAGTATAAATTAATAAACCAAAAAGTAGAAAATAAACCAAGAAAATACAGTAAGCGCATATAGTATAAATTAATAAATCAAAAAGTAAACACTAAAGTATAGCACTGGCTATTTGACCAATTTAGCAATTGAGGAATACCCACCACAGGCCTTAGGTCCAAGCCATGACACGTCAACTTTTACAATTTTTCTTCTTTTTAAAATAGTATAGCATTGTATGTACCGTCAGTTCACCTTGGGAGCATGCATGTCAGCACTAGGACCAGCTTAATAGACTCAGCATTGGGACAGGCGAAGAGCACAACAGACTTAGCCATTGGGAGCACCGCGCATGTCAGCAGCCTGGGAGAACGTGAAGACAGTTTCACATGCGTGAAGAAAAGCAACAGATCTTGGGCCAAACGTGGTCCGATTGAAGCCGGATTTCACCGGTTTAACCCAGTTTTTGGCCAGTTTGATGACATCATCACCAGTCAATAACATATCGGATCCGATTACAGACTTGACCCACTAACCATGCCAGTTCTCGGTCAGACCGGCCGGTCCGAGCCGGGTTTTATAACACTGTCCTAAATTTGACAAACATGTTGATTTTTTTTTTGTTAGCATGTTACTTTGTTGATGACTAATCTCTGTCGGGGAACCTATCTAGTCACCTTTAGTGGGATTCTCCCCTCCCAACCACATTTTTTCCATCCATAAGGCTCGAACTCGAGACCTTACTTAAGGGGATCAAGTCCAGTACCACTCGGACCAACGACTTGTTGGTACAAACATGTTGATTTTAAACATCCAAATACAGGACAAAAAGCTTCATTGGCGATATGTTTGTATAAAGTGAAAAAAAGCAGACATGAGAAACTGATAGTTTAAAGTGCAAAGCATTAAAAGAATGTAATCAACTATTTTTTCCTTTACAGTCATTGCTAATCTCCTTTTATAGGTAATGTTATAGATGTAGAAATATTACTAACTTCACATCTTCACTAGTATCTGCTAAACTCATAAGCGCAATAGTCTATCTACATTTAATATTAATGAACCTCATTCATTTTTCAATGCATAAAAAAATAATACTAATAATAATGCTTCTTATGATACAGGGAATTATTCGTTAGTTGGTTAACTGTTGTGCATCAAAGGGATTAAACACCGGGGAGATTTACACCTATGGGCCACGAGCACACAACATAAGCGGACTTGACACCACCTTCAACCCAAAACCTTAAGGCATTAGGTTTACGGGTGTTTCCACCTATATGTTGCTCAACTTTCCCATTCATATCCAATGTGGGACTTCACACTTGAACTCCAACAATCTCCCCCCTCAAGTGTGAATATCTTCCACATGGTAGAAGCCATTTTCACCATGAGTATCCAATGATGGCGTCTTTAGAGCTAAATGCTCTAGTACCTTGCACCGCCACCTCCACCGTTTCAGGGGCACGGGGACACGCTACCTAGTCTCCATGTATGGACCCACCGCCAAGAAGACTTTCGATACAAGGGATCCCCATGCCCATGCTTGGATCCATATCGCCAATCCATCTTACTCGTCTGAGCCAGTCACTGGTCAAACCATTGACTCTGATACCAATTGTTGTGCATCGGAGAAGGATAAAATACTGGGGAGATCTTCACCCATGGGCCACGAGCACACCATACAAGTAAACTTGACACCACACTTCAACCCAAAACCTTAAGGCATTAGGTTTGCAAGTCTATCCACTTATATGTTGCTTAACTTGCCCATTTCTACACAATGTGGGACTTCACATTCGCACTTGTACTCCAACAATCTCCCCCTCTAGTGTGAGTTTCTTCCACATGTGGTAGCTCCCCCTCAAGCGAAACCCATCGCCAGGAAGACTTTCAATATAAGGGATCCCCATGCCCATACCTGGATCCATTGCCAATCCATCTTACTCGTCTGAGCTAGTCACCTGGTCAAACCATCGGCTCTGATATCAATTGTTATGCAACCGAGGGGGTTAAATTCTGGGGAGATCTTCACTAATGGGCAACACGAGCACACGACACAAGTGAACTTAACACCACCTTCAACCCAAAACCTTAAGGCATTAGGTTTGAGGGTCTTTCTACTTATATGTTGCTCAACTTGCCTTTTTCTACCCAATGTGGGACTTCACTTTCACACTTGATCTCCAACATTAGAAATATCAACATTTTATTCAAGATGTGAAATTACATATATGAAATAAGACAAACTATATTCTGCTTTGGGATTTTTACTTTATTCTTTCCATTTGAATGTTACTGTGAAAGATTAGAGGGAGGTGCGTGAACCAAGACAATGTGCAAGAATTTTTTAAGAGTTTGTCTTAGAAATACGAGAGAGGAGGGAGGGGAGATTTGTTTTTCTTTGAGATTCATCTGCTGAATGTCCTATAAATGATTCTATAAAGTATATTCATGAAGCCATCAAAATTAAATGTCGGTTCTATTTTTTCTGTCACTAGACGTTGAATACTGATGACACTTGATACTGTATCTTCCTCTTAAACAAGTTTAGCTAGTCCTATTTAGTTATTTTCCTAGAAAGAGGTTGATTTCATTCACTTTTCTGAAAAGATTATCTTCTGAATCTTAGCTTTTAGTTATAGTTTTCTAGTCTAAATGGAAATGATTTGAAATTTTTTTCAAGAGATGATTAAGTTTTAAGAGATTTGCATAATGATTCACCAAAAAAACAACAGAGATTTGCATAATGTATGTTAATATGCACATGTACGGAGTCCCACTTAAAAGTTCAAATTGTTTCTCTGAAGCTCTTGCTCTAACTATTATGGTAACTATATATATTAATTTGGAAATTTATAGGACTATATGTTACAGGGTTTATGCAGTAATTTTAGCAATTCTTTCTATCTTTTGCAATACGAAAACTCTCTTTCTGAAGCTTGAATTTGTTAAGTCATCCCATGTTATACCATCCATATATACATTTTGAAATAGAATAAGATGGTAAGATAGATATACAATGTAATGCTTGCATAGAATGTAATGGGATAGGATGGGCTTTAGGCCCAAAATAAAATGATTGAAAGATTATATAAGATGGAGTTAAATATGTAATTTATATATTATAGTTTTTTATTTTACTTGTGCTAAAATAATATGATGTTGACACTTGGATAATTATTATTCATTGATTGACATCACTTAGGTCTATATAAATGTACTCATTTTTAGCTATTATCATCAATGAATGAAATATCTTAGTTTTATCTTATTCTCTTTAGTCTCTTTATAGCTTTAGTAGTAGTCTTTTAGGTAAACTCCAGTAGATAGAAATAGTTTTCTATCAATGGTGCTTTCAAGAGCTTGCTCCCCTCGCATACCATCAACTACAACCCACAACAACCATTATTATTATCCACGATATTCCACAAACTTGTGTGGATATGCTCAGCTTGTCCATGAAAACACACTCAGCCATTTTACCCTTCTGTAACAGTCACCGTCGCTGTCGTCCCCACCACCACAACCACCGCCGCACACAACACTTCTCCACCACCACCCACAACCATCTTGGTCCTTCTTTCCCTTCCAGTATCATCCTTTGGCTCTGCAGCCGCAACTGCCACCGTCGTCTTCGTTCGATGCTTACTGGAACCCTTACCTTCCTCAACAACCACAATAGCAGTGGCCGCCTCTGCAGTGGTCCCCGCCACCAAGTTTTCCTAACTATCCCCATTGGTTCTCTACTCCTCTCTTGAACCCTCAATGATGTGTTTCCCCACCCTTTGCCCTACTCACATCCTCCCTCACGGTTTCTACATAGGCCACGACACAACCTCCACACCCCCTTTAGATAATTTGTTTGTTGTGCTGTTGTCATCACATCAATCCACCCTCACCGCCAACCCTTATATTTTTTCCTCATCACAAAATAAACCAACCCATAACCCTAGAAGCTCATCATCAATATCACGTGCCTAGCAGCAATCCACGACACTATTGGGCCACACAAGCCCACTCCCCTCATAATCTTTTCCCACGTTTGACCACACATTGCCCCAATTTTCCTTTTCGGAGACTACTCCATTTCACCCAGCAGGCTCCCACTTTTCTTTACAACACCCACATCCACTGTTGGTTACCAACCAATCAAATGTCAAGCAATCTCCACCATCCAATTTTTTTCCAAATTCTATCACCCAAAATGACCATCCATATGTCCACCTTATCCCTCCTACACCACTTTCAGCTAATGTTGTTTTCCCCTTCCAACCAGTGGATCAATACACACTCCACGCACCTTTTCTTTTCCCAAATGTGGTAAAACTTGTCCCAAGTTCACTTGAAATTACTGTGTCACCCTTGCAATGTTCTAGCTGGCTGGAATTAATTAACCCAATATGTGAGCATTACATTTTTACTCAACCTTGAGGACAAGGTTCTCACTAAAGGTGGTGGCAATGATAGGATGGACTTTAGGCCCAAAATTAAATGGTCCAAGGATTATATATATAGGGTGGAGTTAAGTAGAAATTATAAATTTTATTTTATATATGGTTAAAATAATATGATGTTGACACTTGGATAATTATTTTCCATTGATTGATATCAATTTTTTTTATGCAGTGATTGATATCATTTAGGACTATATAAATGTACTCATCTTTACTTATTGAAAAGGAATGGAAAATATCAAAGTCTATCTTTTATCTTCTTCATAGTTTTGTTAATGGTAGTTTCTTAGTTTTACAATAGCATTAGTTTCAGCATCCTAACATAATACATCTTTCAAGGGAGAGAAATGTTGATTTTAACATAAGAAGAGAAGGTAGCGTAATATTTGCGTCTCCAAAGAGATAAGGGTGAAAGTATAATTTGGCATGATTTTTCTACTCTTCTCACCATCTTTGCCATCAAACCTTGTTTCCACAATTGACCTCATCATCCCTTAATTATCTATATAAAAAAAAATTATTCTCATTCGCAGCTTACCAAAAAAATCCTATGAGCCAAATACCTCCATTTAACCGCTGTTTCAATTTGGCCCTATTGCATCCCAACACACATGCGTAGTCCTCTCAAGCCCAAACATCCATTGAAATGGAATTGTGTCTTGATCCTCCATGATTTTCCAAGACACTGAACCAACAAAACTAAAATGTCCACAACGTTGTCAACACCAATTCCAATAAATGAAAAGAATAAGTAAAAAGAAGTAAAATTGAAATTAGTTATCTTTATTACTCTCCTTTATTTTTTTTAAATGGAGACAAATAATTAAAAAAAAAAGTTGTATAAAAAACTGAAAAACTTTCAGTAAGTTGAAAACAGTTATGTCTAAAATCATAGTGTTTAATAAAATAAAAGTTAAAAAAATATAAAAGGTATAACAATTTCTTTATTTTCATCCCTCTTAAATTTAAAATTATTATCTTTGTCCCAATTAATTATTTGGAGAACAATTCTGGTTTAAGCTAGATACCTTAATTTGTGATTATATCAATATACAGGAATCTTGATAATTTATTGTTTTTTTTTCTCCAAATAAATATTATTTTCAACAATTATTTAATTGTAGATAAATAATATTTTTTTTCTTTACTTTTATATATGTTTACAATTATGCATGACTTAATATTTCTAACATATTTTTTATGTTTGTGTAGATAGTAATTCAAGTTTTTTTTTTCTCCGCTAGTAATAATAATAATAATAATAATAATAATAATAATAATAATAATAATAATAATAATAATAATAGGTATAATGTACATTTCCAATTTCCTTTTTCTTTAAAAATTATTATTATTATTATTATTATTATTATTATTATTATTATTATTATTATTATTTAAAAATGAAAGCAATTAATTATGTTGCAAATAGTCAAATTTAATGAATTAGAATGTAAAAATAATATTAAATTAATGTACTATATTAAAAGTAAATTATAAGCATATAAGTTATTATTTTTTTAAAAAAAAGGTACAATATTAGAAGTAAATTAGTGAATTGAAAAGTAGTAATATGTTTAAAAGTAATAAAAATCACTGTTCATAATATATTAAAAATTAAAAATAAATTATATATAATTACCATATTTGTATAAAATAATAAATACATTATTCAATTGAGTTGTTCACCTAAAAATAATCTAATTATCTCAATCTAAAATATTCTTCATTATGGCTTAATACCTTGATTATCTTAATTAATATTCTTTATTTTGTTAGTCATGTCAGCATGAAACTAACTAGAGTTAATGACAGGGACTAAAAAATAACACCAAGAAAATGTCAGGATCTACAAGTAACAATTTTTTTTTTCAAGAATTAAAACCAGACAACCATATTTGTAGGGACTTAAAACATAATTGAATCATTAATATATAAATTTACATTTCTAAATAATTAAATAAATTTAATAACATACAATCACTTAATTTCTTCTATTAAATTTTTTCTTTAAAATTACTTTTTAACAAAAAAAATAATTCTATAAAATAAGATTACCCAAAATCATGTTTGGAATAACTTAGTCCCATGTTGCCGCATACGATAGCCTGCGACGATAATATAAACTAGAGGTCAAATTAAAATTTTCGTCTGTACACATGACATTTTTTTTGTTTTATTTCTTAATAAAAATCTTAAATTTCAGTCATAAAAAATATTTAGGAATTAAGTGCTGCAACTATCCCTGCACCCTCTGTTATTCATGCTGTCACAGAGGCCGAGGCCGAGCCCGAGGCGTCTGAGGTTCCATCTACTCCAACCATAACTGGTGCCGTGGGGTCCGAGGAGACACTTGAGGGTGATCAAGAGGAAGAACAAGTTGTTGATGGTGATGTAGTCTAGTCACCCTAGGATATATTCTCAAGTTTGTGATGTTTCTTTGTTGTAACATTTCTCTTATGTGGTGTCTTTGACTTGTTGCCTTTTTGTCTCGTTTGATGCATTAATAAAGTGTTACTTTTTTGTGCCGTTATCAACTGTTTGTCATGTATGGGTTTGTCATGCTTTTAAAATACCAAGTATTTTGTGAAGTTAAATCTGGCGAACACGTAAACGGCTTTGTCTAATCACGGGCTTCCATTGCTACTGATTTTTGTAAAACCTAGTCATACTCCTCAGATTCAATGAACCTAAACATGTTCTTTTGAATCTTGAGTAGTCCGAGACGTAGCTACATTTTCGCAAAATTGTTGTGTCGAGGGGTGTGTCTTTTGGTAAGGTACTTGATCTTTCAACCTGTGCGTGCTGCGCCGAGGGTGTGTCCTCGGCAGGGTACTTTGATCTTTCAACCTGTGCGCGCTGCACCGATGGTGTGTCCTCGGCAGGGCACTTAATCATTTAATCTGTGCGCGTTGCACCGAGGGTGTGTCCTCGGCAGGGCACTTAATCATTTAATCTGTGCGCGCTACACCGAGGGTGTGTCCTCGGCAGGGCACTTAATCTTTCAACCTGTGCGCGCTGCACCGAGGGTGTGTCCTCGGCAGGGCACTTAATCATTTAATCTGTGCGCGCTGCACCGAGGGTGTGTCCTCGGCAGGGCACTTAATCTTTCAACCTGTGCGCGCTGCACCGAGGGTGTGTCCTCGGCAGGGCACTTAATCATTTAATCTGTGCGCGCTGCACCGAGGGTGTGTCCTCGGCAGGGCACTTAATCTTTCAACCTGTGCGCGCTGCACCGAGGGTGTGTCCTCGGCAGGGCACTTAATCATTTAATCTGTGCGCGCTGCACCGAGGGTGTGTCCTCGGCAGGGCACTTAATCTTTCAACCTGTGCGCGCTGCACCGAGGGTGTGTCCTCGGCAGGGCACTTAATCATTTAATCTGTGCGCGCTGCACCGAGGGTGTGTCCTCGGCAGGGCACTTAATCTTTTAATCTGTGCGCGCTGCCCCGAGGGTGTGTCCTCGGCAGGGCACTTAATCTTTGCAAGAAAATCGTAAACTAAGCACATAATCTGGTGAAAATAGTGTTTTTACTGATGTATATAGAGGTGTGCCTCATTAAAACCTCCTTAGCCAAAACCCTTTCACTTTCTTATAGGGAAAAAAGACCAAGGTAGGAAAAAGAGTACATCACCCTTAACATTACATATTAACTATAATAAGACTTCAAGTGGGTGCTATTCCAAGTCCTAGGGACTGCCTCTCCTGACAAGTATTCTAGCTTATATGCTCCATTGTTCAAACTCTGAGAGATGCGGAACGGACCTGCCCAATTAGCCGAGAACTTTCCTTCTTTTGAGTTCTTCCTTGCTTCACTTTGAACTCTCCATACTAAGTCTCCGACCCTGAAATCCCTGGGTTTCAACCTTGAATTGTATTTTCTTGAAGCTCTTTGCTTTTTCGCTTCCACTCTAATGCTTGCCATCTCCCTAGTCTCTTCTGCGAAATCTAACTCTCTCCGAAGCGAGTCATCATTCTCTTCTTCGTTAAAGATTGTACGGCGTAAGGAAGGCTCCCCAACCTCTACTGGCAGCATGGCATCGACCCCGTAAGCCAATCGAAAAGGTGTTTCCTTGGTTGACGATTGGGGGGTGCATCGGTACCCCCATAGTACCTCCAGCAACTCTTCGGCCCATCCTCCTTTGGCATCGCCTAGCCTCCTCTTCAGTTCTCCTAAGATCACCTTGTTAGCTGCCTCAGCTTGTCCGTTGGATTGGGGGTGTTCAACTGATGTCACCCTGTGCCTAATACCCAGTCCTTCGAAAAAATCCTTTAGTTTTCTGTCAGTAAACTGTCTTCCATTGTCAGTGATGATAGCATGTGGGATGCCGAAGCGAGTGATGATGCTCTTCCATACAAATTTTTGAACATTCTGAGCCGTGATTGTGGCCAATGGTTCGGCCTCAATCCACTTGGTAAAATAATCTACTGCAACTACCAAGAATTTGCATTGTCCTTTTGCAAGCGGGAAAGGTCCAAGAATGTCCATTCCCCACATTGCAAAGGGCCATGGGGAGACTATGTTATGTAACTCATCAGCTGGTTGGTGTATCAAATTGCCATGTCTTTGGCAGTCTGAACACTTCTTCACATATTCCATACAATCACTTCTGATAGTGGGCCAATAGTACCCAGCTCGCAAGACACGTGCTGCCATTGACCTTCCTCCTGTATGCATCCCACAAATGCCTTTGTGAATCTCTTCCAAGACATATGTTGACTGAGCTTTGGTTAGACACTTCAGGAGGGGTGAGGAGAAACCTCTCCTGTATAACTCGTCTGCTAGGGTAGTATACCTAGCTGCTTGGACCTTCAACTTGTGCGCTTCCTTTGGGTTTTCTGGCAGTGTCCCTTCTTTTAAATAGGCTAAGATAGGTGTCATCTAATCAGCTTGCCCCATGTTGACATCCATGCACTCCTGTTGTCCCACACTTGGATCCGAAAGGGTGTGTTGGATCACAGTATGGTGTTGCCCTGGCTTCTTAGTACTAGCCAACTTGGCAAGTTGGTCAGCCCTAGAGTTTTGATCCCTAGAAATGTGCTTTACCTCCGCATAGTCGAAACCTTGCATCAAATTTCGAACTTTGTGGTAGTACCCGAGGAGGTGAGGCTCTCTAACTTGGGACGTTCCTGCTATGTGCCCTGCCGCTAACTTGGAATCCGTGTGACACAAAACTTTTGTGGCTCCCATCTCCCGGGCCAAGAGCAGTCCTGCTATAATTGCCTCGTATTCGGCCTGATTATTTGAAGTCTTGAAATCGAACCTAAGAGATTGCTCCAAAATGACCCCCCTGGTCCTTCTAATATAACTCCTGCTCCACTACCCAAGCGATTAAGTGATCCGTCTACATACACCACCCAACATGGATCTTCAACCTGAGCCAAAGGATGTAGTTCAGTCATAAAATCAGCTAAACATTGAGCCTTTATAGGCCCTCGCGGCTCATACTTGATACCGAACTCAGATAGTTCGATCGACCATGCTACCATCCTTCCTGCTAATTCAGGCTTCCGCAGGACTTTTGCTATTGGATAATCCGTTCGCACCACCACTTGGTGTCCTTGAAAGTACTACCGAAGTCTCCTAGATGCATTCACCAAGGCCAGGGCAAGCTTTTCAATCAATTGATATCTAAGCTCTGAGTCATGAAGCACTCTACTGGTATAGTATATCGGCACGTGTGTACGGTCCACCTCCTGTGTTATAATTGCGCTGATTGCTTGGTCCGAAACCGACAAGTACAAAAGCAAATCCAAATCTGCTCTAGGCTTTGATAAGATGGGGGGAGTTGCTAAAACAGACTTGAGTTCTAGGAAGGCATGTTCACACTCCTGGCCCCATTGAAAGGTTTTGCTTTTCTTGAGGAGTTGAAGTATCAGTTTAGTTTTTTCTGCTAGCCGGGGTAAGAACCTAGCAAGAGAGGCAAGCCTGCCGGCTAGTCGTTGGGCTTCTTTGAGGTTGGTAGGACTGCGCATGTCAATCACTGCTTGGCATTTATCTGGATTGGCTTCTATACCCCTATGCGTAAGCATGAAGCCCAAAAACTTTCCCCCTTCTACCCCAAACACACATTTCTCTGGGTTAAGCCGCATATTGTGCTTGCGGATCTGGTCAAAAACCTGTTGTAAGTCACCTGCATGCTCTTCACTTTTTTCAGACTTTATCACCATGTCATCCACATACACCTCTAGGCTGTTTCCAATTTGATCCTTGAAGACCTTGTCCATCAACCTCTGATACGTTGCACCAGCATTCTTTAGGCCGAAAGGCATAACTCTATAACAAAAGTTAGCCGAATCAGTGATAAATGCGGTTTTGTCCTCATCCCTCGGATGCATCCTAATCTGGTTGTATCCGGAGTAGGCATCTAAGAAACTTAAAAGCCTGTGCCCTGCCGCTCCATCTACCAATCGATCAATATTTGGTAACGGATACGCATCTTTTGGACATGCTTTATTGAGATCAGTGTAGTCTGTACACATTCTCCACTTGCCATTTCCTTTTTTCACCATGACCACGTTGGCAAGCCAAGTGGTATACATGACTTCCCGAATGAAGCCTGCGTCTATCAATTTTGCCGTTTCCTCGGTCACTGCCTTTCTTCTTTCTTCCCCGAGCTTTCGCTTCTTCTGCGCGATGGGTTTTGCTTCAGGACATACTGAGAGCTTATGACTATGGAAACTGGGGTCAATGCCCGGCATATCAGCAGCCGTCCATGCAAACAGGTCCGCATTGGCTCGAAGGACCTTGGTAATCTGCCGATGGCATTCTTCAGATAACTTAGTGCCCATCCTTGTGAACTGTCCATGCTTTCTACCCAAATGGAACTGGCAAGTATCTTCGTTGGGTTTGGCCCTATGGTCATCATCCACACGGGGATCTAACTCCACATTCCCAACCATAGTTGGGGTTCTGGTTTGTAGGGGTGGAACCCTTTCCATCAAAGGTGTCATCCTTAGGCTAGCAGCGTAACACTCCCTCGCCGTCTTCTGATCAGCATGAACGGTAAGAATCCTGCCTTCGGCTGAGGGGAACTTCATTGCTAAATGGGGTGTAGATACTATGGCCCCCAAAGTATTGAGAGATGGTCTTCCGAGGAGGATATTGTACGAAGTGCTAGCGTTAACTATTATATATCGGATGCTGATGATCCGGTAATCTCTATCACCTGTGCCGAACTTGGTGTAGAGATCAATATAACCCTTAGTATCCACCCTTTCACCTGAAAAACCGACTAGTTGATCGTTATATGGCTTTATCTCAGACTCTGGAATTTCTAACTGCTTGAAAGTTTGCCAATAGAGAATATCGGCTGAGCTTCCTTGATCAACAAGTGTCTTCATTACAATGCAGTTGGCCACTTCAACAGTAATGACCATGGGGTCGTCTTGTACAGGGTCTAGGCCTTTAAAGTCCTCATCCGAGAAAGTGATGGCTGGCATACTTTTCGGCTTCCTATAAGACACTGCGTTGACCGATCTGACTAGTCTCAAATGCTTCTTACGAGATGAATTCGTGGTGCCTCCACCTGCAAACCCTCCAGCTATCGTGTTGATGACTCGCCGAATGGGTTGATCATTTTGGTGGTATTGCTCTTGCCGCCTCTCTCGATTGTCATCCCTGTCGTGTTGGCCGTGCCGACCGCTAACCTCTTTTCTGTAGCCTCGATCCTGATCCCTCCTATAATCAAAGGATGTGTTCCTTGTGGTTGGCGGTCTATGAATGAAGTCCTTCAAGTGTCCATCCCGTATCAAATCTTCTATCTTATCTTTCAAAGTTGTGCACTCCTCAGTCGTGTGACCATAATTTTGATGGAAACGACAATGCTTACGACGATCCGCCTTTGGAGGAGTGGGTGCCTTCCTTGGTGCCCGAATGATCTCAGAGCTGAGTGCTTCTTCAAGAATCCTTGCTCGATTGGCATTCAACGGTGTATACTGGTTGTATCTAGGTCGCAGGGGGCCTCTCACCTCCTTATAGGGTTCTCGGCTTCGCTTTTTTCCATCTTTGTCTGTATCCTTCTTCTCATTTGATTGTTCCACCCGAGCTTGGTGTCGGAACTCAGCTAATTCCTCCATTTGCATGTACTTTGCCGCCCTTCGGCGTAACTCATCCATATCTGAGGCCGGCTTCTTGCATAAGCTATTCACAAAGGGGCCTGGTCTTAGGGCCGTGATCAAGTGGTGCAGGGCCACTGCTGGGTCCAAATCTCGGATATTAAGGGTGACTTTGCTAAATCTTTCCATGAATGTCCGAAGGGGCTCCTTCTTGTCTTGCTTGATGTTGACCAAAGCCACTGATGTCAAGTGATGTGGTCGACTAGTTGCGAATTGGATGCCGAACCGTGCTGCTAAAGTTTCAAACGAGTCTATGGAGTGGGAGGGTAACCTGGTGAACCAGCTTAATGTCGCGCCCTTCAAGGATGTTGGAAAGACTCGACACAAGATGGCGTCATCATTGGTATATAGGTTCACTTGGGTAACATACACATCCAAGTGCTCATCAGGATCGGTGGTTCCGTCATACCTGTCTAAGGTCAATCCCTTCCAAGATGGAGGGAGAGGAGTTTCCATAATTCCATCAACAAATGGGTGTCTTCTGGACCCAGCCACTGAATTCGTCAAAGCCGAGGCACGCGGTGTCTCTCCCTGCCAACTTGCCTCTGGTGGTACCCTACCGCTTATAGGTACTTGAGAAGTGTAATTAATCTCTGTTTCTCCATGATGGCCATGTGTTTGATGGGATGGTCCCCAAGTAGGGTCTTGTCGCTGCTTCTGTAGTGTTTCGTGTTGTTGCCGAAGGATTTGCATCTCCTCCTCGTGACGTTTGCGCATAGCCTCCATCTCAGCACGCAAAGCCTGGATAGCCTCCGAATGGTCGGACACATTCTCCACGTGGACCGAATGGTCTTGGGCGAGTCCTGGTTGTTGACCACCTTCCATGTTCGTCGTTCTCCTTGTAGTTACCATTATCTAGGGGCCGCAATGAGTTTCAACTCGGGCCCCACGGTGGGCGCCAAAATGTACCTGTCCGAGGGTACGATCGTAATCTTCTGTTGTGCTGATCTCTATTTATCTTCCTCCGTCGTCTTCCGTCGTCTTCCGTCGTCTTCCGTCGTGTATCGGATGGGGTAGGTGCCTGCAAAGGCACTCCGACGCTCAAGTCAGAGACTACCCCCAAATATAGTAAATGAATGTGAATAATGAGTCTCAATGAATAGTATTACCTCAAAAATCTCACCCTATTTATACATATTTTAATGGGCTTTGGATCCATGGGCCTTACCTTGATGTTACCATTGGTGTTAATCCTGTATTATCGTTTGGTTTATGTTTAATGATACTTACTATCTAATATTAAGTTTATTCTCATTCAGTGGCATCGTTCCGGTGGACCGGGACGTGCTCGGCCTACAAAGCTTGTTTGGAGTATGCAGCGATAGGCCGAGGGGTATGTGACAATAGGCCGAGGGGTACAGTTTGGTTTAATAAAAGAACTATTTTTTGTTTATGTGTAAATTTTTACGAGTCAAAAACGTTTTTTTTTGTAGAAATCATGTAGCTCTATGTTCTTGTTTGTATTTGGTTAGATTCAGAACCCCAACATTCCACAAACAATGTTGGTGCTCAAATTGGATTAGGATGTGTAGATGACGTCGCACCTTGCAATGTGGCTGTGCAGGAAGATGATCACTCTATGCCCATTATGAATCTGGTGAGGCCAACTAGCAGAGCCTTAAAGAGAATGGCAAGATTGTTAAAGCAGAAGACATATTGTGGGCCTTGAATTCACTGGGCTTTGACAACTATGTTGGGCCTCTCATTACATGGGGTACCTTGAGTAAAGTAATGAGAGGCTCAACATAGTCGTCGAAGCACAACGAGTCCACAGCCTACAATATGTCTATTGATGTAAGGATCTTGTGATGCTCCTTATGGCACCACTAGTTGGCTTCACGGGTGATGAAGCTTGTGAACTCTGACAAGTACACTTGCATCGTTTTACCTTCTGCTTGATCCTCACCAGATTCATAATGGGCATAGAGTGATCATCTTCCTGCACAGCCACATTGCAAGGTGCGTGCGTCATCTACACCTCCCAATCTAATTTGAGTACCAACAATGTTTTGTGGAATGTTGTGGGTTTGAATCCAAACAAATACAAACAAGAACGAATAGCTCACTAATTTCCACGAAGTACGTTTTTGACTAGTAAAAAAATACAAATGATACAGAATATTTCTTTTATTAAACCAAATAACATGAACTAAAAATATTTTGTATGTAAGGACTGAAATATAAGATTCTTTTGTAAGGTATAAAACAAAAAAGAGAAAGCAACACACTTTCTAACACACTCCTTTAAATAGATTCTTTTATTGGTTGAAATTTATTGAAAATTACAAAAATTGTGGGTTCTACATCTTATTAAATGACCCTCTCTCATGATTTTATAGTTTATAATAAATTCAACTAACAATAGTAAAGTGTGTTGATTCAGCAAAAAAAAGGAGTGTGTTGCTAACACTCTATAACAAAAAAAAATGTCATGTGTAGACACGGAAATTTTAGTTTGACCTCATCTACTTTATGATTTAAAGGTATCAAGAAAAAAAATAAAGAATACAAAAGAAAAAGGAAAATGCTTAATGGTATGAATGATATTTCGTATGAATGGCACGAACGACGTGTCTCTTCATATGTGGGGTTTCATTTTACTCATGGTTATTTTTTTTTGATACACAATTTCAATTCCAATTAAAGAAAGTTCGGTACTTTCAATTCCAATTTTAATTTCATTGCTCGTAGTCTTCTTAACTTGGTGTCTCATTTTACTCATGGTCCTCTTCCTTGCTCGATCCTCTTCAATGGCACTGGACTGGAATTTTAATTTCATTGGTATGCAATTTCAATTCCCTTGAATGACTCAGCTTCACTCTCACTCGCACCCCACATACGTAGTCTTTAGTTGAATGTCTCAATAAGAACTCCACCCCATTCTCCCCCTATGCTATCAAACAAGTTTGATTTTTAATCTCCATTTCTTTTTGTGTTTGAAATACAAATTTCGGTTCTAGTGTTATTGGATAAAATTTTCCCCTGCCCGCATCATTTGAGTTGGTTGTTATTACTGTCAGGAAGCTTCCACAATTAGCGGGATATTACAATAATATTTTGATTACTGGGATATTGTGGTTTGATTTTAAAATCTCTCAACAATTTAATTTATTAATTTTAAAAATAATTACACATCAGCTTTTCGTAAGTTTTCGTACCTTAACCTTTCGTACCATATAGCACTACTGAAAGAAAAATACGTGGATCAGGCAGATAATCTGCATATTTTGAGTTTTGTCATTCCCTCAAATCAAAAGATTGATGCTCATTATCTCATTATAAAAAACTAGTTTTACAAGCAAACCACACCTTTGAATAGAGACTCCAAAGATAGGTATCAAACTCCACATGTCCACGAAGATTAACAACTACCGCATAACCAAACCCCAAACAAGTTTTAGATTTTTTTTTTCACGCGTGCTCAATGAAAAAAAAAAACATTTGACATAGAGAGAATGGAAGATATAATAACTCGTGTACAAAATGACCTGAACTAAGATTGATATCAATGTTGAATTTCAAGGTGAGTGAAAAAACTAAAAAAAAAGGTCTGGCTAGAAAATATTCAACTCAATTTAGATATCAGTTTGTTATTAAAGGATCAGTATAGATAAATAATGACAGTTTTTTTTTTGGGGTGGGGGAGGGGGTAGAGTGCTTACCAAAGCTTGATTTTGCCTAATGGTCATCGTGAAAGAAGGGGCTTCCATGCTCCATATAGTCTCTGCTTTAGAACTTGAATTTGCCTTAACAATTGACGGTACATAATTCTTTTCTACACTATCATGAATTTATAAAAGGGGGAGTGACTGGCAGTGTAAATTACAAATATAAAAATTGTTTAAAACATTTATGGAAATTTCAAAATTATTTCTACAAAAGTTAGCTTGTCAGGCTGTCACTACTTTAAATGTTTAAAATCTTTTTTTTTTTTTACCATATTTGGCCATGTCTAAATAAATAACATAATTAAGTGCTTATTGAATAAGTGCATGTAAGCATTTATATATAAGTTTTTTTTTTTTTTTTTTTTACAATAGTGGCAACAAGGTTAGAACCTAAGATTTTGTGGAAATTATCGCTACCTCATCCTCCAAAAAAAGGAAAAGAAAAAATTAGAGATGATTTAAATATAAAAAGAAATAATTTAAAATAAAATCTTTAGAAGTCTAATGAAGTAGCACTATAATCTCAGGAGGACAATTTACGAGGGTCCTAAAAAATTTGTTAGAAAAAAAGAAACTCATTTATTAAAAGATTAAAGTATAATTATGAAGCATTCTCAACATATATATATTTTTTACATTATCAACTAATTAGAAATCACTTTATAAAACTTTTTTCCTCTTAATTACTAATTAATGATTGGAGAGAGAAAAATACTCTAGGTTTATTCCTCACAATTTGTGAAGTTTTAAAATTTAAAATCACAAGCAGTAGGATTCTTATATGAAGTGGAGGAATTAATGTTTCGTTTTCTTTCTCTTCCACGCAATTTGTGAAGTTTTAAAATTTAAAATAAAACTCTTCAGTTCTGAAAGTTGTTTGCGCCAGGTTCTTTAAAAAATTATTCAAATCTGTTTTTAATATAAACACCTAAAATGATAGATGTAGGAGTTCAAAAAGGTAAAAAGTATGATATTCATTTGATATGAAGAGGTGCATTCATATGTGAAGCATATGGAATGAATAATGGGAGCCTATTCATACATAAGACAGTTGAAATGTGGGTATTTCAAATTAGGTTCATAATAGGTGCATTCAATTATTATGGATTAAAATAAATAAGGGTATTTTAGTAAAAAAATAATTAATACATAAGACAGTTGAAATGAAGTTTTATAGAAAGAGACAAGGAAATTTCAAAACAATGTTTATATGGGGCATCATTTGTCTATTGGAGGTAGAGTTACTCTGTTAAACTCGGTTCTGTCCAGCTTGCCTTTATATTTCTTTTCCTTTTATAGAGCTCCAAAGATGGTGATTCTTGAACTATCCAAGTTGCAGAGAAAGTTCTTATGGTCTGGACTATCAGATTCAAACAAAATAAGTTGGATTAACTGGGATACTGTCTGTCTTCCCAAGTCAAAAGGAGGTCTGGCAGTGAAGAATTTGAAGGCTTTTAATATCAGTCTATTAGCTAAATGGCGTTGGCGTTTTATGACTGTTTTATGACTGATACAGGTGCAATTTGGTATCAATTTCTATGTTACAGATATGGCAGAAGTGGACTTGGCTTGGATAATTTTTCTGTATGCAGTTTAGCTTCTAACAGGTGGAAGGATGTGATGGCAATTGATTCACCTGGAGGTTGGTTTTTAAATTATGCAGTTTGGAGGTTAGGGGATGGCTCAACAACAAGGTTTTGGAAGGATAGGTGGGTTGGTGAAACTTGTCTTAAGTCTTCTTTCCCAAGGCTATATCAAGCTTCATCTTACAAGGAATGTTCTGTGGCGGATATGGGTGAGTGGACATCCTCTGGGTGGATTTGGAAGTGGAATTGGAGACGTAATTTGTTCTGTTGGGAGGAAGGAGTGTTAGACCAATTGAGGCAGATCCTAAATGGCGTGTGACAAGGGGTGAGCCAGATTCATGGGTTTGGGACATTACAGCTGACAAGATGTTTACGGTGGCTTCTGTATATGCCTTGGTTGTGATGGAACAGTTGCAAATATCTCTCAACATGCATTTTTATCAAAGAGTTTTTGGAAATGTGCAGTTCCTTTTAAAGTGCTGGTTTTTTTGTGGAAGTTGCTTTGGGAAAGATTACCAACTCGTGTGGCTTTGCAGCGTAGAGGAGTGGATGTTGAATATGCAGGTTGTGTCCTGTGTGACAATGCTTTGGAGGATTTAATTCATCTTTTTGTGCAGTGTCACTTTTCATATCAAGTGTGGAATGCAGTTTTTCGATGGTCGGGGTTTAATTATATATATGGTCCAATTTAATTCGGTACAACAACATTATATTCAGTTTGGTCATCTGTTTAGTGGTAGGAATATGCGCCGTTTAAAATTTTTAGGGTGGCATGCTACATGTTGATGGTTATGGCTGCAGTGCAATTCTATTATTTTCAGGGATGCTGACTCCCCGGATATACAGAGTGTTCTAAGTCATATTCAGAGACTATCTTGGATTTGGTGAGATACAAGGGTCCTTGTTCTAGTGGTCTTTCATTTGCAAACTGGTGTTTAAATCCTTTGCAATGCTTGTCAACTTTTAGACTTGTTTTTGTGATTCATGTATCCATCTTTGAATGTAATTTTGAGCATGATCTCGCATATTCCCTGATCTCTGTATGCTCTGAGATTCAAGGAATCCGTAGACAGAACCATGCTCGAATTCCATATATAACTCATTCAAAAACCTATTTTTGTTCAAATAAATGTAAATTGTTAATCACTTACCATCAAATAGGTAATGGACCTAAAATTAAAATGTACTTACGTCATCCCCAACTATATAACACTGATATTAAGATATTGATTGCCACTCAATATCTCCCCAACATCCCTATGATTTATGTAGAGGGGGAACTGTTCATTGTGCACCCCAAACAAACTCGCATCCCACGACACCTGGAAAGGCTTTATGAAAAGTAACAGGCTAACCTGTACCAAATTTAATAAGGGATCATCATCAGGGACCGACCTATCATGAGGTTCAAGTGGTTTCTTTGGTCCCTATTTATCCTACACAATTAATAAACATAAGTTACTTATAGCCAACAATTAATTCATGTCAATTGTTTTGATGATACCATAAAATAAAATAAGTTAAAGGAGCTACCTCTAGTCCTACCTCCCGTGAAACAGGCTTCACAAGATGACTCGGCCAAGCAATAAAGGTGTTTAGGGCCTCCCCCACCAACTGAACCTCATCAGTCGGTAAAGGGACTCGAGCAGTAGCATCTAGAACCTCTTCAACCCCCACCTTGACCATATCATCCGTCAAACACGTGTGGTGTATGATTGAAGCCCTATGATAAACTCTCCTAATGACCACGAAGCGAGGAGGCTGCTCATCAACATACAAGCCACACTAATCAGCTGTTGTGTCAGTGCTAGGCTTCTCCCCTGAGGGATCAACATCAATACAAGCACAACTCCCGTTCCTGCTAACACGGGCACCGAAAGGAGCTACATATGGCTCAACATGCTCAGGCGGCTGCTGTGAGGTCATCTGGCTCAACTTCATCAACAATTCTCTCTTTAGCTCATCTTTAAACTGCTATTTAAACTCCTTTTTAAACTCCTCTCTGAAGCTCTCTTTCAACGAAGCCACCAGCTTTGGGATGATGGATGAAGAAGTATGCGAGCCACGTGATAGTGGTCCAAAGTACTGGTTGATGATCACACCAACTCTAGTAGCACGGACACGACTAGGGTGCTCCGGTCGCCCAATGGCAGTTGTCAGTATATCTTGACATCCATGGGGAACAAAGGTACCATGTGTGCACTGCTTCTCTAGGGAATCCTACAACCAAAAAAAGATAAAGGAGTCAACTTGTGTTGTTACTATATCTAGTTACATTTTAAGTTGCATAATAACTTACAATCCTATCAGTAATTTGTTGTGCCGCCTCAGATATCATATGCCCAGAATGTTTTGTATGGGCCTTCTTCCACTTCACATGTCGTTTAATGGGAGATGGAGGATGAACTATAGTTGCACTCCCAAATTTAGCAACTTCAGCCTATTTTTTCTTCATCTTCTCGGCCATCATGTTTTCCTCAAGCCATTCATAACCCCCACGAGAGATCACGTGTGGCATGTTGTTATGTTTCTAGATTTCTCGAGCCTTCTTTCTGATTTTCTGTGAATAATTAGACATACTTTCAGCAAAATAATTAACCAATTTTTGATATAGACAAATTAAAAAACAACACTCACAACTTACCTGCCAAGTAGGAGTATTGCGGCTCTCTTTAAATTCCCTCCACTTGTCCTTCTCAATGCCAAATTTTGCACAAGGAATGTCATCACCATCCTCATTTACCTCTTCCTCCTCATCACCCTTGTTTTATTTAATTGCATATTTCCTTGTAAGGTCTGCCTTAGACTGCCTCCATCTTGTTCCCACATGGGAAATAATTTTCCTCCTAGCCTTGGACGCTTCTGGAATAACAAATTGTTCCTTCATTTGAGAATCATATGTAAGAGTTAGTGAATGACAATAATATGCAAGTTAAATACATAGAATTGCTATAAAATAAAGAATTTATTGAAAATACCAGAATGTCCTCCCAAATCATGTTCTTCTTATTTTCCGGCACATGGTGCCAATCTTGATACGTAATATCAACCCTGAAATGTGATCTATTTGGACATGAAGCTTTCCCAGTTGCAGGATCGACATAAACTCATGGCTTCTCCCCAGACAAGCGTTGAGCAGTGAATTTTTTGAGTCGTGTGAATTGTCTAGTCCTCCTAGACATAGACTCTGAAGGAGCTGATGACTCAGGACGAGGGGAACCTGGTGGTGTACCCATGTGCCTGTTCAAACAAACAAAAAATTAAGTGTTATTTGCAATTGTATAAAGTTTATTAATTGTAAATGAAGATAAAAAAAAGTTGAAAAAATGATTAAAGTATACAATAACATAGACATTACTTATATATAATGTGGTTAGGTAGGAATGTTCTCTCATATAAGCCTTCATCATGATCATGACGATTTACGTGTACGTCATCCTCCTTATTTTCTTCAATGATGGTAGGCATGCGTGTGTAGAAAGAGGGAGACTCACAAATATCAAGTGTTGAATCATCATTTTCATGAATAACACCACTGGTTCTTCCTTGTAGAACCACTGACCACCTTGCATTGCAAGGATCTTCGACATAAAACACTTGTTTTGCTTGTTCTACCATGATGAAAGGCTCATCCTTATAAGAAACCTTTTTAAGGTCTACAAAAGTGAATCCCAAATCATCAGTCTGCACATCGATGTTGCTATCATCAACCCACTTACACTTAAAAATAGAAACTTTGAAAATAGTATAATCAAGCTCCCAGATTTCTTCAATCACTCCAAAGTAAGACATGGGCCCTAGTTTGGAGTTGTTATCTTTTGTACTAGAAAAGTGTTCTGCTTCAGCCCAAAGACTAACCCCACTATTTTGAACTATACCCTTGTCATCCTGTGACTTCGTGTAGAACGAATACTTGTTGATATCATATGCCTTCCAAGTTAGAACATTTAGCTTAGGCCCATTTGCTAACCACTTTAACGTTTCAGAAGGATCATCAAGAGCAAAGATTGTGTCTTTAAACCAGTTTAAGAAAGTTTTGTTATGCTCAATCAACACCCGGTTGTTGTTCATTTTTGGGTTACTTGCCTTAAAAAATTCTTTGTGTGCATTTATGTATGGGGTAACCTCATCGGTATTATTAAATATATACAAATGTGCTTCATTCAGTGCCTTGAGACCCATGGTTACAACAATTAATCCTCGTGTACCCTTACCTTTCACTCTATTCTTGTGATGAGACTCAAGAACCCCGATAGGTTTTGTCTTCTCTATGTACTCTGAACAAAACTCAATAACTTCTTCTACAATGTACCTTTCAACAATGGATGCCTCAGGATGGTATACCCTTTTAAGATCTTCATGTATCGCTCAATTGGGTACATCCACCTTAAATAAATTGGTCCACACAATCTAATCTCCCTCACTAGGTGAACAATTAAGTGAGTCATGATGTCAAAAAATGAAGGAGGAAAATACATCTCCAACTGACATAAGATAATAGCAGCCTCATTTTCCAAGTCATCCAACTTTACAGGGTCAATGACTTTACTACATATAGCATTGAAGAATAAGCACAGGCGAGTTATGGCAACCCTGACTTTGTTAGGCAAGATGTTTCGTATCACCATGACCAGAAGTTGTTGCATCAAGACATGGTAATCATGAGACTTTAAGCCAACTAATTTGAGATCCTTCATCAATACAAGACTCCTTACATTTGAAGAGTATCCCTGTGGCACCTTAACATCCTGCAGACATTGACAAAAACTTTTTTGCTCTTCTCTGGACAAAGTATGACATGCTGGGGGCAAATATGTTTGTTTACCTTCTGACCTTGGATATAACTGCTCATGTATACCCATCTCAACCAGATCTTGCCGAGCATTCAGACCATCTTTTGTCTTGCCTTTAATGTTAAGAAGCGTGCCGATTAAACTATCACACACATTTTTCTCCACATGCATAACATCTATACAATGTCTAAACATCTAGATCAGACAAATATGGAGGATCAAAGAATATCAACTTCTTCTTCCATATTCTTTTCTTACTTGCGTCCTTTTGTTGGGTCTTCCCAAAGATAGTTTGGATGTCCTCCACCCGCTCATAAACCTGCTTTCCAGTCAAAGGTATTGGTGCACTTACATCCTTCTGTCTTCCATTGAAAGCTTTTTTCAATCGCCGATACCGGTGATAAGGTTTGAGAAATCTCCGATGCCTAGTGTAGACCGTCTTTCTTCCATGCTTGAGTTGCACGTAGCTTGTGTGTTCTTCATAGATAAGATATGCGTGATGCCCCTTAACACTATATCCACTCAAATTCCCATATGTTGGAAAGTCATTAATGGTACAAAATACCAATGCACGCAACTTGAAGGCCTCATTGCCATTCCCATCAAAGACGTCAACCCCTTCCTCCCATAACTTTGTCAAGTCTTCAATCAACGGACTTAGATAAACGTCGATGTCATTTCCTGGCTGTCTTGGACCTGAAATCATCATAGACAACATATTCACTTCATGCACAACCAAGGAGGCGGGTTGTAAATTACTAGCAAAACATGCCATGAACTATGGTTAGTACTTAAGTTACCAAGGATTCATTCCAACGGTAGCAAGTCCAAGCCTAAGGTTTCTTGCCTCTTCCTCGAAATCTGGAAACAAACGATTAATATTGTCCCACTGGGGAGAATCAGCCGGATGCCGGAGCAATCCATAACATTTTCGACCATCTGTATGCCTTGTCAGGGTTTTTGTGTCATCTCCATTAGCAAACAATCGTTTAAACCTTGGAATTATTGGAAGATACCAACACACCTTTGTTGGGGACTCTTTCTTTGTGCTTTAATCACTACCACACGCGTCATCCTTCAATTTGTACCGTCATACCCCACACATGGGGCATTTATGCATGTGCTCAAACTCATTTTTGTACAATATGCAATCATTAGGGCATGCATGTATTTTTTGATACTCCATAGCCACCGAACATAGTATCTTCTTCGCCTCATAGTTATTTTTCGGCAACCTGTTCTTTTTTGGAAGCATCATTTTCAACACCTCAAGCAAATCAGTGAAGCCTTTATCACTCCACCCATATCTTGCCTTCAAATTGACCAAACTTAACACCGCTGACAACTGTGTGAAGTTTTTGCATCCTGGATACAAAGGCTTCTTCGAATCACTTTCCAAAGTATCATACAAAGGGGCATGTGTTTGATGAAAGGACTCTTGTCCAACATGTCGGATCATTTCCTCTAATCGATCTCCCATTTCAATATCAACAACATTGTTAGTTTGGGACATCGTTAGTTTGAAGCATCCCGTCATAGAGAAGATGTGTCCTTATCTCGTCCACGACATGCCGTCTCCCATTCAGACAGTTAACACAAGGACAATAATATTTTCCCCCCATATTCGGTGAATTTTGTTGAGCAAATTCCAAAAACTTTTCAACCCCATTCTCATACTCCTCAATGATACGAATAACTTTCATCCAACTTCGATCCATCTTTCCTCTTCTGTGATACTCACTGAGTTATATCATGCATGAAGATCTCACTTTTTCATAAAAGGTGTGGCCCTATCCCATTCAGGAAGATATTTTTTTTTATACTTTATTCATACGTAGAGGGTAAGTCACTTTTGTTAAATTTGATGAAATTTCGGCAGCATTTCGCATTGATCTCCAAGTACACGACATGTAAGCGGTGACATCAATTCCACCACAATCAAGTATGCACCCGAAGAACAAAACAAAATGCAATAAGCCAAAATTTCATCAAATTTAACAAAAGATACTCAACCTCTACGTATGAATGAAGTATAAAAAAATGACTCTTCCCAAATTCTCCAAACGGACAATTCAAGATTCAATACAACAATTAATCCAAACTATCCGTGTTAATCATTGTATTGAACCTCAAACGGGAAACTAAGGTTCACTCACAATGCTTAACTTGAATATTGTTAGGTTCTAAGACCTTGGACGATGTCCAACCCCTCGTATTTCGGTTTTGATGATAACAACTAAAGGATAAATCTTGAAGTATCTAATGATCTAGTTTGAGTGTTATAGGATTTATGTTGTCCAATTCCGCAATGGTATTGTATCTCTCAAACCTGGACTTTATGCTTTTAATAAGAAAAGCATCCAAAATGTAATTTGTAAGAATCCTACAGGCAGCGTCCAATGCTCCTGTGAGAGCAAGCGTCCAACGCTTGAATAACACTCTCTGTAATTTCTATCTTAAAGATACGTTTTCAATGTTGACTAAATATAAGGCAACGATCACTCATTCATATTTTAACATGCCATTCTATTTGATTTTTTCGAATAGTACTGAACAGGAATAGAAGAAGCTTCTCTCTACAGAAAAAGTACAAGTAGGAGAGGCGCTACAAGTACGGCTGTCACTTCCATCTCCTCACCCTAAGTCAAAAAGTGACAACGGCCATATACTACAGAAAGAATCGTTCTTGGAAAAGGAACAGATCCCTCAACGGATACCTTTCAACAAGCTTCCTATATATAGAAGAATGAGCTCAAATATCAGACTGACAAAAAATTGATAAAGAGCTGAATCTCTACCAAAACGACTGGACGATCTCAAGCAAAAAGAGCATTCATCTTAGCTTTGCTAAGCAAGACTGTATATTCATACTTTCTGTAATATCCTCTCAGTGAGAGTTAAGTTTTACTTACAAACTCAAACAATTCTGTTTGGAAAGCCAGGAGTGGCTTAGTGATAAAGAATACTTGGGTTTTGTGTTCAATCTCAAGGGGAGATTAAGGGTGTGCCAGAAGTGGCCTAGAGAATACTTGTAGCCAGAAGTGGCAAGGTTAGAATACTTGAGTGTAATCAGATTTTGATTAGTAGAACCCTTCAAAGGTTTTTGAAGGAGAACTGGACATAGCTCAGTTGAGTGAACCAGTATAAAACTAAGTATTCTATTCTTTCGCCTTCTAGTTTACTTGCATTTCTTTTAAAGTATCTCTTCAACATACTACGAAAGGGTTTCTATACACATTTTATCTAAGATTATCTATTACGTGTATTCAAACGAAAAAGGAAGAAGAGTAGTTTCTTTGGACTGTTGTTTTTTAATCTGCTGGACGATAGCTTGTTTTTCTGTTTTACTAAGTTCCTGTAAAACGTAAAGATACACTATCCTCACATTAGCTAAAGTTTTCCAAAGAAATTTTAAATACACTATTCAACCCCCCTTCTAGTGTATTTCTCTATATTTCAGTTGGTATCAGAGCTCGACCTCTTGGGTTGAGTTCTTAACAGTACAGAGGAAAGATCCTGAGAAAGATGGAAAACGAAGGACAAGCTGTGAACAGACCACCACTCTTCAAGGGTGTCAAATATGACTACTGGAAACAAAGAATGATAGCATTCTTTGAATCTAGCCATATTGACATGTGGGAAGTTGTAGAGATGGGCGATTATATTCCACTTGATGCAAGCCTCAACGAAATCCCAAAGGCTAGATGGACAGAAGAGCAAAAACAAAGATTTTATCTCAACTCCAGAGCCAGAAACATCATCATGTGTGCACTAAGCGAACAAGAATACAACAAGGTGCACAGTCTCAAAAGCGCAAAACAAATGTGGGACACTCTTGCATTAACATATGAGGGTTCCACTCAGGTAAAACGTAACAAACTCAGTCTCCTTACTCGTCAATATGAGTTGTTTAGTATGGAAGAAAATGAGGACATACAAAGTATGTTTGGACGGTTTCAAACCATACTAAATGAACTTAGAGCACATGGTAAAGATTATAATAACTATGAACATATTGACAAAATTCTAAGAAGTTTACCTAGGAAATGGAGACCACAGGTTACAGCTTTGAGAACAAAAAAGGGACTGGACGATATGTCCCTAGAAGAACTCGTGGGAACCCTCAAGGTGCATGAACTAGAACTGCATCAAGATAGTGATGGTAAGAAAAGTAAGTCTCTGGCGCTCAGCGTCCAGAAGCCAAGGAAAGCATCATCGTCCAAAGCCATGCAAGCTGAAACATCATCAGACGAACAATATGAAGATGATGACTCGGACGAGAATGATGAACTATCATTTATATCCAAAAGGATACATGCTATGTGGAAGAAGAAAGGCGGATCCAGATGGAGAAACCTAAAGAGGAAAGACTTCAAAGAAAAGAAGGAGAAGAGTCCAATTGTATGCTACGAATGCAAAAAGCCAGGACACTTCAAATCAGAATGCCCAGATCTCGACAAAAGCAAGGACAAGAAGAAGAAATTCTTCAGCAAAGGAAAGGGCAAGAAAGTTCTGATGTCCACATGGGAAGACCTGGACGATGACTCATCATCGGACGATGGTGAAGAAGAGGAAGCACATATATGCCTGATGGCAGACACCTTGACTGATTCTTCTGAACCAGAAGAAGAAGATGAGGTAGATTTTAATGACATAGATTCAATTCAAGAAGCTTATCATGAATTACTCTCAAACTCTTCTATTTTTTCAAAAGCCTATAGAACTTTAAAGAAATCATCCAAATCACTTTCAAAAGAAAAAGAAGTTTTAGAAGAAAGTGTTAGACAACTGGAAAGTGAAAAGGAGGATTTACAGAAAAAGTTTACAGAGCTCTCAAGGCAAAATGAAACTACAAATATGGAGAGGCGAACTCTCTAGAATGATGCTGCTCAAGCCTATAAATCCTATAAGGATTCAAGGGATAGAGAAAGAAATCTTTCCATAGAGATTCGAAATCTCAACGTAGAAAACAAAAGGCTAGTTGAGAAGCTTCTGAAAGTTGAAGCAGATACTTCCTTAAGAGGTCAATCACATGATGTTGTAAAACTTCATGAAGAAATTGACAGCCTAAAGAAGGATCTGTCAAACTTTGTCAAGGGCTCTGACAACCTCAAGAAACTTTTAAAATATGAAGGTTGTAAGAGACCAAATGACAGGTCAGGACATGGATATAAGGGAAAGAAATATATTCATGATGAGGAAACAGATGTTTGCTACTTCTGTGAGAAACCTGTACATATAACGTCCAAATGCAGACACCTGCCTAAGAAGGGAGCATTCAATGCCCTTCGAGCTAACAAAAAAGGACCCAAGTCAATCTGGGTACCTAAGGATAAAATTGTTCCTGTTGCAGACATGCTTAACAGCAGGAAAGAAACTCCAATCATGGTACCTGGACAGTGGGTGCTCACATCACATGACGGGAGAAAGGTGTATGTTCCAAAGCCTCCTACCCAAGACTGGTGGGACAGTCACTTTTGGAGGGAATCAGAAAGGGATGATAGCTGGCGTAGGTAAGATTGGTATACCACCCTATCCTTGTATTGATAAAGTTCTTTATGTTAAAGGTCTTAAACATAATCTACTTAGCATAAGTCAATTATGTGACAATGGATATGATGTTGCCTTTAACAAAGGTGAATGTACAGTCAAAAACTCTGATGGGTCCCTTCTCTTTACCGCAAAGAGGCAAGACAATCTGTATAAGATTAAACTTGGGGAACTATCAAGTCAAAATGTATCATGCCTAGTTTCTGTACAAGAAAATCATTGGTTATGGCATAAAAGACTTGGTCATGCAAGCTTGAGGTTAATCTCAAAGCTGAACAGGCACAACCTCGTAAGAGGACTACCAAGTATGTCATATAAAGATGATCTTCTTTGTGAAGCTTGTCAGAAAGGGAAACAAGTGAAAAGTTCTTTTCAAAGTAAAAACATTGTTTCCACTTCTAGACCTCTTGAGCTGTTACATATTGATCTGTTTGGACCCACAAGAACAGCCTCGGTAAGTGGTAAAAGATATGGATTAGTTATAGTGGACGATTATACTAGATGGGCATGGGTCTTATTCCTATCCCACAAAGATGAGTCCTTTAAGGCCTTTTATAATCTCTGCAAAAGAGTTCAAAATGAAAAAGGAGTATACATTACTTCGATCAGAAGCGATCACGGGGGTGAATTCGAAAACGAAAGTTTTCAAAGGTTCTGTGAGGATAATGGTATCCTTCACAACTTCTCAACACCTAGAACACCACAACAGAATGGTATAGTTGAGAGGAAAAATAGGTCACTTCAGGAGATGGCCAGAACCATGTTGAATGATAATTCAACCCCTAAACACTTCTGGGCTGAAGCAGTGAATACCGCCTGCTATTTACAAAACAGAATCTATATAAGGCCGATACTGAAAAAGACTCCATATGAATTGTGGAAGGGTAGAAGACCCAACATATCCTACTTCCATCCATTTGGATGTCAATGTTTCATTCTGAACACTAAGGATAACCTGGGAAAATTTGATTCTAAGTGTGATGAAGGAACATTGCTTGGATATTCTGAAACTTCAAAGGCATACAGAGTCTATAACTCTAGAACCTTAGTTGTTGAAGAAGCTATCCATGTGAAGTTTAATGACAATAAGCCTGATAAGGAATTATCAGAGCTGGACAAATCATTTGCAGATCTCAGATTGGATGATGCAAGTAAGTCATCAGATTCGTCCAACCATGATGTCTCAGTTGAAGAATCAAATGCACTACTAGACCGTCCAGTCGCAGAACAAAGAGAACCAACTGGACGTAACTGGCAAATGAAGAAACATCATCCACAGGAGCAAATCATTGGGGATCCAAAAGACAAAGTCAAAACTAGATCTTCACTTCAACGACAGCAAGGTCACGCATCATTCATATCTCAACTAGAACCTAAGACTGTGGACGATGCCTTAGAAGATGAAGGCTGGGTCAAAGCAATGCAAGAAGAACTTGACCAATTCCAAAAGAACAATGTCTGGAAGCTAGTAGAACTCCCCAACGACAAAGAAGCTGTAGGAGCAAAGTGGGTGTTCAGAAACAAGCTGGACGAAGCAGGTAATGTTGTGAGAAACAAAGCAAGGTTGGTAGCAAAAGGTTACTCACAACAAGAAGGTATAGATTATACTGAAACTTATGCTCCCGTTGCACGTCTGGAGGCAATCCGCATTTTACTGTCATTTGCAGCTCATAGCAATATGAAGCTATATCAAATGGACGTAAAAAGTGCATTCCTCAATGGACTCATAAAGGAAGAAGTCTATGTGGAACAACCCCCAGGATTTGAAAGTGATGCTTTTCCAAACCATGTTTTTAAACTTAACAAAGCATTATATGGGTTGAAACAAGCCCCTAGAGCTTGGTATGAAAAACTCAGCACATTTCTGTCAGAAAATGGTTTTTCAAGAGGAAAAGTAGACACTACGTTATTTCGCAAAGACTACTCCTCTGATTTTATTATTGCACAAATATATGTTGATGATATTATATTTGGTGCCACTAATGAGTCTCTCTGTGAAGAATTTGCCAAATTAATGCAAACAGAGTTCGAGATGAGCATGATGGGTGAGCTGAAATTCTTCCTTGGACTCCAAATCAAACAAACTGAAAAGGGAATATATATACACCAGACTAAGTATGTCAAAGAGCTACTAAAGAAATACAAGTTGGACGATGCAAAACCAATGAAAACTCCTATGCATCCAACAACAGTACTTGGACTGGACGACAACTCAAAGAAAGTAGACAATACTCTATACAGAGGTATGATAGGATCACTCCTATACCTCACAGCGTCCAGACCTGACACCATGTTCAGCGTATGCTTATGTGGCAGATTTCAATCTGACCCAAGGGAAGTTCACTTAACTGCTGTTAAAAGAATCTTTCGATATCTTGCTGGAACCACTAACCTTGGGTTATATTTCAAAAGACAGAAAGATTTCAGGCTAATAGGATATTGTGATGCTGATTATGCTGGAGATCGAATTGAAAGAAAAAGCACCAGTGGAGGGTGTCACTTCATCGGTGGTAATCTAGTCTCCTGGACATGCAAGAAGCAAGGAACAATTGCTCTGTCCACTGCTGAAGCAGAGTATATTTCAGCTGCAAAATGTTGCTCTCAAATCTTGTGGATCAAACATCAACTTGAGGACTACAATATATATGAGAGTAACATCCCTATCTTCTGTGATAGTAAAGCTGCCATAAATCTTTCAAAAAATCCCATTTTGCATTCAAGGGCCAAACATATAGAGATTAAACATCACTTTATAAGAGACCATGTTCAAAAGGGTACTGTGGAATTACACTTTGTAACCACAGATAATCAGCTTGTTGATATATTCACCAAACCCCTTACTGAAGACAAGTTAATCCTTCTGAGGGACAAACTAGGCATGGACTCTGTAAAGGAATGATTAAACATCTGCATGATGCGTCCAATAAAACCAGAGCGTCCAAAGGACATGTCGTCCAAGGAACACCAAAGTCATGCACATGCATTACGTATATTTCACTTAAGTCCAACATATGGACGATGTTTTTTTTCTTAGTCTTTTCTTTTGTTTCAAATAATCAAAACGGATCGATTTAAGAATAAGCATGAGCTAATACTCTATGCTGAGTCACCAAAATGCCAGTAACCGTACACAATTACCCACATCCTTTGCACGTCTCATCATGGCGGGTTTTATGGCGCCAGTTACTTTTTAAATATTAAAAAAAAAAAACCCAAAACCGCTTCATATCCTCCAAACAAAGCCCAAATATACACTTATCAAATCCTCACAGAAAAACACCACCATATCAATCCTCTCTGAAAATATCGTCACTCTAAACACTCTCTCTCTCTCTCTCAGAAACCCCAAAAACCCTCTCAGAAAACCTAAAAATCCAAACTTTACAAGCATGGCAATCTCTGCAAACTCAAGCAACTCAGAACTCGACGTCCTCACCTACCCTGAAACCACAGTTGTGTGCCAAGGGGCTGCTACAGTGCATATTGAGCACTTCTTCGACATCGAAGAGCTTGAGAAGCTGGGACTGAACCTGAACGAGAGCCTTCTGAAGTGTGGAATCAGAGGCTACTTCAATGAAAACCAGAAAATATTCCCAGAGTTGATCAGAATGTTCTGGAGGAATGCCAAGTTCCAGAGCTCAAGGGAGCTCGTGGCCACGATTCTTGGACGCGAAGTGACTCTGTCCATTGAGGCCATAGCAAAGGTAACTGGTTGCATTAGGGAGAAGAACCAGTACAGAACAAACTAGGCCAAGCAGTACGGCAATCATGTTGCGACTGTGCTTTGCAAGACCAAAATCCCTGAGTCAATAAAGATTGAGTACAGGAATCTGTGTGAGGAGGCAAAAATCTGGCAGCAGGTGTGCAACAAGAGTATCCTGCACAAAGCTGGGTCTAAGGACTCAGTCACAGACTTACACAAGTTTGTGATATTCCATCTTATGGAAGGCATTCCCTTTAATCTCCCTCACATCATCTACGTCAATATCGTGAGGATGATGAAGTCTGTGGGTGGGAATGATGACATTTTCTACGCCGCCCTAATGAACAAGATCTTCTGGGATTAGAAGGTTTATCAATGCTTCTTTGATGAATTGGATGAAGAAGCCCACGAAGCTATTGTAAAGAAAGGGCCAATGGTAGCAACACAACAGTTGTTTGGTGAGTCCAACATAAAACCTATGAAGATCAAGCTAACAGCCAAGGTCTTAAGGGACCTGGACGAGGACACCATCAACAAGCAACGTCATGAACAGAGCAAGATCATCTCCAATGATGAAGAAGAAGAGATTGATCTTCTGGGTATTGGTAGAAAGATAAAAAGGCTGATGGAAGAACAGGAGGGCAGAAAGATCACACGCCAAATGTCTCAGATGCATGAGGAAGACGCTGAAAAGGAGAGAAGAACCAAGAAAAGGCATGCTGAGACATCTGCTGCTCAGTCACCAGCAGGGAAGCGTCCAAGGACTGATACGTCCAAACCTGTTCAAGATGAGAGGCGTCCAAAGGCAGCTCCAGTAAAGGTTGCCCCAGAAAAGCAAAAGGTACGAAAGCTTCAATTACTGGACGACTCTGATGATGATGACCAGATCCCAATTGGTCAGATCATGAAGGAGACAGAGGGTCCTCAGCAAAAGAAGCAGAAGGCACAACCTGCTAAAACACTTCCTTTTCTTGCTAATGTGCCACGAAGAGTAAAGACTCAGGCAATAAGGCCAAAGAGAATTGCAGTGCTGCCATCTTCCTCTCAAGACACCGACAACATATCCACCAGCACCCTACTACCAACAACACCCAGTGCTCCTTCCACATCAGCAAGCCAGCAACCACCTCTTCGCTTGGACCTGTCCAAGTTTGTGCGTCCAAGAGATGCATGGAGGGATACATGGTCCCCATGGACTATACCCCCCAAGCAGAAAACCAAAGAAGAGAAAGACAGAGAAAGCTTCCCGGTTGCATTCCTCACACGCAATGACCAGAATTTCTGTAAAGAAGGTGATGTGATCCAGAGGCCTCTGCAAGAGCCTCTGAAGCGGCATTTTACTACTGCCTCAGCGCCAGAGTGGACGAGGTATGTTTGCACTGAATCTTCGTCAGCTGCTTATTATGCTATGCCAAAAGGAACGATCATCAGCAACCCTCTGCCTAATTGGATGAGAGAAGTGTACCCACACTTAGTACGCATGCCTCATCCTTACATCTGTCCAACTGGAACTCATCAGAGAGTGCGTCCAGCAGCAGAAAATCTGCAGAAGCCAGAGGTGGAAGTTGCCTCTCGATTCACCAAGACGGTTGCGGAGCAGAAAGGGAAGGCTCCAAGGAAAAAGAAGGCACCGTCCAAGAAGTCCTCTGCTAACAAAGATATTGAGCTGGATGCAGAATTGCAGTTGGCCATTAAAGAAAGTCTGGACCCGTCAATAACGAAGCAGCGTCCAGATGCAGGGTGGGTCAAGGATGTTCAAATATGGACTCCAATCACAAAGTTCCTGCCTCTACCAGCTGGAACTCCAGTGCTAAACTTCCAGCCAAGCGACTATGATGAACTTGGAAAACTTCTGCAACAAATGTACATACCAAACCAAGCCATCGCCTACCCACCAAACCTGCACATAAGCCGCGCTACAGAAATAAAGTTTGTACCAGACAGAGTATGTCCCAGACTACCTGTATATGATGCTGGTCGCAAGAAAGGCTTCAAGTTCTACGGCATTGAGATGCCCAGCAGGGAAGAGAAGGTTGAAACCCTGCAAAAATCCTCTTACACCTGGGGTCATTTATTTGATAAGACTGGTAAGCTTACGCGTTCACTTGGAACCTTTGATTCCATTACCTTATGGTGCCAGATCTTATGGAACGATTCCCAGCAAGCCTCATCCTCAGGCAGCTCCAAGGATGACTTTGTTCATCCCCCTCATGGTATAGAGGTGCTGCGTCCAGTCAAGACTCACCACTTTTCAGACACCTTTGCCTGCTTTCTGAAAGACTCAGATGATTATCTGGAGTTAATAAAGACTTTGCCAAAAATCAGAAGCACCAAAGTGTTTGACCTTCGAACACTGGATCGCACAGAGTTTGTGGAGGAACTCTAAACTCTGCATGAGGAGTACCATGCAGAAGAAGCCAGAGCAGCAGAACAAGCTCGTCTAGAGCAGCTGGCTCTTGAGGAAGCTGAGACCGCAACCATAGAAAAGGAAGATACGGTTGCTAAGTCAAAAGCTACACAGGCAGAACTGGATGAAGCATCTGCCAAAGTAACAAAGGTGCTAGCTCATCTTGACCTGGACTCATCTGTACCAGTGGACGTAGAACACTTTGTCACGTCACATGAAGAACCTACCGTCCAATCTGATAAGTCCGCGGATGATAGAGAGCTCGTTGTTGAAGCATCCAAGCCAATGGAAGCCTTTGCAGCACAACCTGTTGCTGAAGAAATCACTAGCTTCCCCATTGTTGATGCATCTACTGAAGCACATTCGGGCACACATCAACTGGTTCCCACTGGATCTTCAAGTCCAAGGGGCATCAATCCCTTGCGATTTGCTGAACCACAAGGAATCTCAGAAGATCGTGTTCACGAGATAGTGCAACAGGCTCTGAGGCAACAACAGCTGGAGACCGAAGCCGCTTTTCAAGCTTTTCAGCAAAGACAACAGGCGGAGGCTGATCAACATCGTCTAATGCTGCAAAATGCAATCACTGAGCAGTTCATGAGTCTCTCACAGACGCTTGTGAACCAGATTCAAAACACAGCAGCCACCTTACTTGGACAAGTTGCTCAGGCAGTTCCACCCGTCCAACCACAGCTTCCACAACCAGCACCACCAATACAAGCACCACCAGAACAACCACCACCACCACCACATGAACCACCTCCACAGCCATAAGGTGACCATGATGGCCAAATTTTTTTTTCCATCTTTCAAACCTTTTTGTTAATGACAAAGGGGGAGAAATTGGAATTTTGATGAGAGTAATAGCTAAACAAACTGTATTCAAAATTTTTTTTGGCATATATATATTGGCTCCTTTATCAAAACATGAGGTGTTTATTTTGATATCTGTTATACATGATTTATACTTGCCTTTATATTTAATCTATTATCAGATGCATAAGAAATGTTGAACTCAGGGGGAGTACTTCATTTCACTCTTATACTCTGGCATAACATAATCATCTCTGACTTGATTCATTGTATTCTTATATGATTATGTGTCTGTTAACATCATTTGTCATCATCAAAAACGGGGAGATTATTAGGTTCTAAGACCTTGGACGATGTCCAACCCCTCGTATTTCGGTTTTGATGATAACAACTAAAGGATAAATCTTGAAGTATCTAATGATCTAGTTTGAGTGTTATAGGATTTACGTTGTCCAATTCCGCAATGGTATTGTATCTCTCAAACCTGGACTTTATGCTTTTAATAAGAAAAGCGTCCAAAATGTAATTTGTAAGAATCCTACAGGCAGCGTCCAATGCTCCTGTGAGAGCAAGCGTCCAACGCTTGAATAACACTCTCTGTAATTTCTATCTTAAAGATACGTTTTCAATGTTGACTAAATATAAGGCAACGATCACTCATTCATATTTTAACATGCCATTCTATTTGATTTTTTCGAATAGTACTGAACAGGAATAGAAGAAGCTTCTCTCTACAGAAAAAGTACAAGTAGGAGAGGCGCTACAAGTACGGCTGTCACTTCCATCTCCTCACCCTAAGTCAAAAAGTGACAACGGCCATATACTACAGAAAGAATCGTTCTTGGAAAAGGAACAGATCCCTCAACGGATACCTTTCAACAAGCTTCCTATATATAGAAGAATGGGCTCAAATATCAGACTGACGAAAAATTGATAAAGAGCTGAATCTCTACCAAAACGACTGGACGATCTCAAGCAAAAAGAGCATTCATCTTAGCTTTGCTAAGCAAGACTGTATATTCATACTTTCTGTAATATCCTCTCAGTGAGAGTTAAGTTTTACTTACAAACTCAAACAATTCTGTTTGGAAAGCCAGGAGTGGCTTAGTGATAAAGAATACTTGGGTTTTATGTTCAATCTCAAGGGAAGATTAAGGGTGTGCCAGAAGTGGCCTAGAGAATACTTGTAGCCAGAAGTGGCAAGGTTAGAATACTTGAGTGTAATCAGATTTTGATTAGTAGAACCCTTCAAAGGTTTTTGAAGGAGAACTGGACGTAGCTCAGTTGAGTGAACCAGTATAAAACTAAGTATTCTATTCTTTCGCCTTCTAGTTTACTTGCATTTCTTTTAAAGTATCTCTTCAACATACTACGAAAGGGTTTCTATACACATTTTATCTAAGATTATCTATTACGTGTATTCAAACGAAAAAGGAAGAAGAGTAGTTTCTTTGGACTGTTGTTTTTTAATCTGCTGGACGATAGCTTGTTTTTCTGTTTTACTAAGTTCCTGTAAAACGTAAAGATACACTATCCTCACATTAGCTAAAGTTTTCCAAAGAAATTTTAAATACACTATTCAACCCCCCTTCTAGTGTATTTCTCTATATTTCAAATATAAAATAATACTAATTAATTACACAAACAAGTTATAAAAAGCATTATTATAATTGTAACAAGCACAGAAGTGTCAGAATGAGATACATACCTGAAAAGATCCTCACTAACAATAACAAATAAACTCAGTGCTACTCAGTCACGACAACAATACCAGCACAACTACTCAATGCTCGCTGCCTCCAGAAATCGGTGTGTTCTGTCATAAAAACAACTTACATAGCATAATCAATCCAATTTATTTGAGAGATGTAGATATTAAAAATTATTTCTCAATTTATATTACTCTAATACAATATAGATATGAAGTCAATGAACTACAAGATATTGTCACTGATATGTCATGGCAATAAATTATTTATAATCCTCATCCATTTATTATCAGTTGACTAAAAAATAAATCAAGGATTTGGCTGAAACAATATAAATTTGAGTAATGTACAAGAAAAAATAGTTTAACAAAGTATATCTTACGTCAAGTTAACTTGATAGATGCAGAGAGAGACGAGGATAGATAGAGCGCGCAAGTCACCAGAGGGGAAATAAAAACTGTACAAAATAAGGAATATGGCATTATTTTAATGTTGCAAGTTCATGCCTGAAGTAATAGCTAATTGTTGTAAAATAAGGAAAATAAGAGAACCAAAAATAGGCCATAAGTAACACATCTAACAACAAAGTGGTACCATTAAAAATAAAGGCATTTCCCTCCAACTATATACACCAAATAAACACATAAAATATGTACTTAAAGACATTTATCATTTCCCTCCTTATTCTTGTCAACATCTATAAAACATAGTCAAATGCCTTGCCATAAATAACTATAAATTTGGTCACTCTTAAGAAATGTTCATGTTCTATTTGCAATTCCAAACTTCCACCACAAGCAATGCCAAAATTTCAATTCATAATTATTGTGCATTCAAAATGAAAAATGATTAATTTTTTATGTTCTAATTTTACTTAAACCTTTGCTTCATTGGCATCACAACTCTATATTAATTCATTTTTTTTTATATAAAACAGTAGTGGAATAAACTCAGTAACCATTTAAAAAAAAGAAGAGAATACAAAGCTCCAATATTTATTACCAAGTACCATTCAAGTGAAGTTACAAAGTTCATGAGACCACGACAAAGTTAGCTTGACTAACAGCCCAACATTATGCACGTAGCTTTACAAGGCTCCTTTGTCAAGAAGGAGATTGGATTCACCTTTAACATTATTCACTTTATATGTTAAAATTTAAATTAATTTTATGTAAAGAAATTAATTGGTCAATACAATTCAATTAAAATCTAAGAAATAATATTTACAAATAATATTAACCAGGTACAACATATAACTCTAATTGAACTACCTACATTTTATATGCATATATAATCATCCAAAAATTAAAAAAAATCACATCAATAAACACAAGCACACAAAAATACAAAAATGGCCAGAAAAAGTCATTCAAATTGATGGAAAAAAATTATTTAAATGGGCCAAAAAGTCACGCAAAAGAGTAAAGAATGGAGCGATCGACAAACAAGAAACAAGTAAGAAAAAGCCATACAAATGGATGTAGAAAACTCTACTAAAACTCTTGGAACCATGAAATCTAATTTAATAAGTACTGTTGTGAGCAGTAAAACTGCTATCAATATGGTTTTTAATTTCTGTCAATTCCTTACAAGCCACCCTTTAACACACATGACACGTACAATAAGCTTTCAAACCAGCTACTTATCTACTTAATTAGTACTTATTAAAACCCTGACCTTTCTCAAGCTTATGAAGTCTTAAATGCAAATTTGCAATGCACCATTCACAAATACTAATCAGCCTGAAGAAGATCCAGCTGTTTGCTAACACTGAGGATCAAAGGTATATGATGTAACCCTCATCAAACAGGTACAGACCTATAAGTTTACTAAAATAAGGTCCAAGAAATCAAAGCTATATGATGTACTGCACAGCATTTAAAGCAACAAGAGGATTTTGTAAGATATAATACTACCCTTAATTCAAAAAGTAAGCTTGAAGCCATGATTAGCTTCACAAGCACATTGCCCAGCAAAGTGGCACTCTAGTAAATTACTGTTTTAGAATTCCCAGGTTAAGTATACTGTGGCTATAATTTTTCCACATGAAATCTTACTATAGAGACTTGCAGCTCAGGCAAATTGTGACTATCAGTTGTTCTTTATTTCTACTCATTGTATTATTTCAAATACAAACTAACTCAGTGTCGCAATGCAGAATATAATGATCAAGTAGCTAAAAGATTAATCATAACATATAGACATTATACCATTCAGCACGTCATTTTTACATAAGAATACCAAATTACAAATTATACAATGAGAAGAAAACATGCCTCCTCAACCACCATAAATGTTATGACTATTTATTAATCACTTTGCAGAATATAAACATAAACACAATTATACAGTGTACAAGATCAGGAAATCTTATCAGTATAAACTGCAAGCAGCCAAGCACAATATCATATTAGACTCTCATGATATGTTTTCATTATTTCAGAAAAAAGAAAAAGATTACCACTATTTGCAGTATCAAAGTTAGAATATATATAGATAGAGTAGCTGAAAGGCTATATGATGTAGTCAATACCCTCATCAAACAGGTACAGACCTATAAGTTTACTAAAATAAGGTACAAGAAATCAATATCTTAACAAGTTCGCTAAGAATCTGATATCCTTGCACATAGACTATAGGTTGAATCTTATCAAACAGGAAACACAAGTTAGACATTTAGACTCGAATAATGATTTTTTTTGTCATCCACATTGACAAATTGGTAATTTTAGCGAATTATATTCACAGCACAGAGCCTTCACATCTAAATTATATCCTTGCTTCCCTCACATTTAGGTCTTTACTATAAGCACTTACATGATGAAGTTTCAATATATCAAATTATATTCACAGCACAGAGCCTTCAAATTTTCCTTATTGCAGCCCTCAAATTCTCCAAAATCATAAGTCAAAATGAGGCACTACACACAATAACATAAAAGCATTAGAAAGAGTAAGCATTTTCAATTTGAATCAATTAATAGAAAACCTAGAAAGAGTGTTGATGTAAGAGTCACTCACAATTTTAATCACTTCAAAAGATGAACCTAAGTGTCAATCCAAAATGGACTGAACCACCACAACGTTGCTTGGTGATTCCCTTCACCACACCGCTACAAAATAATGAACATCTAAGAGGGTTAGAAAAAATTGAAACACCAACAAACAATCAAAATCGAAAAAGGGAAAACTCACCAAAGTGACGTCGTGGAGAGGGCAGTGGTGGAGTGGCAAACACCGTCGATGAAGAAGAATTTGACAACAGAGGAGGAAGGGTCTGGTACAAGAGGTAGGCCACGGCGCTATGCGCCTTCGTGAGCGCGACCGCGATGGCGACATGCGCAAGGGTGTGCATGGCTGCGCTGCACCGCGCCGGCGTAGCAGGAGAGGGAGAGGAAGCACAGGTCGAGGTACAGCGTCGCGTTGCAGCTTGCGCGGATAAAGTGAGTGTGAGGCAAACCACAAATGGGGCAGAGAGAAAACACAATGGGGGTTTGGGCGTGAGAGATCCAAAAACGAAAGTGGTCTAAAGAAGGAAATTAAAAAATGCAACAACAACATCGTTTATCAGATATAAACGATGTTAAATAGGCTTGATAACATCAGTTATGTTAGAACCGATGTTGACTAAGTCTTATTATTTACAAAAATGCCACCACGCATTTTTTGACACGATGTAGAATGATAATTTTGTAGTAGTGTACGTAATAAGTATAGCGTCGTATTTTTGCTATAGTAAAACATTTTTCCCAACTTATGAACATTAGATTCTCACCTCCCCATGAAAACAATTTTGTAAGAAACATAGGTAAAATAACATTTCTAGGAAACAATGTTTCTTGATAATGTTATTTTTTAAATAATAAACCAAATATGGGAAACAAACATTCTCAACTTTAGATTCCTAGAAAACTAAAAATTTCTCTTGTACTAAAAATAGATCATATTAGGTGTCAGGAAGGGAATAAAGAACCTAACAACAAAATAATTCATGTCATAAAAAAGCCTCAATAACCAAATGAGAACTAAATAAAATACAAATGGTGAATGATTGATTCCTTTGTAGAAGATCATCATCTTCGACAAATTAGGGTGATTGTATTTATTATCCCTATCCTCATTCTTCTTGGAGACTCTTAAGATTGTCATGTCTAGCTAGTCATAAGCTATGATATTGAATTGGATGAATGAGACTATGAAACCATGTTGATTTTGAATCATCAAAGAGTAATCCTTATTATATAAAGGAGGCAACTCCTCCATTACTATGAGTAATTTAGATTGTAGAAATCAGTGGGTATTATCATATGTCAAGTAGGACTGTTGTTACACTTGTTGGTGTTAGATAAGATCAACTTATGCAATAAAATCTTGAGATAATAGATGATGTTTGGGAAGGATTTGTATTCTATCCCCCAAAAGTTAATGAACTATTATATTGCTTCCTAAAATAATTCAATTGTTGACATTTAATTAGTTAAAAAGTTAATTTAAATGCTTGCTATATATACAAACTCAGGAATAAAAAGTAAAAAAGCATGACCTCAATGATAATATTGGGAAAAAAAAAAAGGAAGGTAAAATTTTCATTTAAAGTAAATATTATATTATTGGATTTTTTTGTTTGAAATAAAAATTATTATATATTTTTCCCCTTAATTTGTATTCTTTTTTAGAAATTAATTTATAAACTTCTTTATTTGTAAATAAAAATGTAACTTGTTTTTACTCTTAATAAATTCCTTCATGAAAAGATACCTTGAAATTTTGTTTTTAAACTGTTCAAAAATGAAAATAAGCATCACACTATAGAAATGGAAATCCATAATATAGTAAAGAAGTTGTTTAGATAAAACTTATCATGTCAACCAAAAGTTATTGACACAAGTGGTTCGGCACTTGGGTCCCTTAACTAAGGTTTGGGGTTCGATCTCTAGCTTGGGCATGGAGTTGCAACTTGAGGTACCACTTTACCCCAAAATGGGCCGACCCATTGGAAGGGGGATTAGTTGGGTGCCAAATAAGAAGCCTGCCTCTTGGTCACACCAAAAAAAATAAAAACTTATTAGAAGCTTGCAGTTTTGTAAGCACTAAAAAAGTAGCACCAGGGACTAAAACTATAAGGCAGAATCTTATAAGGATCAAAGTAAACATTTTTTTATACATATAAGAACTAAGACCATAAAGCTGATATATTATAGGAACCACAAATATATCTAAGTCAATTTTTTTTTTTAATTTCTTTCATACCAACTTCTTAAGTTTTATCTCTTGTTTTTAATTTCAAACATATATTTTTTTTCTCTCACAAAAAATATACATGTCAAAGAATATGAAAAAAAAAATATTTTTTAAATTATTGGAGACTATATTTTGTTTTGATAGTAAATCAGTAATTATAGTTATTTACTTATATCATAAACATAAATTGAAGCCTTCCTTATTAAACAATTTTTTTTAAGTGAAACTGTTAAAAGTTTTAAAATTAAATTTTAATTAAAATATATATTTCTAAATATTTTGATTTCTTTAACTATCAAATAGTTTTAAAATTAATTATTTGAAGATATTATTTAGAAGTATAAATAAATCAAATAGATTGTAAAATAAAATTATTCTTTAATTTTTATACACAATGTAAAACTTTCTACATTGTCAATTAATTAAAGGTCACCCTAAATATGACCTATAAAGTAATTATCACAAATTTCAATAATTTTCTATTATATAATAATTCATAATTGGGTGATAAAAAAATCATTATATTGACAAGATATTTCACCTAGAAAATGTTTAAAGGGTAAGACTCATACTAATCTCTCAACACTTAGAGAGTTTACAAAGAAAGCTTAATATGAAAAAGAGTTATGATTTTGAGCAACAATACTAGTTCTAACAAGCAATTCTAGCAGCGATGTTCTCTCTTCATCATCCTCATCCTTCTTGTATTTAAAGGCATGTTGAGGATGTTTGTTTTAAGACCATTGGGACGAGATGAAAATGTGAACATTGATGCATTTATTGCAGCAATAATGCATTTCACCGACTTATCACTTTGACAAGATAACATAACTTGTTCATTTGTTTATCTTTCCTTTTTCATACTAAATCCATGCTACAAAGAACATATTTGCTTTTATAATTGTTGTCTTTGCTTTTATAAAAGTTGGTCCAAGCTTCCTATACTTTTTGCTTCGTTGTCTCACTTTCATAATCAATATAAAACTGTATGATACGTATGAAATAAGGTTGTGCGAAAATTGAATATGTTAATTTTTTTTTTTATAAATGTGAGAAGCAGTCTAACACACACACACACGCACAACCTCTTTATATATATAGTGAGAGAGTCTTTTTTATGTGAAGATAAAAAAATAAATATTGATATTTAAATCTTATCATAAATGGTAATGATTAAATTTTATTATTATCATGATATCTATTAATATTTTTTGTTGGATTTTTTTTAAGTTAGTAATATTTATTTGTATGTTTGAGTTTGGTGCAATTATCCACACACCCTTAAAACCAAACAACTCAAGAAAAACAATTATTTTCCTTTTATATTTTTCTCTTTTTATTAGTTATATAAGTGTGTAAGTAAGGTAGTGAAACTTGGTGTAAATTGATAATCAAAACCCAAGTATATTTTTTTAAAAAAATTTGATGCATTATTTTTCAATGTAGTAAATTACATATGTACATAAAGCTAAAGAAACATGTCTTTTGAATCTAATGCTAGATATAGTTTGTATGATAAGAGAATGATGAACTGTTAAGGCATGTCTTAATTTCTATATATGGCATGAATCAATAAAACAATTGTGTTTGAAAATGAGAAGGAAAGAGGAGTAGTAGAATCATTGCTTTGGACCAAAAAAGGAAGGAGAAGGAAAGCTAGATTGAATCAGCCAACCACAACAACAGAAACAAAGGAAAAGGACACAAAACCTTTAATAAGCTGAATTGGTCTTCATATTAGAATCTAATTCTGAATCTGATCATGATAAGGATGATGAGCCATATTCTCCAACAAAGACCAGGAAAAGACCCAATTACAAAACAACTAAGCAAATGAAATCATCAACTCATTAAACCTAGCTAAGTTGATGACATTGGTTTCTTAAGTGGTTTGTAGCTGGGTCTCTTCCTAGTCTTGGTTGGACAATATGGCTTATCATCCTTGTCATGATCTAATTCAGAATCAAATTCTAATATGAAGACCAAAACAACAATATTAAAGCTTTTGTGTCCTTTTCCTTTGTTTCTGTTGTCATGGTTGGCTGATTCAATCTAGCTTTCCTTCTCCTTCCTTTTTTGGTCCAAAGCAATGATTCTACTACTCCTCTTTCCTTCTCCTCATTTTCAAACACAATTGTTTTATTGATTCATGCCATATATAGAAATTAAGACATGCCTTAACACTATTTTCATCATTCTCTTATCATACAAGCTATATCTAGCATTAGATTTAAAAGAGTTTCTTTAGCTTTATGTACATATGTAATTTACTACATTGAAAAATAATGCATCAATTTTTTTTAAAAAAATATACTTGGGTTTTGATTATCAATTTACACCAAGTTTCACTACCTTACTTACACACTCATATAACTAATAAAAAGAGAAAAATATAAAAGGAAAATAATTGTTTTTCTTGAGTTGTTTGGTTTTAAGGGTGTGGATAATTGCACCAAACTCAAACATACAAATACATATTACTAACTTAAAAAGAAATCCAACAAAAAAATATTAATAGATATCATGATAATAATAAAATTTAATCTTGACCATATATGATAAGATTTCAATATTAATATTTGTTGTTTTATCCTCACATAAAAAAATTTCTCACTAAATATGCTCTTAGAGAGAGAGAGTTACACTACTACAGCCCCCTTTTTATGTCAGTTATTTGGGGACTTTCTACAACGGTTGTACAACCAATGTAGAATAAGCCAATGTAAAATGTTGGAATTTCTTAAATCAATTATGTTAGAATCAATGTAAAAAAAAAATTAAACTGTTTATAAATGGAATCGATGTAATACATGTCAGTTTCCAAAACAGAAATCTCACACACCAGAAATCCAAATCAAAGCACAAAACAAATAAAAACACTCCAAAGAAACCCCAATCAAATCAACACAAAAGGATATGCTAAAGCCCAAACACAACAAAAATCAAACAATCACTTAGAAGAAATAAATTACCTAAACAAAAAAGAAAAAATGTGGAATAAAACAGGGGAAATTCATAGCACACAATTGAGTTATTGAAATGATGATACCTCCATGGAGAATTGCACGATGAAGTTGCGAAATCAAGATGTGATGGACAGAAACCCTAGCGAGTGCGAGGGACATGGAGCAAGGGAGAGGTAGATCTAGATCCGTGCTGCCACCAAGGCACCAACAATCGCCCACAACTCTTGTTCCATTGTGTGTCGTTGCAGGCACCGAATCGATGCAAAAACAAACAACGCTCCAAAAAAATCCCAATCGAATCAACACAAAAAGGATCCGCTGAAGCCAAAACCCAACAAAAATCAAATAATTACTTAGAAGCAATAAATTACCTAAACAAAAAAGACAAGACATGGAACAAAAGAGGGTAAAATTCATAGTACACAATTGAGTTATCGAAACAATGTTACCTCCATTGAGAATTGTGCAATGAAGTTGCGAAATCAAGATGTGATGGAAGGAAACCCTAGCGAGTGTGAGGGAGAGGGAGCGAGAGAGATGCGGAACTAGATCCACACCACGACTAAGGCGTCAACTGTCGCCCACAACCATTGTTCCATCGTGTGTTGCAGTAGGACCAGATCAACACAAAAGCAAGCAACACTCTAAAAAAATCCCAATTGAATCAACACAGAAAGGATCCGCTAAAGCCAAAACACAACAAAAAATAAACAATCACTTAGAAGCAATAGATTACCTAAATGAAAAAGAAAAGACACAGAATAAAAGAGGGGAAAATTCAGAGTACACAATTGAGTCATCAAAACAATGATACCTCCATGGAGATTGCGAGATGAAGTTGTGAAATCGAGATGTGATGGAAGGAAACCCTAACGAGTGCAAGGGAGAGGTGGATTTAGATCCAACTACCACTAAGGCAGCAATCGTTGCCCACAACCACTATTCCAACATGTGTCATAGAAAACACTAGATCGAAGGATAGAGCGTGCAAGGCAATATTGCCACCACGATCTGCATTGTTGACAACAATCTCGATAGCGGTGTAGTTTTGTTGATGCATGCGAGGCTTTGTCTGCTGAACTACTCTTCACGTTTGTAGCATGGGAAGTGGCTGCGCTCTCTGGAGTCTGAAGGCACAAGGCAAGGTTAGGGTTTTCATAAAATAAGTGCTGAGAGAATTGGGCCTGTGGCCCAATGATTTTTTAAGTGTTTTTGCTTTTTTTATTTTTAGCTTTCCTGGCCTCTATTTTAAGTCAAGTTTACCTTCTCTTTTTATTTATTTTTTAAAATAAACATAACATATAATATAACAGCTAAACTAAATAATAATAATAATAATAATAATAATAATAATAATATAAACTATTTAAATCAAAACATATTATATAATAAAGAAAATAATAGTAATAAAACACAACATATAATTATAAATTCTAATTCTATTAATCTATATGTTATAAACTTATGATTTATTATGATTATATTTTTATTTAAGTTTATATAATATTGTAATTATTTAGAGGTTATTTTCTTTCTCTACGTTGTTTTTTTATGTAAATATATTATACATTAGTATTTGAAGGAGAAACATAGTATTTGTGCAAGGATTTCATCTCGTACTGCCGCAGACACCAAATCTCAAAGAACTCTGTGTAAAGGCGAGGTTACAGTGTAGATGCATCAGGATCCAACCTTTCTTCATACAAGAGTGAGGTTGCAGTAAAGATGTGTTGGGGTGAGGCAAAGACCCGTTGGGGTCAAGTGAGATCCAACGAATCACTTCGAGCATTGTCTTCTTCAGGCAAAAAGAGGGGCAAGGGAGAAGGGAGTGCCATCCTCAAAAAGGAGGCCCAACCATCTCAAAATCACTCTGTTGATTTTGAATCCTCAAAGAATAAATGGTATTAGATAGAGCAGACAACTCCTGTAATACTATGAGCAAAGTGGTTTTAGAATGTAGATATCGATGGGTTATTATATAGAGCAGACAACTCCTATGATACTGTGGGCAAAGTGGTTTTAGAATGTATAAATTAGTAGATTATTATATATAGTAGACAACTCCTATAATATTGTGGGCAAAGTTGTTTTATAATGTAGAAATCAGTGGGTATTATCATATGCTAAGTTGGACGCTAGTTATAAACATTGGTGATAGATAAGATCAACTTATACAATAAAATCCTAAGATAAATAGGCAATGTTTTGGGAAGGGTTCATATTCCATACTGATCGAGATGTAATTGAACTTAATCTTTTAACTTCATCAAATAGATATTCTCAAACATTTCCAAAGAACTCAGTATATTATTTTGTAAAATATTTTACTTATTCACATTAAACAGTTAAAAATTAATTTAAAAGGTTGCAAAAGTGCATAGGAGGTAAAAGTTCATTTAAGGGAAATGTTCTCTTATTAGAGATTTTTTTTTCAATAAAATATATAACTTTCCCCTTATTTGTTATTCTCTTTTAGAAAAGAACTTATTTTTATTTATAAATAAAAATTTAACATCTCTTTCCTTTTCCTCTTAATTTCTTCATGAAAGGATACCTTGAATACTCGTTTTTAGATTGTTAAAAAATAATTTATTTGTTCACATTAGTTAGTTTAAAATACGATCCTAGTTATAATTTTGCATAACAAATGAAGGAAGGTATAATTTTCATTTACAGAAAATATTCTATTATTTGAGTTTTTTTTTCTTCCAAAAAAAAATTATTATATAACTTTCCCCTTATTTCTTATTTGCTTGTATAAAATATTTATTTTTTATTTGTAAATAAAATTTAGCAGCTCTTTCCTTTTCCTCATAATATCTTCATGAAAAGATACCTAATTTTTTTAGAATGCTAGGAAATGATTTATTTAATGACATTAATAGTTAAAAATAATTTAAAAGTTTGATATATATAAAAGCATAGGAATAAAAAAGTTAATAGTAAGATCCTAGTCATAAATTTGGATAAAGAAAGAAAGGTGAAATTTTAATTTAAACAAAATATTCGATTATTTGACATTTTTTAGTAAAATATTAGATAACTTTCGTCTTATTTCTTATAATCTTTTAAGAAAGAATTTATTTTTTATTTATAAATGAAAAGTTAACATCTTTTTCCTTTTCCTCCTAATTTCTTCATGAAAAGATACATCAATTTTTTTTTCGATTGTTATATAAAATTATTTATTCATTCACATTATTTAGTTAATTTATTTTAAGTTTTCTATGAAAGTATAGGAATAAAAGGTAAATAATAAAATCTAGTGATAACTTTGGATAAAATATAAAGGAAGGTAAAATAATTTAATTTAAAGTAAATATTCCATTATGTTTTTTTTATCAAAATAAAATATTATATAAATTTTCCTTTATTTCTTATTATATTTTAGAAAATAAATTATTTTTTATTCGTAAATAAAATTTAACATCTATTTCCTTTTCCTCCTAATTTCTTCATGAAAAGATACCTCAAAATTTTTGTTTTTAGATTGTTATAAAATGATTTATTTTTTTACATTAATTAGTTAAAAAACAAATTTAAAAGTTTTCTATTGAAACATAGGAATAAAAAGTAAATAATAAAAATCCTAATATGATAGTTCCAGATGAAAAAGAAAGGAATGTAAAATTTTCATTTAAAGTAAACATTATATTATTTCAGTATTTTTTTCAGAATAATTTTTTTATAACTTTCCACTTATTACTTATTCTCTTCTAGGAAAGTTTTTTTTTAATAGATAAAAATTTAACATCTCTTTTTTCTTCCTCCTAATTTCTTATAAATATGTACATGATAAAAATTAGATATGTCAATATCAAGTTTTCTTTTTAATATTTTTACAAAAAATTAATTATTTTATGGAATGAGATAATATATTTTTTCAATGAAACAAGTGAAATATGAGTGTTGAAAGTTAAAAAACTAATATTCATGAATTTTAAGAATGGTCTAATTATCCATGTTTAAAAGCAATAATTCATAACATGTTAGTTAGAAAGATATACATATTAGAGTCTAAGACTTTAGACGATGTCCTGTAACACCCCTAGTTACTATTATAATAATAATTATTTTATTTTCGAAATTATGAAATTAATTAAAGTTATTTTCTAACATCCTTTCCAAACCATGAATAATTTTTTTTTTCATTTTACTTTAAAACATCATTACTTGAAGCTCAAAACGAAACTCGTTCATAATGCGTTCATCATAAAAATATTCGTTAACGAGATACCTTTCTTAATGAAACATCTTAATTTATAAAATACTGCATTTCCAATACACCGAAAAAATGCAATAAAATTTTATTTGAACATCCTCAATAATTCCATCATTAAGCAATTATACTTTACAAATATAAGTACATGTTCACATCCTTGAAATTGAGTGCATAACATATCTGAGTCACATACAAGAGAATGATACATCATAAAATAAAGACCTAGTCTACCCTATTTTATACAAGTAATGGACTGAGACTCAAAGCAGTGACTCAATAAAATTCAACCCTTATCTACCTAATTAACCCATGAAACGTCCTCAAGGAATCTTCAGTTTCCTCGACCAGATCCATTCGCATCCTTAACACTTGTCATAGTTATTATGTTCCATCTCCGACGATTGCACAAAAATCATTCATCTCCATCTAAAAAATAAAGTGTAAGGAGTGAGCCCCTCACTTCCTCTAAAGCCACAAACAAACGACCTTACGGTGACACACAAAACTCTAACCACAATGGTGTTGTTCTCTCACGGGTCTCACTCGTAACCCTAAACATCTCCTCAACTAATTCCTTAACTGATCACATTTCGGGCCCGCTACCACTGAAACTTCTAGAACTCAGTGGACTTAAACATTTTAAGTTGGATGACTATTGGGAGTACACCCATCGTCACGGTACAATGACGGGGCTCTCACCAACATGAAAATGTCTTGCGTTTAGTCAAGGTTGCCAAGTCGGCTGTGTGACCCATAGTCACAACTCGGCGCCTTACCCCTAAGGTCGATCATGCTTGCGATCATTTCCCAGGTACCATTCTGTGGTCATCCAATCTCTGAGGGGTGACTCCTCAACGACTCTCCCCACCGGGATCGTCCTTTACAGGTCTGTGTGGGATTCCTCTTCTAATGGTACTTGATGGTGGTTAGTCAACAATATGAGCTCGAGGCCACACCTTCGACTCCCCGACATGTCATTTGAAGATCAACATCTTCACCACCCCAGGTGGTCATTCCATACTAACCCCATCTACGAGACACAACGTCCCCTTATAGTTAGAAATCCCCACATGACTCGTTTTCACAACTCACTTGTATTTCCTCGAAATGCGTTTCATCTCTACGTGCGACACCACGAACATAACGGTTTCACAACGATCCTCGTGCATCAAGAGAAAGGAAGAATGCTTCCTCTCCCTCTCAAAATTGCACTAACCACAACTACTCAGGCAACACATCACAATCCACACAACAAGTGCCTCAAGCACTCTCACACACTTCATGAGCCCGGTTCATGAATCATCCCACATCTTCTTAAGTCTTATGTAATTCCTTACCCTCTCAAGTTTTATGCTAAATTTTGGTTCCATAGTCCATATCCTCCAAAGCAAAGGTCCTAGTGGTTCATTATAAGTTCAATCTCAAGAGCATTCTCCAATGTGCAAAGGTCCTATATTTACTAAGTCCATTTAATTAGGAGGTTCGCACTCTTGTTAAGTATTTATTCACTGTTTGTTACAGTGAACATTTAATTAACACTAGAACTAAGTTCTAGTTACCACAAATGCACTCGTTGTTTGAGTCCGTTTGTCCCACCTCAAGGATTCCATGATCCTTAATCATCCAAACAGTACCAAATCAATACACAAGAACACACACAATCAAGTTTTCCAGCACACAAATTTGCCCGAGGATCACAATTGCTCCCGGTCTCCAATTCAGTCAATAATAATACAAATAAGGACAATTAAAAGGGCAATTAACTCATAGATAATCCAATAATGCATAATGAAGTACATGGGTCTCCCTCTAGGGCAGAACTACTCAGCCATAATCCATAAAAATCAATAATTCATTCAAAACAATTAATTTAGACAAATTTCCATTATTCACAAGTGTAGAATTCTATAACTCAATAATTATTTGGCATATCATTCTAACTCAGAAATGTACAAGATTTTACAGCAGCACTCCTCATGAAACATAGAAGTATGAATAAATTCAGATCCTAAATTTTCACTCTAAAAATAGGATTTTTAATTTAATTATTGCTGTGACAGATTTCAGAGCAACAGGGTCTAGAATTTATCAAAAATAGTGGATGCATCGAAAATTCATAATAATTTACAGAGACAGTCCACAATATCGAAGTTACAACATATAATTTTTCCAGAATTTGTTTCGCACCAAAAATGTCATTTTTACAATTGTTTCTCTCTGTTGGCAGAAAAAAGAGTCATCAAACATAATTCATAAATAAATATTAAATCACCTTTTAAAAATTATAGAAAATTAAAGGACACTCTACAAGGTGATTTATGTATCATATAATTTTCCTGATTTTTATTTCTCCCGAAAAATAGTTTTACTTATTTAAAAACACTGCTGAGCAGATTTCCATAACTTTGAAAAATAAATAATTTAAAATATTTCAAGGGTTCATAAAATTCCAAGAAAAATCATAGACTCTCCCTATAAGTTTTAGAGAAAACTTATGGGTCTAGTTTTCAAAAATGTTACACCAAAATGTTTTAAAAGAATAAAACAGTGCTTTGGTCAGATCTAACAGACTTTGAAAATAAGTAAACTATAAATAGCTACAGTGCCCATAAAAATCCGAAAAATTCACCATTAGTTCCAGAGACATGGATTTACTAGAAAATGGTCTCAGCTCACAGAAAATGCACGAAATATTTTTTTATACAAGCAACACAGCTGCAGTCATATAAGAGAAAGTAAACAACATCAAGTTAGAAAGTAGATACTTGAGAAATGGAACTATATAAGGCCACATACAGCACATATATATGGAGAAAACTCCATGAACAAGTAAAAGACTTAGAGAGCTCCTCCATACCTCAAGCTATGAACACAAATTGCCACAAGATGCAAGAACCAAGCCCTTTGAGCTCAAGAGGAAGAGGATGGATGTGTGTGGTTTGCAAGAACAATGAGAAGAAGATGTGCTCTCCCACTCTTACTGAGTCTCGGCCAGCAGAGAAAAGAACCCAGCAGCACTTGTTTTTGTGCTCTTAAAAATTGATCTAGAGTGTTTAACAAGTTATTTTGCTAATTGGACATAAGGGGGTTTTATTGTACTATGGTTATCCAAGCTTTGTGTCACAATTGATGGATGATGTGAGGGCTAGGAGAGCTGGCAGTGCAGTTCACTCCCATTTTGGGACATTTTTGCTTTTTGAAAAAAATTATCACAATTGGTTAAAGTAGGACTAAGGCATAAATGGAAATTTTGCTTTTACTAACAGTAGTTAATTTCTAGCTAATTACATAGATCATTGTACTAATTATCTAGGGTAATGTGTAATTCAAATTAATCTCACTCTGTGTTAATTTTCACAGTGTGAAATTGTACAGTGTAATCTTGCACTGTACAATTTCACACAATGTAAAAATTAGATTCTAATTGAGTCCAATTTTTTTTTAAACTTGTCACATAAAATAACATGCATATAATTAAATTTTTCCTTAATGAATTGAATTAAATTTTCATTTTGAATAATTATCTTATCAAAACGTGTAATCAAATTATCTCTACACAGTATAAATTTTCGTAGTGTAATTATGCACAACGTAATTAAATTTTAGTTTAATTACAGTTTTACCAAAATTTGCCACATAAAATTATACAAAGTTTTTAGATTTTTCTTAATCTGCTAGATTAAATTTTCAATTGTAATTAATCTCAATATCTATTTAGCTATCATAATATACACTAACACAGTATCTACTATATCCTTGGTTACAAATTTTTAGGGTGTTACGTGTCTAACCCCTCAAACTTTGGTTTTGATGATTAAAAATTAGATTAAATTTTGAAGTATCTAATTATTGATGTTTGAGTATTACAGGCACTACACCATCCAATGGCCTCATGGTATTGTATCTCCAAAACTCAAACTATATATCGCTATGTGTTTATCGTGTCCAATGAGTAACTGGAACTTGTTTTCTTAAGAGTAAATACACCGTCCAAGGTGCTGTTATAAAACAAGCGTCCAATGCTTTGAAAAAACCAGTGTGTAAACACTGTGTCCATTTGGGAAGAGTCCAATCGCTTATATAATACAAATCTTTTTTATCAAACAGTTATATAATGCATCCATTTGTCAGGAAGTACACTTATGATTTTTGATGATGATTCGAATGTTCTGTTATTCCCTCTCTTTTCATAACATGACATTTCATTTGAATATTAAAAAAGTGCACCACTGGAGACAGAAAAGCTTCTCTCTGCAAAACTGTACAAAGTAGTGGAGGCGCTGCATGTACTGTTGTCCCCTCTCTCTCTCCACCCCACATTGACATGTGGTAACGGTTAAATGATTATGAGAGAACAATTTTTGACCAAGGCTCAGATCCCACAACAGATACTTTCGCTCAGAGGCCTATAAATAGAGGACGAGGCTTTTGAAGAAACCAACGAAGCATTCAAGTTTTCAAAGAGTTGAAACTCTGCCATAATACTTGGACGACCAACACTTGTGTGAAAAGAGCATTCTCTTAGCTTTGTTAAGTCATTCTGTGTAATCGTTTTATATTGTATTATCCTTTCTATGAGAGTTGATTTGATACTTGCAATCAAACTATTATTTTGAAAGCCAAGAGTGGCTTAGTGACAAAGAATACTTGGGTGCTGTTTTAATCTCGGGGGGAGATTAAAAGGTGTGCCGGAAGTGGCCTTGAGAATACTTGTAGCCAGAAGTGGCAGGGTAGAGAATACTTGTTTGTAATCAAAGTTTTGATTAGTGGAACCCTTCAAAAGGTTATTTCTGAAGGAGAACTGGATGAAGCTCAGGTTGAGTGAACCAGTATAAACCAAGGGTTTTTACTCTATTGCTTTTCGCTTACCAGTTATCTCTTGTGTTATTTCTTCGCATTAGATGCATAAGTTTCCTTTATAAAATTGTTTGTGAAAAGGTTTTGTTTTTGCTTGGATGATAACTTGAAAACACAATTTCATTATGGTGTTATTTTGAACCACTGGACGATAGTTGTAACTCTACATTTTACAAGTCCCTTGTAAAATTTAAGCTAAGATATCTTCATCTTTGCGAAAAGGTTTTCAAATTTTATCTAACGCACTATTCAACCCCCCTTCTAGTGTGTTCCCTGCATTTCAGTTGGCATCAAAGCTCGCCCTCTTGGGTTGAGTACTTAGCAGTACAGAGGAAAACCAGATCCTGAGAAAGGTGGAAAACGAGGGACAAGCCATAAACAGACCACCTCTCTTCAAGGGAGTTAAATATGATTATTGGAAACAAAGAATGATAGCATTCTTTGAATCCTGTCATATTGATATGTAGGATGTTGTGGAGATGGGAGACTAAATTCCTTATGATGAGAACCTCAACGAGATCCCCAAGGCTAGATGGACAGAGGCCCAAAAGCAAAGATTCTATCTCAACTCCAGAGCTAGAAACACCATTATGTGTGCACTATCCGAACAAGAATACAACAAGGTGCACAGCTTCAAAAGCGCAAAACAAATGTGGGACACTTTTGCGTTAACATTTGAGGGTTTTACCCAGGTAAAACATAACAAACTTAGTCTTCTTACTTGTCAATATGAATTGTTTAGTATGGAGGGAAACGAGGACATACAAAGTATGTTTGGACGATTTCAAACCATATTAAATGAGCTTAGAGCACATGGTAAAGATTACAATAACTATAAGCATATTGACAATTTTGAGGAGTTTGCCTAGGCAATGGAGACCATATGTTACAGCTTTGAGAGCAACCAAGGGACTGGATGACATGTCCTTAGAAGAGCTTGTGGGAATCCTTAAAGTTCATAAGCTAGAACTGCAATAAGATGGTGATGCAAAGAAAGGCAAGTCTCTAGCACTCAGCGTCTAGAAGCCAAAGAAAGCTTTATCATCCAAAGCCATGCAAGCAAAAGAGTCATCAGAAAAGTAATCTGAAGATGAAGACTCTGATGAGGATGATGAGTTATCCTTCATATCCAAAAGGATCCATGCTATGTGGAAGAAGAAAGGTGGATCCAGATGGAGAAACCAGAACTATAAAAGCTTCAAGGAGAAGAAGGACAAAGAGAAGAACAAGAAGAACAAGGACACTTCATGTGAGAATGCCCAGACCTTGAGAAGAACAAGGACAAGAAAAAGAGAGTCTTCAACAAAAAGAAGGGCAAGAAAGTTCTGATGTCCATATGGGAGGACTTGGACGATGACTCATCATCGAACGGCGATGAAGAGAAGGAAGCTAACATCTGTCTGATGGCAGATACCACATCAGAATCTTCTGAACCAGAAGAGGAAGATGAGGTAGACTTTAATGACTTAAAATCTCTTTGGGAAGCTTATCATGAATTACTTTCTAATTCTTCTATTATGTCAAAGGCCTACAAAACTTTGAAGAAATCGTTCAGTAGCTTCTCACTTTCTGAATTGTACTTGATAGATTTTTAGAAGGAGCGTCTCACTTTCTAAATTGTTCAGTAGCAGAGGTGCCCTTTAAATTTTTGGGGATCCCAATAGGATCTAATCCTCAAAAAGCTACTACGTGGGATCCAGTGGTGAACTTGTTCAAGAAAAGGCTTTCAGGGTGGAGGGGGCATCATTTGTCCTATTGGAGGTAGAGTTACTCTGTTAAACTCGGTTTTGTCTAGCTTGCCTTTATATTTCTTTTCCTTTTTATAGAGCTATAAAGAAGGTGATTCTTGAACTGTCCAAGATGCAGAGAAAGTTCTTATGGTCTGGACTCTTAGATTCAAACAAAATAAGTTGGATTAACTGGGATACTATCTGTCTTCCCAAGTCAAAAGGAGGTATGAGTGTGAAGAATTTTGAGGATTTTAATATCAGTTTGTTTGCTAAATGGCATTGGCATTTTATGACTGATACAGGTGCAATTTGGTATCGTTTTCTATGTTACAGATATGGTAGAAGTGGCCTTAGCTTGGATAATTTTTCTATATGCAGTTTAGCTTCTAACAGGTGGAAGGATGTGATGGCAATTGATTCACCTGGAGGTTGGTTTTTAAATTCTGCAGTTTGGAGGTTAGGGGATGGCTCAACAACAAAGTTTTGGAAGGATAGGTGGGGTGGTGAAACTTGTCTTAAGTCTTTTTTTTGTGGAAGTTGCTTTGGGAAAGATTACCAACTTGTGTGGCTTTGCAGCGTAGAGGAGTGGATGTTGAATATGCAAGTTGTGTCTTGTGTGACATTGGTTGTGGCTATAACGGATGTTGTATGTGCACAAACAACATTGTTTTATTGCCATAACCAATGTTGTTTGTGCACCTTTTTTTATGATCATTCTGTTTTAGATTGAACCAAACCTGTAATTTTAAATTAAAATCCAGACCAGGCAATTTATATAATTAATAATCAATGATCTAAGCTTTATATTATTATAAATAAAATAGTAATGTATAAACAAACATTAAGCAATAAACCCAATATATAAATGTTTACAAATAGAATCCATTAATAAGCTAAATGTCTACTAATTTGTTCAGTGCTTCATTTCTAACTCTAAAAAAGTGTCGTGCCCACTGAATGCAAATATCTTCAATTGTCATTGCCTCCAATGGTTGAGAATTGCTAAATGTCTACATCTTATAATAAATATATGTAACTTAATCACATCAAATATTAATAGTTATAATAAATGAAACCTGTTAAAGTAAACAAATATATTACCGTTTCCGAGTTATCCCTGAATCCCCCATGGATGATGGTCCACATCCAATGCATGACATAATAGCCACACTCAGTGCCTCCACTTTGTAGATTACACTAAATTCAATATGAAATTTAATAGTGTTTAAGACAAATTATTGTAAAAGAAAAAACTAATTAAACAACATTTTGGATACTCAAGCATTGGTTAAATTACTTACTTTTACATTAATCCAATCAACTTTCTTCGATTTACTTGGCTGGTTACCTTGCAAGCCCTTTAAAGCACTGGTTAAAAGAAGCATGCAAATATATTTGTAAGACCAAGACATTCATGTATAATACGTTCGATACAGTCAATTTTTTACAAATTTAAACTTACCCTGTAACTGTGGCTTTGATGTCCACATCGAGCTTCTTGTGCAGGGAATAGAACCAGACAACTACATTGAACCTAGGACAAATAACTAGGAGTTGCCAATGTTGGCTGCATTGGAAAATAGTTATTAGCAACAATGCAATCATTATTTAAATGCTTTTATTAATGAAATTTGACTTACTTATTTAAGTAAGCTCCTAGGTAGACATGTTTTTGTGATTCATGTATCCATCTTTGAATGTAATTTTAAGCATGATCTCGCATATTCCCTGATATCTGTATGCTCTAAGGTTGAAGGAATCCGTAGACAGAACCATGCTCGAATTCCATACATAACTCATTCAAAAACTATTTTTGTTCAAATAAATGTAAATTGTTAATCCCTTACAATTAAATAGGTAATGGACCTAAAATTAAAATGTACTTACATCATCCATAACTATATAACACTGATATTAAGATATTGATTGCCACTCAATATCTCCCCAACATCACTATGATTTATGTAGAGGGGGAACTGTTCATTGTGCACCCCAAACAAACTCGCATCCCACAACACCTGGAAAGGTTTTATGAAAAGTAACAGGCTAACCTGTACCAAATTTAATAAGGGATCATCATCAGGGACCGACCTATCATGAGGTTCAACTGGTTTCTTTGGTCCCTATTTATCCTACACAATTAATAAACATAAGTTACTTATAGTCAACAATTAATTAAGGTCAATTTTTTTTTTTATGATACAAAAAAATAAAATAAGTTAAAGAAGCTACCTCCAGTGCTACCTCCCGTGAAACAGGCTTCACAAGATGACTCGACCAAGAAATAAAGGTGTTTAGGGCCTCCCCTGTAACCCCCCTTCTAATAAACTTTAATTTAGCTATCTAATTTATTTTATACATAATTGTTCTAATAGATTCTATTATAATATGTTTGGTATTCAAATTTACATCACTAAAATTTTACAGAAACATTTTTATAAAATGATCTATTAACTAAAACTATATATTTTGTTTTTTGTCCCAAATTTTCCCATCCTATAGCTCTGGAATTATCTACATCTTTTCTTCTAACTCTTCTTCCTTCACCTGAAATCAAAACTTCCCTAAAATCTAGGGACAAAATTTTACCGGATCAGGCATTTAATTTCTAATACACAGAAAAACAATCACAATCAATGACATTTCATTTCATAACTAAGAATTCACATAAATAATGCAAATGTAGTATGCTTAATGAAAATGCAAGTTTATAAAGCAGATGCAGTTTTGACTCAAAATCCTTTTGACTCAAAAATCCTTTTGACCATAAAATCATTTTGACCCTGCTCCATGGAGACTTCCCCTTTGAGTGTTTAGTAAGTAACTGGCCTACCATTACGTACTGCAATTCAGCTATCAGCCCCTACTAAACGCGAATAAGCTAGCAGAATTAGGAGATCAGGATACCCGGAAGGCCACCACGGCAACATCTCTGTCCAGATTACGACCACATTTGGAATTGCCAATACCCTTCACCCCACAGACTATATAATCACAGACTATACAGTCCTGTCTAACTTACTCTGCTCACCCATTTCTCAGGACTATCAAATTCTCTATTCATAATCTCAATCATCTTTCCAAATACATGACTACAGCAGTCCGGTCAGTCAACACAGTCCTGGAAATCAATTCCCCCAAAAATACTCATTTTTCATGACTACCGCAGTCCCAGTTAGTCAACAAAACCAAAATCATTTCTCATTTATCTTTAAAATTTCATGACTACCGAAATTCCGGTTAGTCAACAAAATTCATTCTTCATTTGAAATCCTTGTATTTTCTCAAAACTCATATTTATGCAATATGATGATGATGCTAATAAGCAAATAATTAATATCAAACAATCACATAAAAATTATAAAAATTCACTAATTAACATTATAACATTAACATTTTAATAAAATCCCAACTAGTCCTTTACTAGGTAAAATTACTAAACTTTTACTAAAATACCAATTAGGTCTTTACTATGGAAATTTACTAAAATACCCCTATCTTTTTTCTAAATTCCAATTTTGTCCTCAAAATGTGAAATTTCCATTTTACCCTTATACTTTTTCATTATTTCCGAAAATGCCCTTGACCTTTTTATAAAATTCCCATTTTACCCCTAAACTTTCTAGAACATGTGTAATTACTATTTTACCCTTGAATATTTTATAAATTACTAAATTGCCCTTAAACTTTTTGTAAAATTCCCAATGTGTCCCTACATGTGAAATTACTATTTTGCCCTTGGTCTTTTAAAAATTTTCCACATGGTATCCTTCCAAACCCACCATGGCCGTGAGTCATTTCTACCAATTTCCAACATCTTCACAAAATCAACCAAGCCAATTTCCAATCAATAATCAACCAAATCAACCAATTCAAGATTCAATCAAGATCAAACAAGGTTCAATCCATCAATTCACATAATGAAGATCAATCAAAACATTGATTCAAATACAAATTCAAGCTTATAACATCAATTATGTAAAACCCTCAATCAATTATATTTTTCCATGGTTGTTCATCAAATCTAGAAATTGAACTTAACCACATGTTCTTTCTACTTCCAATATGTCTAAATTGAAATTAAATGCCAAGATCCTTACCTAGAATCCTTAGTTTGAAGAAGAACTCTTGAATCCTCTTCTTCCTTTCTCTTTTGATTTCTTGAAATTTTTAAGCTTTTCTCCCAATTCTTTTCTCTTTGATTGAAGCTATGTTGAAATTTTTGAGATTTTTTTTGGTTTATTTCTTAGATTTAGAAGCTAAGATGAAGTGAAAATGGAGGGTTTGCAGCTGCCAAGCTCACGGGTTTGTGGGTTTTAGGAGAAGCTAGCTTTTTAATTTTTTTCTTCTTTTGCTTTTGGTTACTTAAGTTTTTAAAAGAATTTTCTCCACTCAATTTAATTGTAGCTACACGTCCAGCAGCTGGTCCATGGGCAGCCAATTTGTCAAGTTGTTTCCAGCCACTTGGACATTCACAATAGCTTGCTTAGGAGACTTGCTAATTGCTTTATTTAAATAGTCAAAATTGTAGGCTTTTGTAGACAATTCTAGAACATTTTAGAGCTTTTTAATTATCTTACAAACTAATTAGAATTTGAAGAAACTAACACAACCATTAAATTCCCCACTATCAAAAACCTTAGGGTAGTGTCTCAATTATATCTTAATCAAAGTCTAATTAGCTTAATTTAGTGACATTAGAAACTTTGAGTTGTCACATTTTGATTATTGGCTAACACTTTAAATTTAATTTTTCTTAGTTAAACATTTTTAATAATTATTCTAAGTATACTACAAATTATTAGATAATTCCATAGATGTCATACAAATTTTATCTTAATTTTCTACCTTAAAATTTTATCGAAATAATTTCACAGAGTTCTAACCTTCAGAAAATTCTAACAATTCAAATTTAGCATTTTAATTTGTCAACTGTATATTTTCTTAATCTATAGTCAATTATCTTTTTATTAAGTTACAGTCTAGTCCAAAATGTTACACTGAAAAATTTATCCTGGATAGCTATCTGACACACTGTCCAGTCAACAAGTAATTTCATTTCTCAACTGTATATATTTTAAATCTACATTAAATTATTTATTTATTAGAGTAGAGTTTAATCCAAAATGTTATACTGGAAAATTTGTCCTGGACAGTTGTCTGACACAACTGTCCGGTCAACAAGAAATTCAAGCCTGAACAAAAGCACTAAAAGACTTAGAAAATTTTACTGAATAGAACTGTAATAATTTTATTATGAAAATATGTACAGAAGGTTTCTATAAAATACAGTACATAATTTCTCATAATTATTTATATAAAAATATTTATAAATGGTAAAATAATAGAAATGAGGGTGTTACATCCCCTACTAACTGAACCTCATCAATCGGTAAAGGGACTCGAGCAGTAGCATCTAGAACCTTTTCAACCCCCACCTTGACCATATCATTCGTCAAACACATGTGGTGTATGATTGAAGCCCCATGATAAACTCTCCTATTGGCCACCAAGCGGGGAGGCTACTCATCAACATACAAGCCACATTTATCAACTGTTGTGTCAGTGCCAAGCTCTTCCCCTGAGGGATCAACATCAATACTAGCACAACTCCCCTTCATGCTAACACGGGCACCAGAAGGAGCTACATATGGCTCAACATGCTCAGGCGGCTGTTGGGAGGTCATCTGGCTCAACTCCATCAACAATTCTCTCTTTAGCTCATCTTTAAACTGCTATTTAAACTCCTCTCTAAAGCTCTCTTTCAACGAAGCCACCGACTCTGGGGTGATGGATGAAGAAGTATGTGAGCCACATGATAATGGTCCAAAGTACTGGTTGATGGTCACACCAACTCCAGCAGCACAGACACGACTAGGGTGCTCCAGTCGCCCAATGGCAATCGTCAGTATATCCTGACATCCATGGGGAACAAAGGTACCGTATGTGCACAGCTCCTCTAAGGAATCCTACAACCCAAAAAAGATAAAAGAGTCAACTTGTGTTGTTACTATATTTAGTTACATTTTAAGCTGCATAATAACTTACAATCCTATCAGCAATTTGTTGTGCCGCCTCAGATGTCATCTGCCCAGAACGTTTTGTACAGGCCTTCTTCCACTTCACAAGTCGTTTAATGGGAGATGGAGGATCAACAACAGTTGCACTCCCAGATTCAGCAGCTCCAGCCTGTTTTTTCTTCATATTCTCGACCATCTTGTTTTCCTCAAGCCATTCATAACCCCTACAAGACATCACGTGTGGCATATTGTTATGTTTCTGGATTTCTTAAGCCTTCTTTCTTATTTTCTGTGAATAATTAGACATACTTTCAGCAAATTAATTAACCAATTTTCGTTATAGACATATTAAAAAACAACACCCACAACTTACCTGCTAAGCAGAAGTATTGCGGCTCTCTTTAAATTCCATCCACTTTTCCTTCTCAATGCCAAAATTTGCACAAGGAATGTCATAATCATCCTCATTTACCTCTTCCTCCTCATCACCCTTGTTTTCTTTAATTGCATATGTCCTTGTAAGGTCTGCCTTAAACTGCCTCCATCTTGTTCCCACATGGGAAATAATTTTCCTCCTAGCCTTGGACGCTTCTGGAATATCAAATTGTTCCTTCATTTGAGAATCATATGTAAGGGTTAGTGAATGACAATAATATGCAAGTTAAATACATAGAATTACTATAACATAAAGAGTTTATTGAAAATACCAAAATGTCCTCCCAAATCATATGTTCTTCTTATTTTCCGGCACATGGTGCCAGTCTTGATACGTAATATCAACCCTGTCTCGGGAAGCAATCCCCAAATAGGTCCTGAAATGTGATCTATTTGGACTTGAAGCTTTCCCAATTGCAGGATCGACATAAACTCATGGCTTCTCCCCAGACAAGTGTTTAGCAGTGAATTTTTTGAGTCGTGTGGATTGTCTAGTCCTCCTGGACATAGACTCTAAAGGAGCTTATGACTCAGGATGAGGGGAACCTGGTGGTGTACCCATGTGCCTGTTCAAACAAACAAAAAATTAAGTGTTATTTGCAATTGTACAAAGTTTTTAAATTGTAAATGGAGACAAAAAGAAGTTGAAAAAATTATTAAAGTATACAATAACATAGACATTACTTATATATAGTGTGGTTAGGTAGGAATGTTCTCCCATAGGCCTTCATCATGATCATGAAGATTTACGTGTACGTCTTCCTCCTCATTTTCTTCAATGATGGTAGGCATGCGTGTGTAGAAAGAGGGAGACTCACAAATATCAAGTGTTGAATCATCATTTTCATGAATAACACCACTGGTTCTTCCTTGTAGAACCACTGACCACCTTGCATTACAAGGATCTTTGACATAAAACACTTGTTGTGCTTGTTCTACCATGATGAAAGGCTCGTCCTTATAAGCAACCTTTTTAAGGTCTACAAAAGTGAATCCCAAATCATCAGTCTACACACCGGTGTTGCTATCAACCCACTTACATTTAAAAATAGGAACTTTGAAAATAGTATAATCAAGCTCCCAGATTTCTTCAATCACTCCAAAGTACGACATGGACCCCAGTTTGGGGTTGTTATCTTTTGTACTAGAAAAGTGTTTTGCTTCAGCCCGAAGACTAACCCCACTATTTTGAACTGTACTCTTGTCATCCTGTGACTTCTGTAGAATGAATACTTGTTGATATCATATGCCTTCCAAGTTGGAACATTTAGCTTAGGCCCATTTGCTAACCACTTTAACGTTTCAGAAGGATCATCAAGAGCAGAGATTGTGTCTTTAAACCAGTTTAAGAAAGTTTTGTTATGCTCAATCAACACCCGGTTCTTGTTCATTTTTGGGTTACTTGCCTTCACAAATTCTTTGTGTGCATTTATGTATGGGGTAACCTCATCGATATTATTCAATATATATAAATGTGCTTCATTCAGTGCCTTGAGACCTATGGTTACAACAATTAACCCCTCATGTACCCTTACCTCTCACTTTATTCTTGTGACGAGACTCAGGAACCCCGATAGGTTTCGTCTTCTCCATGTACTCTAAACAAAACTCAATAGCTTCTTCTACAATGTACCTTTCAACAATGGATGCCTCAGGACGATATGGATTCTTGGTATACCCTTTTAAGATCTTCATGTATCACTCAATTGGGTACATCCACCTTAAATAAACGGGTCCACACAATCTAATCTCCCTCACTAGGTGAACAATTAAGTGAACCATGATGTCAAAAAATGAAGGAGGAAAATACATCTCCAACTAACATAAGATAATAGTAGCCTCACCTTCCAAGTCATCCAACTATACAGGGTCAATGACTTTGCTACATATAGCATTGAAGAATAAGCACAGGCGAGTTATGGCAACCCTGACTTTGTTAGGCAAGACGTTTCGTATCGCCACGGCCAGAAGTTGTTGCATCAAGACGTGGCAATCATGAGACTTTAAGCCAACTAATTTGAGATCCTTCATCGATACAAAACTCCATACATTTGAAGAGTATCCCTGTGGCACCTTAACATCCTACAGACATTGACAAAAACTTTTTTTCTCTTCTCTGGACAAAGTATGACATGCTAGGGGCAAATATGTTCGTTTAGCTTCTGACCTTGGATGTAACTGCTCACGTATACCCATCTCAACTAGATCTTGCCGAGCATTCAAACCATCCTTTGTCTTGCCTTTAATGTTAAGAAGCATGCTGATTAAACTATGACACACATTTTTCTCCACTTCCATAACATCTATACAATGTCTAACATCTAGATCAGACCAATATGGAAGATCAAAGAATATCAACCTCTTCTTCCATATTCTTTTCTCACTTGCATCCTTTTGTTGGGTCTTCCCAAAGATAGTTTGGATGTCCTCCACCCACTCATAAACTTGCATTCTAGTCAAAGGTATTGGTGCACTTACATCCTCCTGTCTTCCATTGAAAGCTTTTTTCAATCGTCGATACGGGTGATAAGGTTTGAGAAATCTCTGATGCCCAGTGTAAACCGTCTTTCTTCCATGCTTGAGTTGCACGTAGCTTGTGTGTTCTTCATAGATAGGACATGCGTGATGCCCCTTAACACTATATCCACTCAAATTCCCATATGCTGGAAAGTCATTAATGGTACAAAATACCAATGCACGTGTAACCCCCCTTTCTTATAAAACATAATTTAACTATTTAATTTATATTATATATTTATTTCAAAGTTCTTATACGTTCTCTTACAATCCAAAATATGTTCTGTCATTTACATCATTAAAATTTATATAAACATTGCTACAAAATAATTCTAAGTACTACTACATTATAATTCTAGTTAATACAAGTATTATATATTCAAAAGTCCTCATCCTATAGCTCTGGAAAATATCTACATCTTTATCTTCTAACTATTTCTTCAGACACCTGCAAATCAAACTTCCCTAGAATCTAGGGACAAAATTACCGGATCAGGCATTTAATTTCTCATACAATTAGAAACAATATCAACCATGTACATTTCATATAACAATTAATCAATCACATACATAAACAAATGCAGTATGATTTATGCAAATGAAGTTTTGACTAAAAATCATTTTGACCCTGCTCCATGGAGACTTCCCCTTTGAGTGTTTAGTAAGAAACTGGCCTACCATTACGCATTGCAATTCAGCTATCAGCCCCTACTAAACGCGAATAAGCTAAACAGAATTAGGAGATCAAGATACCCGGAAGGCCACCACGACCGCATCTCAGTCCAGATTCCGGCCACATATGGAATTGCCAATATCCTTCACCCCACAGACTATATAATCACAGACTATAAGGCCCTGTTTAACAAATTTTGCTCACCCCAAAAAAATCAATTCTCAAATCATATTCATTTCACATGACTACCACAGTCCCGGTTAGTCAACAAAATCATTTCTCATATATCAACTCGTTTCTCATGACTACCGCAGTCCCGGTTAGTCAACATTTATTTTTTCTTTTCTTTCTTTTCTTTTCGTTTCTTTCTTTTCTTTTCTTTTCTTTTCTTTTCTTTTCTTTTCTTCTTTTTCATTTTCAATTGAATCTTTATAGATCCCCCAAAAAGACTCATGCATATGCAATATGTTAATAATCACAATTAAATAAGTAATTTTAAACAATCACCTACAAAAATATAAACATTCAACAATTTCCAACATCATTCACAACACAATCAAGCCAAATCAAGCAATTTCAATCCAACAACAAACCAACCAATCAATTTCAATCCATCACAACACATCATCCAATCAATCAAACATGGTTCCAAACAATTATTTCAAATTTCTAACATCAAATATATAAAACCCCTAAATCAATTTCATCTTTTCATGATTCTTAATCAAACTTTAAATCTAAACCCCAAGACATGATTTTCTACATTCCAAGTTGTCTAAATTGAAATTAAATGCCATGATCCTTACCTAGAATCCTTAATTTGATGGAGAAACCTTTGAATCCCTTTTCTCCCTTTCTCCTTTGTCTTCTTGAAATTTTAGGATTTTTCTCCCAAATATTTTTCTTTGACAGTACTGAATATGAGCTCTCACTGATACAAGCAAATGATCTCGGAATTTAAAACTTTTTATATCAAATCTAAGCTCTTGAAATCTATTTTATAGAAAGATATCCCACTTATAAAATCAACATTTAGAAAATTTTATAAAAATTTTCGAAGTCAGCAGCCCTATATTTTGAGTGCTCACTGAACATAGCTCAAAGAAATGTAAATTTCTCCCACTTCCCAAACTTGTTTTGAGCTGAACTTTTTACAGTAGAAAGGTAACATCTTTATCTTTCTAAAAAGATAACCCTTGTCCCCGAATTCTTTACCCATTGTTCCCAGTAAATTTGTTTCTAACAGCCTAAGTTTCAGACTCAAAACAGAGCTCAAAAACCCTTGCCCTGTTTCTTTTCAAAAAGTTAATTTAGAAATTGGACATGAAAATTTATGTAATTTATATGGTTAAAAACCTTGTTTTGTTTAGTTTTTAATGGTGTAAAAACGAAAAAGAAATATTAAGCACAAAAGTGGAAATTTGAGAAAAACAGAGACATGTTCCAGGGGAAACTCGAATACAGAACAACCATTTTGAGAGCCATGGATGAACCCGGAGATGAGGTTTTCTCTCCAAGGTGTCAAAATGAAAGTTGCTCCATTTCATGTCTCTTTTCATTAAAAACAAATTTCATGAAAAACCAACGGTTAGATCTTCCAAAAATCACAAAATCGTGAGGGCTGTCCAGAGCTGGACGAACCAACAGCCACTGCCACGTTTATTTTTTTTGGCTGAATCTCACATTGAAAACCTTGTCAAACAATTTTAATAAAATTTGGGCATGGTCTCCTTTGTTTTAGGAGCCTTTCCAAGTAATTTAGAGAGTCAAAAACAAAAATAATCAATCCATACACACTCACACAGCCACTGCCAGGAGAATCACAAATACTCAAACACAACACAAACAAGAGGGGCAGGCATGCTGTATGTGGTTGAGCCCCTAACTCTCAACCACACTTAAACTGAAAATAGAGAAGCTTCCCTTACCTTTGGGGTTTAGTTCCAACCACAGAGACAGAGAGGAAGAGATGAAGAGGAAAAGGAAACTCGATTGGGATGGTGAAGAGATGATGCTTTGGCTTGTATACAAAGCTTAAAGCAACCAACAAAAATGACTTCTTTTAACCCTTTTTGTGCCACGGCCATGGAAGGAGGAGAGAAGAAAGCTTACGGGAGAGGAAGAAGAATGAAAGTTGGAAGAAACGTGATATACACGTTCAATTTATAAGATATTTTGAAACTTTTCTATTTGCAGTCACCCTTCCTCTAAGGACACCCCCTTCTCTTTTTTTTTTTCCTTTTTCTACAAATTACGGAACTTACGTAAAAGTTCCAAAAATCTCACAATAACACTATGGCCCATAACAAAACATAGAACTTAAGTTAATTATTATATCAATCAACATAATTTAAATTTAGTTTGCTCTTTCATTATTAATCAATCACTTAATCATACAATTAGGAAAATCACAACGTTATAATTCTCCCTAGCAAGAAAATTTTCTAATTAAATCTCTCACATCCATACTTATTGGGTTGTAATTTTTGGGGTGTTACAGCACGCAACTTGAAGACCTCCTTGCGATTCCCATCAAAGACGTCAACCCCTTCCTCTCACAACTTTGTCAAGTCTTCAATCAACAGACTTAGATAAACATCGATGTCATTTCCTGGTTGTCTTGGACCCGAAATCATCATAGACAACATAATGTATTTTTGCTTCATGCACAACCAAGGAGGTAGGTTGTAAATTACTAGCAAAACAGGCCATGAACTATGGTTAGTACTTAAGTTACCAAAAAGATTCATTCCATCGGTAGCAAGTCTAAGCCTAAGGTTTCTTGCCACTTCCCCGAAATCTGGAAACAAATGATTAATATTATCCCACTGGGGAGAATCAGCCGGATGCCTGAGCAATCCATCACATTTTTGACCATCTGCATGCTATGTCAGGTTTTTTGTGTCATCTCCATTAGCAAACAATCGTTTAAACCTTCGAATTATTGGAAGATACCAACACACCATTGCTGGGGACTCTTTCTCTGTGCTTTCATCACTACCACATGCGTCATCCTTCAATTTGTACTGTGATACCCCACACATGGGGCATTTATGCATGTGTTCAAACTCATTTCTGTACAATATGCAATCATTAGGGCATGCATGTATTTTCTAATACTCCACACCCACCGAACATAGTATCTTCTTCGCCTCATAGTTATTTTTAGGCAACGTGTTCTTTTTTGGAAGCATCATTTTCAACGCCTCAAGCAAATCAGTGAAGCTTTTATCACTCCACCCATATCTTGCCTTCAAATTGACCAAACTTAACGCCGCTAACAACCGTGTGAAGTTTTTGCACCCTGGATACAAAGGCTTCTTCGAATCACTTTCCAAAGCATCATACAAAGGGGCATGTGCTTGATGAAAAGACTCTTGTCCAACATCTTAGATCATTTCCTCTAATCGATCTCCCATTTCAACATTAACAACATTGTCAGTTTGGGACACCGTTGGCATGTCTGTGAATTCACCGTGCCATATCCATCTTGTATATGTTTGAAGAATCCCGTCACAGAGAAGATGTGTCCTTATCTCATCCACGACATGTCGTCTCCCATTCAGACAGTTAACACAAGGACAATAATATTTTCCCCCCATATTCGGTGAATTTTGTTGAGCAATTTCCAAAAACTTTTCAACCCCATTCTCATACTCCTCAGTGATGCGAATAGCTTTCGTCCAACTTCGATCCATCTTTCCTCTTCTGTGATACTGACTGAGTTATATCATGCATGGAGATCTCACTTTTTCATAAAAGGTGTGGCCCTATCCCATCCAGGAAGACATTTTTTTTATACTTTATTCATATGTAGAGGTTAAGTCACTTTTGTTAAATTTGACAAAATTTCGGTAGCATTTGGCATTGATCTCCAAGTACACAACATGAAAGTGGTGACATCAATTCCACCACAATCAAGTATGCACCCGGAGAACAAAATGAAATGCAGTAAGCCGAAATTTCATCAAATTTAACAAAACATACTCAACCTCTACGTATGAGTGAAGTATAAAAAAAATGACTCTTCCCAAACTGTCCAAATGGACAATTCAAGATTCAATACAACGATTAATCCAAACTATCCGTGTTAATCATTGTATTGAACCTCAAACGAGAAACTAAGGTTCACTCATAATGCTTAACTTGAATATAAAATAATACTCATTAATTACACAAACAAGTTATAAAAAGCATTATTATAATTGTAACAAGCACAGAAGTGTCAGAATGAGATACATACTTGAAAAGATCCTCACTAACAATAACAAATAAACTCAGTGATACTCAGCTACTCAGTCACGACAACAGTACCAGCACAACTAGTCAATGCTCGTTGCCTCCAGAAATCAGTGTGTTCTGTCATAAAAACAACTTACACAGCATAATCAGTCCAATTTATTTGAGAGATGTAGATATTAAAAATTATTTGTCAATTTATATTACTCTAATACAATACAGATATGAAGTCAATGAACTGCAAGATATTGTCACTGATATGTCATGGCAATAAATTATTTATAATCCCCATCCATTTATTATCAGTTGGCTAAAAAATAAATCAGGGATTTGGCTGAAACAATATAAATTTGAGTAATGTACAAGAAAAAACAGTTTAACAAAGTATATCTTACGTCAAGTTAACTTGATAGATGTAGAGAGAGACGAGGATAGATAGAGCACGCAAGTCACCAAAGGGGAAATAAAAACTGTACAGAATAAGGAATATGGCATTATTTTAATGTTGCAAATTCATGTCTGAAGTAATAGCAAATTGTTGTAAAATAAGGAAAATAAGAGAACCAAAAATAGGCCATAAGTAACAGATCTAACAGCAAAGAGGTACCATTAAAAATAAAGGCATTTCCCTCCAACTATATACACCAACACATAAAATATGTACTTAAAGACATTTATCATTTCCCTCCTTATTCTTGTCAACATCTATAAAACATAGTCAAATTCCTTGCCATAAATAACTATAAATTTTATCACTCTTAATAAATGTTCATATTCTATTTGCAATTCCAAACTTCGACCACAAACAATGCCAAAATTTCAATTCACAATTATTGTGCATTCAAAATGAAAAGTGATTAATTTTTTATGTTCTAATTTTACTTAAACCTTTGCTTCATTGGCATCACAACTCTATATTAATTCATTTTTTTTTATATAAAACAGTAGTGGAATAAACCTATTAACCATTTTAAAAAAAGAAGAAGAGAATACAAAGCACCAATATTTATTACCAAGTACCATTCATGTGAAGTTACAAAGTTCATGAAACCACGACATAGTTAGCTTGACTATCGGCCCAACATTATGCACGTAGCTTTACAAGGCTCCTTTGTCAATAAAGAGTTTGGATTCACCTTTAACATTATTCACTTTATATGTTAAAATTTAAATTAATTTTATGTAAAGAAATTAATCGGTCAATACAATTCAATTAAAATCTAAGAAATAATATTTACAAATAATATTAACTAAGTACAGCATATAACTCTAATTGAACTACCTACATTTTATATGCATATATAATCATCCAAAAATTAAAAAAAAATCACATCAATAAACGCAAGCACACAAAAATACAAAAATGGCCAGAAAAAGTCATTCAAATTGGTGGAAAAAAAATTATTTAAATGGGCCAAAAAGTCACGCAAAAGAGTAAAGAATGGAGCGATCGACAAACTAGAACCAAGTAAGAAAAAGCCATACAAATGGATGTAGAAAACTCTACTAAAAATATAGGTGAGAGTTGTATTTCCAAGCTCTATAAAGATGGACTCTTGGACTCATTTGATTTTGAATAATCTGAGGTATGCAAATCTTGTCTGTTGGGAAAGATGACTAAGACCCCATTCACCGGTCAAGGTGAGAGGGCTAGTGGTCTTTTGGAACTGTATGTGGACCCCTGAACCGGCCTGCTAAAGGCAGTTTTCCTTACTTCACCACATTTACTAATGATTTCAGTAGATATGGATTTATGTATCTTATGAAACACAAGTCAGAGACCTTTGAAAAGTTCAAGGAGTTCAAGAGCGAGGTAGGGAACCAACTAGGCAAAAGTATTAAACCCATACGGTCAGATCGTGGTGGTGAATACTTAAGCTAGGAGTTTGATGACTATCTAAGAGAGTGTGGGATTATACCTCAAGTCACTCCACCTGGAACACCTCAATTGAACAGTGTGTCTAAGAGAAGGAATCAAAACTTGTTAGACATGGTATGGTCTATGATGAGTTAGGCAGACCTCCATGACTCTTTCTGGGGATATGCGTTACTTACAACTACTTTCACACTCAACCGTGTTCTATCTAAGGCAGTTGAAAAGACACCATATGAGATATGGACGAGCCAAAGGCCCAGTATGTCTTTTCTAAAGGTATGGGTTGTCATGTTTATGTGGAATGTATGATTTCGAATAAACCTAAACCCAAGTCGAACAAATGTGTTTTTGTAGGATACCCTAAGGAAACTAAGGGATACTACTTCTACAATACCTCTGAGGACATAGTGTTTGTCACTAGGACTGGAGTGTTCCTTGAGAAGGAATACATTTCTAATAGAGCCAGTGGGAGGAATGTAGAGCTTGGAGAAATCAAAATGACACAGAGTACTAGTGGGCCTGCAATGGAACAAGAACTGACACCACAAAGCGTTGTGGGTGAGTCCTCGATTCAAGTAGCACAAGAACTGCGTAGGTCAAGTAGGACATGTCACCAACCTAAGAGGTATGGGCTTTTGCTCACCCAAGAAGGTGATGTGTTGCTCATAGATCAAAACGAGCCTATGACTTATCAGGAGGCCATTATTGGGCCTGAATCTAATAAGTGGCTTGAAGCCATGGGATCTAAGGTAAAAGTCCATGTACACTAACCTAACCAGGTTTGGACCTTGGTTGATCCACTTGAAGGGGTAAAACCCATAGGGTGTAGTAGGTCTTCAAGAAGAAGACTGACATAGATGGTAAGGTGAGTACCTTTAAGGCACGACTAGTGGCGAAAGGTTTCAAGCAAGTTCATGGTATAGACTATGACGAGACCTTCTCACCAGTTACGATGCTTAAATTCGTCCAGATTGTACGTGCTATTACTGCATACAATGACTGCGAGATCTGGAAGATGGATGTCAAGACCGCATTCCTTAACAAGAATCTTCTTGAGGATGTGTACATGACACAGCCTGAGGGTTTTGTTGATCCAAAGGAAGTTGGGAAGGTATGCAAGTTGCAAAGATCCATTTATGGATTAAAGTAAGCTTCTAGAAGCTGGAATCTTCATTTTGATGAGACTATGAGACAGTTTGGATTCATCAAGAACGAAGATGAGCCTTGTGTCTACAAGAAGGTTAGCGGGAGTGCAATCATTTTTCTGGTCTTGTATGTGGATGACATACTACTCATCGGAAATGACATCTAGACACTACAAGATGTTAAGACATGGTTGGGGAGTTGTTTCTCGATGAAAGACTTAAGCAAAGCATCCTACGTGCTAGGAATCAGGATCTATAGAGATAGATCGCTGAGACTGTTTGGCCTTAATCAGAGTACATATATTGACAAAGTGCTTAAGTGCTTTAGTATGCATGATTCCAAGAAGGGTTTCTTGCCCATGTCACTTGGTGTGTACCTGTCCAAGGGACAGTGCCCTGCTACATCGGATGAGAGGGAATGCATGAGTAAGATTCCATATGCTCCGGTAATAGGATCTATCATATATGCCATGATGTGTACTCGACTAGATGTCTCGTATGCTCTGAGCATGATGAGTAGATACCAATCTGATCCCGATGAAGGTCACTGGACTGCCGTCAAGAATATCCCAAGGTACTTGCGAAGAACTAAGGATTTATTCTCGACATATGGAGGTGAGGAAGAGCTCACTGTAAAAAGTTACATCGACGCTAGCTTCCAAACCGATAGGGATGACTCTCAATCGTAGTTAGGGTTTGTGGTTTGCTTGAATGGCGACGCTGTAAGCTAGAAGAGATCCAAGAAAGGGATAGTCATTGATTCTACTACAAAGACTAAGTATATAGCTGCCTTTGGTACAGCTGAGAAGGTTGTTTGGACCAGGAAGTTCATTTAGGAACTTGGCGTCGTTCCTAGCATTGCAGACTCGATTGACCTCTATTGTGATAACAATGGAGTAATTGCGTAGGCTAAGGAACCTAGATCTCACCAGTGGTCCGAACCCATATACTTAGACGTCTCCATCTCATTCGAGAGATATGCAGAGAGCCCACATTAGAGAATGTTGTTGACCCACTTATAGAGCACCTTGCTCAGCAGAAGCATAATGATCACACTAGATCAATGGGTATTAGGTTTATACTCGATTGGCACTAGTGCCAGTGGAAGATTGTTGGAGTTAGCCCTAGTGGCCAATCCATTTTAGACTAAATTTGTATTACGACTTTGATTTATATATTTTATATATTATGCATTTCAGTTACTATATTATTTGTTAGATAATATGGTAACGTCCTTAGAATAGGCGGGCTGTTCGATGATGTGAGATTCATTTAATAGAACGTGATGCTTAAAATGTCTGTAGTCGAGTATCATTGTTAACCAGGACGACAATGATGCATCAAGACTATTGTGTGAGTAGCATGATGACCGTATCTCACGGGTCATGGATATGGGATATCAGGCTGGCACATAGGTATAAATATTAGGAGTAATATTTATACTAGACAGACCCACTATGAGAAGGCTTCATAATAGTTATGTAAGTATCATAAGCGCATCTCATGGAAACCATAAGGTGATAGTAGTCCTTCGACTTGAAGTCACTATGATTCTTACATGTAGGAGTTGTATGTTTTAATGCTATCAAACGTCATCTGTAATAGGGTGATTATAAAGGTAGTACTTGGGCATACAATGAATCATGTTGAGGAATGTGAGTGATGTAGATAGGATTCGTCCCTCCTACATAACGAGAGTTATGTCTGTAGGCCTTTCGATAGAGTGAGATGTGCAATATGCGAGGCCATGCGCAAATGGATTGATATGAGATATTGGGTCCGTTTGTATTTAAATGTTTACTTGGGTATCGAGAAATAAATGATTGGACTTAATGAGGATGACACTCTTATGCCTCATGTTCAATTGAGACATTCGGACGAAGGGACAAAGGCTACACGGTGGAAATGGTTGTCATAAAGGTTGAAATCGGATTACCGATTATCTCATAAGCTGGGTGGCAGTGATGCATTGCTAGATGCCAATCACTGTCTATAATATTATAGAGATAATGTTATTGCTAGTTTAGTGGGAGCCTATTGGGTCACACGCATAGAGTAATTAATTGGAGCAAATGAATAAATTAAATGTGATTTAATTTAGTTCATGATTAATTAATTAATCAACATGTTTAATTAAATAAGATTTAATTAAATAAGATGCAAAAAGATAAGATAATTAATTAGATATGATTTAATTAATTATCTAAATAAAATAAGATTTGATAAGGTAATTATCTAATCAAATAAGATTTGATAAAATAATTATCTGAATATCTAACCAAATAAGATTTGATGAGATCTATATCTAATCAAATGAGATTTGATAAGTTATTTTATGGGATTAAGATAGAGCTCATGTTTTTATATAAAGAGGTGCATACCTCACAACTGACGCATGAGAAAAACACTATTGTGAGCTCTTTCTAAATCCTACGCGTCTGCCGTCGGCTAGCACCGAGACCCTGCTTCGATCATTGCTCGCGTGGACTAAGTAGAGGTGCCAATTCTTCGACGCTTGGTGATCAAAAAGCAACCCGTGGTTTGAAAGCACGCTACAAAGCTAACATTTTGCGTAATGCGTGATCCATGGGATGTGGTTCTTTTTGCTCATGGTCTTTATAATTTTATTTAAAATTATAGACCGTGAACCCCAACAATGGAATGGTTCAGTTCTATTCTCCATAGTCCTGCCTCTATCATAAAAACCAAAATTCCACTTTTTAACCAGATGTTTTGTTTTATTCTGACCAAAATTAAAGTTTCACCTTGTTAATATGTCTAATAAAAAGTTGCATAAAAAGTAAATGTTAGCAACTATGGCAAAACTCCAATTATTATTGAGTAATAGTAAAATAAACATTTATTTTGTTAAGTAATAGCCGAGAAGAACCTTTTCTTAGTCCACAATGGAATTTGAGATTGAGAGTGTTAAGGGTTTTGGAGGATTTAGCAAATGGATGTGAGCTAAGAGAATTGAGAGTGAGTGTGGTTATGAGAGTGACTCTGATTTTATAGCTGAGAAGTGAGAATCTTGGAGCATGTGACTACGGAGCATGTGGTCAAAGTCAAAGTTTTCTGGGAATTTTCTTTATTTGGACTGTGGGGAGTAATTTGCTACGGCCTGGGTTTGCAGGCATAGGATGGTGGCCAATGGGATGGAATGATATGGTAAGGACGTGCGTGTCAAGTTTACGAAGCATGCCATTTGTTGTGAGATATAAAAAGAGAAAAAAACAAAATTTAACAATAAAAGTCATCTTATTTAATTTGACTTGACTATATATTATATGTTTTATAAATAAAATGTTTAATGTTATTAGAAAGTCAATTTTACATATAATATATTAATTATTGAATTTATTAAATATAATATTCCTTGAGCTTAAATACTATTATTAAATATTATATATTAAAAATAACATATTTTAGTCAAACATATGACTTTTTAAATATATCTATATAGATTAAAAACTATTTCAAAATATATGTATTAATTTCAATTATTAAAACATATATATATATATATATATATATTAAAATTTATTATTTTTACAATTATTTCAAAGAATTTGTTTATAAAATATATTTTAAAATATAAAATGTCAAACATATATTAATATAACATTAATAAATTAATAAATTAATATAATAATTTATCTCTTAATTTCTATAATTCATGATTTGCCTGCATATTATATTTGGTAAACATAATATTTAATGTTGTTGGACATTCAATTCTACCTATAATATATTAAACATAATATATTTATTAAATTTAATTAATGTAATATATGTTTTAATAAATTAAAATTTTAATATTTTTTAATGTTTAAAAAAATTATTTTATAAAATATATTTAAAATATCAAAATTGAAATATATAGTAATATAATATGTAAATATATGAATTTATTTATTAGTTTTTATCATTAAATTTGTCTGTATATTATATTTAATAATATAATTTTTATTTTTATTGGAAAGTGAATTTTACTTATAATATATTAAACATGAGGATAAATAACCATTTTGGTCCCTAAATGTGTAAATCGGTGACAATTTAGTCCCTGAATGTGTAAAAAGTGCGACAATTTACGTCCTGTGTATAATTTAATGACAAATTGGTCCCTAAAGTAAACAACTTAATATCAAATTTGTCCTTGAAAAATACAACTTATTATCAAATTGTCCTTGGACATTACAGCTTAATGACAAAATAGTCATAGGAACTTAATGACAGGACGCAATTGTGACACTTTTTCCACATTCAGAGACTAAATCAGAATTTTCATTTATTGAGATACTAAATTGTCACCGGTTTACACTTTTAGAGACCAAAATGGTCATTTGCTCATTAAACACTATATATTTATTAAATTTAAATAAAATTAATTATTATAAAAATTAGTATTAGTACCTATAGATATTAAAGTATAAAATAAAAATTATATTATTTTTATTATTCTTTAAAAAATCAAGTTTATAATATATATTTTAAAAAAAAATGTTCAATTATATATTAATATAATATTAATAAATTGATAAATATATACAATTATTGATCTATTAATTTCTATACTTAATAATTTGACTAAATATTTTATTTAATAAACATAGTATTTAATGTTACTGAACAGTCAAATGTACTTATAATATATAATTATGATACTTATTAAATATAATATATGTACTAAATTCAACATATATTTTAATTTTTATTTAGACATGTGGCTTTTATACGAATTTATATATTTTAAAATTATATTATTAAATAACTTGTAATTATTACAAAATTCAAAATCTAAGTGTATTATATATCTATATACATATTAATTTTTTTAAATAATTAATTTATAAAAAATAATTTGAAATATAAAAATTCAAAAGGTACATGAATATAATAAAAGTAAATTTGTAAATATATAAATTGATTTCAAAAAGTAATTTTGTGATGCATTTTTTATTATTTAATTAAAATAGTGTCTGTATTTTTTTATATCTATTGTTTCTTACTAATTTTTATATACAACTATATATATATATATATATATATATATATATATATATATATATATATATTTACTTATTGTCAAGAGTTACACTACTAAAAGGTATATGTTATTTTTATTACTGTGTTAAATTAAAAATATAAAAATTAAAATAAAAATATAGTCAATAATGAAATGTTTAGTAAATTATTTAAATTAACTAAAATATTTAATATATTTTATTTTTTCAATCAATCATAATATCATTAAAAAAAGTTGTCAATTAATATATATTATTAATCTTAAAAAAATTACACATTATCTTAAAAATATTATTTATAATGAATCATTTATAATAAACAATAAATTGATAAAAAAAAAAAACATTTCTTAACATATTTGTTACATATAAAACCATATTTGTTTTTCTTATTCAATTAAACATGTGCAACACACTGGTATTTCATATAGTAAATAGTGAAAACAATAGTTTTATATTAATTTCTATATAAATTTTTAAAAATAGAATATAAAGTTGAAATAAAATATTTTTTTTGTAGTTAAAAATGTAAACTCAACCCAAACGATTTTTAATGGGTAATTATTTCTGTCTAAATTGAAGTTATTTTATTAATATTTCATTTTTTAAGACTTTAGTACTTTAATATTTGGTGTTTCATAATAACTTATGCATCTTCTCTTATAGTGTGTTTAGAACAGTTTCACGGTGATAAAAAATCAATTATTTTTTCACCATAAAGGTAAAGCAACAAATAATTATTTTCACATCTTCATGGCATTACCACGACTTTGTAAGTTGAATCAATTCTCATTTGTTATCCAAACACACTATTAAATCACATGTATGTTGAACAAGTTATAAATTTTGCCTTTAATAATCATATAATTAATATTGAAAATACTTATTATAGGATTAGAAAGAAAATATTTGGTATTTCGTTTTTTGAAAATTATTATATTTTGTTTTAGAAATTTATCTATTTAGTAATTTCATAAAGTAGTAAAATTATGTAATTTTTTTTCTGTCTAAAACTAAGTTATTTTGTTTTAATGTTTAATGTTATACAATAATTTGTGTATTGTCTTAATCCAGTATAAATGCAGGAGTAAGGTGATAAAATGACCCAACTAGTTTGTCTCATCCTGCCATTGTGTAGCAACTCGGTTTTCGCCTTATAAGAATATACATTGTTTATTGCATTTTAAGAAATTTAATTATTTCTTGAAATGAAATTGTAGCGTGAAGGGGTTAAATTTGCAAGAGATTGTGAATAATTCCTTAAATCTTTATTTTGATAGATTTATGATGCTTGATTTGATTAGTAAATAGATTCCTCTTTTATATTTATGATATTGTTTGCTTGGTTAGAATTTTAAGCAATTTGAATTTATTTTGTATGTTCAAAAGTATATGGTTTGTTATCTTGTGTAATTTATTTATGGGTAAATATCCACTTTGGTCCCTGAATGTGTGTCGCGCTGACAGATGGGTCCATGAAAGATGAAAAATTCAAATTTAGTCCCCGAATGTGCAAAAAGTGCGACAAATTAGTCCTGCCGTTAAATCATCTCTGTTAACCTTAACGGATGTACTTACGTGGCATCTCTGATGATTATGTGGCTACTGACGGTTACCACGTGTCATCCACGTGACTGCCACGTGTCTAAAAGCACTTTCAAATTTTCAATTAAGTTCCATGTTACTTGTAAATTATTAGCATAGATATTACATTATTCCCTCACTTCCATTCTTTATCCCTTATATTTTTCACCTTCCTCTTATCAATTCCGCCATTTAAATTATACTATAAATATGAAACTAATCTATAAATGATCACATAGCAGTAGTTAGCGACTAAATCTAGGAAATTGCTAACAAGATTCTGTAAGGTTCCAAACCATATCTTCTACCCAAATCAAGCTATTATCTTATTAATATGTGTAGAATGTTAGATTAATTATTTAATTAATTTATTCTGTGGAATAACATTAATCACGAAAAGACAATTAAAAAAACTTAAGAATCAAAGGGAGAAAAATGAAAGTGTTAGAACCATTTGCTTACATACCCATTCGATAGGACAAGTGTAGTACATCTTTCCCTTGTTTTTTTCAGTCTTTACAGATCAGAAAATGTAAACAACGAAAGTTGTGGGTTTCATGAACTACTACCGCAAGGTATATATAGACATCAAAGAATTTTAAATGTAGTGGTTACTTGAGATTGTTGAATAAGCTATTTGAAAATTTTTAATTGAATAAAATGTAACTTCTTAAATAAGCTAGACAATGTTTATTAAGGAAACAAATTAAATAGTTTTTTAAGATGTTTTTAGGTTATTTTCCTATTAGAATTGATGTTTCAATTGAATAAATGGTGAACTTTGCATGCAAATGGTGGAGGTGAAAGTCAAGATGAACTACAAAGTGTGGAAGAAGAAGGTGAAAAATATAAGGGATATGGAATGGAAGTAAGGGGATATGGTGATGACTATGCTAATAATTTACATGCAGCGTGAGACTTAATTAATTAAAAATTCAAAAGTACTTTTAGGGACCAAAATGACAATACGTGGTTAAGTTCAGGGACCAAAATGTCACTAAGTGGTTAAGTTTAGGGACTAAAATGACAACAAGTTATTAAGTTCAAAGACTAAAGTGAAAAATCAACTTTTAGACACGTGGATGACACATGACACCCATGTGGATGTCACTTGGCAACCGTCAATGGCCACATCATCACCAGATGTGTCACGTAGGCACATCCGTTAAGGTTAATGGTGACGAGTTAATGACAGGACTAATTTGTCACACTTTTTGCACATTCGGGGACTAAATTCGAATTTTTCATCCTTCAGAGACCAATCTGTCAGCACCACACACTTTTAGGGACCAAAATGGGTATTTATCCTTTATTTAATTAGTTTTTTTGTTAATTAATTTGTTTATTATAGTGATGAATATTAATTATGATGCTTATTTAATTATTTGATATATCATGTGTTTGATGGGCTAAGAAAAGATTAATAAAATAATTAGATTTGGGCCTAGGATCTAGAAAACAAAATCCTATCAGGGGGTATATTCAACAGAAACAAGATGTGTAGCTAGGAAATCTGGCTTGAAACTAAAGAGGGTGTTAGTAAGTTTGGGAGGTGTAAAAAGTGATAGATTGGACTGACCCTTAACTGAGTCCAAATAAAACCCCAAACAGTTTTTAAATAAAACAAATGGGCCTTTCCTACATAATATAACCTAGACTACCCAAAACCCAACCTAAATGAAAGATAAAAAGAAAAAAAAGTAAAAGAGAGAGAGAGAGAGAGAGAAAGAGAGATGCTGAGAGACAGAGAGGAGGGGAGAGAAAAGTCAGATATCTTTTTGCATGCTTCGGACATGCATGCATGTGTTGTCTTGTCAACACTTTGCTACACTCAACCTAGCTTGGCCATAGCCTTTCACCTATGCTACAAACTCACCCTATACAAGTTATATAAAACCTATTTGGCCTCTCTTGCCACCCCATGAGCACATGCTTCGTCCATTTTGATTCTTGAATGCTCCATAAACCTCTATAAATAGAGAAGCCTTATTAGTTCATTCTCACACCAACAACAAATTTTCTTGAAAGAGTTAGAAAGTTAGAGAATTAGTGAGTTAGAGAGCTCTTGAGAGGGTGCTAGAAAAGAGTTGGAAAGGCTTGGAGGAGGCCTTGCTCCCCTAGGTGGCCACGTGAAGGAGGGAAGGAGAGAAAAGCACACCACCTTGTCTCCTTGTTGATCATCATGCAAGGTATGTGAGAGAGTGGGATTTATTCTTTCAGTTGTAATTGGTCCATGGGTGGAGTAAGGATGGGTCTTGGCCCCCCAAGATCCCTCTCTTTATGTTTTGTTGATTTAAATTCATGTTGTTCATTTGATATATGTTGTTGCCATGTTTTTATTATTGTGATAAAATGTTAGTTTGATTCACTTCTAGCATGAAATCATGATGTTTTCTTATTATTGCTGCCCAAGTTTTTATAGCATAAAATTATGTTTGTTTGGAGTTAAAAATAGATCATAACCATGTTAGATTATGAACTTGGTATGAACTTAAGGAGAACAATGTATGAACATGATGAACTTGATGAAAGAAGTTAAGAAACTAGCCTTTTGATCCTTATATGGGGCGTGACTTGTTGGTGCTCATGTTTGGAGTTATTTTGCTAATTTATCAAGATTAGACATTAAAATGTTGTTATTAATAAAAATAATTATGTTACTTTTTTAATATTATAAATATTTACTCCACTATTTTTTAGGTTATTGTAAATAAGTTGATGGTAAGTATATAAGTTGAAATGACTTAACACTCTGCTAGGGTTTTCTTGTGCCACCATGGATCTCGTATGCTCGTGGCCCTTTCTTCTTCCCTGCTCCTCCACGCTTTTCACTTCCTCCCCAAACCCTAAACCCCCTTCTCAAACTCACACCTTTGTGCAAGCTCTCCATAACTCCTTTGACATCCCTAATAGTCAGTTGCCAAAACCTTGCGTGAAAGGAGAATCCATCTCCATTAAGATCTCAGAGGATGAATACCTTCAAAGATTATGTTCCTATAAACCGCTATTATTAATAGGCTTAAATATGTTTTTAATCCCTCAAATTTGGGTCATGTTTATTTTAGTCCTCCAAATTTAAAATTGCTTTTTTAGTCCCTCTGCACAGTGTTAGCCAAACAAGGAATAAGAAATTCGTAATTTGTGGCAATTTTTGACCGTCAGAAATTGATTTTCTATTTTAAATTTTAAAATACGATTTCTGGTGGTTCAAAACTGCCAGAATCAAGTCAATAACAGAATTAAAGCGGTTTTTAAAGTGGTTAATGAGTTTTTAATTTTTTTTATTGACTTGATTTTGATATTTTTTAACTGCCAGAAAATCGTACTTTAAATTAGAAAACCAAATTTTGATGGTAAAAAATTTCCACAAATTGCGAATTTCTCATTCCCCGTTTGGCTCACATTATGCAGAAGGACTAAAAGAGCATTTTGCGGATTTCAGGGACTAAAAAAAGCAACTTTAAATTTAGAGGACTAAAAAAAAACTACCCAAATTTGAGGAACTAAAAACATATTTAAGTCTTATTAATAGAATCAGAATATTATATATTCTGATTTTCCACACTCTTCCTCAAGCTGAAGCTTACTAAGCTCTCAGAAAATTTATTCCCAACTAATAAAAACCAAAAAATTGAGTTCCACCGGAAAAAAAATGGTTTGAAAGACAACTCAAGGATGTTGGCGAAGTCGGGGAGTATTGCTAGAAAAATAATTTTGACAGAGAGATAGAATAACCATCAGCCTAAGAAAATTTATGGCAAGCAAAGCAAGTTTCGACCTTCTTAAGAACCACATTTGGAAGCTTCAAACCAATAATATGGGAGACTCAAAATTATTTAAACTTGAAAGAGAGGAAATGATCATTAATAGCCATGGGCAAGGAAAACAATGATAGAAATGCACAACCAGAAAAGCATAGAAAAGTTACCGAAAAGCACGTCGGAAAAAGGACAACGGTGTGATAGGCGACCGAAAAGTTCTTTGTCGAAAAATGAGCGACGAGCAAAAGGTGGTGGCCAGAAAACATGCTGAAAAAGGATGGCAGCAAGATAGGCAACTAGAAGCCTGAAAATGAGCAACGAGTAGAAAGGTCCACCACAACAAGAAAAAAATTCATTTGGAACATAAATTTCTATCGCACGTTAGTTAAAATTTCCGTCCCAAAATTATTAGGTGACGAAATTTGTGACAAAACAAATTCGTCGCATTTTTTCTCGTTGCAAATATTTTGGAACAGAATATTCATTTCGTCACGATGTTGGGATAGAAAGTGGGATGAAATTTAATTAATTTATATTATTTTATTTTTAAATTTTGGGACAAAATTTGAGACGGAAATTATAAATTTTATTTTTAATTTATCATTTTTTAAAATTAAACAAATTTATACAAAATTTTGATCCCCAAAAAATATTACTATTAATTCTAAGCTAATAACTCTGAGAATGTATAAAATGTAAATCTCTTTATTATTAATTGTAATTTGAGAACTTGTTACAGAGCAATCTACATAATAAGTTAATAACTTCCATGAAATAACCATTGTTACATAGAAATATTTCACAAACCTTTCTTACAAAGATATATTACAAACCAATATTCTATAGTGGAATTCCTTTGTTCAACCAAAATTTGCCTTACCAAAGGATGAAAATCCAAAACACAATTACATCCCCACCTATTCTAATTCTAATTACACAAAATTTCACCTCAACTCAATTACAATTCAAATAAAGTTCTGCCTCCTAAAATCAAATAAAAAATGAAACTTGTGCCTTGTTCTTCAGTCATAGAGTCTTTCCCCCACCTTCATAGTTTTGGCGTAAAGTGTAGAGGACATTCTCTCAATTCTCTTTGAGCTTCAAGTTTTGTCCATTGTTTTCCATAAACTATTGATAGTGTTTACGCCTAGAGTATCAGTTAGGGTTCGAGAAAAGCAATATAAAGGAAGGAAATGAAGTAGATGAGAGAAGGGAAAAGCAATGAAGTTAGGGTTTGATGTAGAAAAATGGTTCTTACCATGTGCATTATGAAACCTTTTTCACCAAAAAATGGCGACTTCAAACTGGGGACGGTGGCCAAAATTGTGACACAGTAGCGGCTATACAGCGTTGGCGGTGAGCAAGGGGTGTTTACAGTCAGCAAAATAACATTGAGGGCTTTTAAAGCTAAGGCAATGAGGATTCCTAAGATGGCTTCAGGCGTTTGATCGAAGCTCTGTGGTTGCCAAAAATGAGCTCTTTGGCTACGAGTTAGGGTTCGCAATGATAGGGAAATAGTTCATCTTCAAAGGTTTAAGTTTTTCAAAAAATGAAAGGGAACAAATGAAGCCACTAACTCAATCTAGAATATGAGATTTGGCCAGAAAAGGAGATGGAAACAACCGTGTAAAGAAATGGAAGTAGAAGGCTAAGAGAAGGGATACAAAGAAACAAAGGAAAATAAGAAAAAATAGCTTTGTGAAATACAATGGGTGTCGGCGCTCCCCAAGTCCAAATATTATACATCTATGTTGCCCTAAATTTGACGACTTAGAAGGCCTTTGTATCATCAGTCGTTGGATTGGCAATTAAAAGGAAATAAATTCAGAAAGAAAATATTTAGGGGGAAAGGGTTATGAATTAAAAAGAAATAAATACTATTAAATTGATTAATCAGGAATAAAATGTGAAGAAATATTTTAGGTAATTAAATTTGATTTTTAACCAGGGAATAAAACAATTACAATAGTCTCTTACTATAATAAAATCAGGAAATTAAATAAACACAATGATCTCTTACTTAAATAAAATAAAATTTGATATATCAAAAAATATTATAAAATATACCAAGTAAATAAAATAAAAAATGATTATGAGAATAAAATCTCTATATTTTAATATTTTCCTTCAAAAAATTTTAATCTCCGTTGCAAAGTAAAATTTTATTTCTAAATGGGATTTGATCTAATAATAGAAAATAAATATTTCAATTCAATTTTCTAGAATAAAACATAATTCTAAAACTTATATTTTTTATCTTCTAATACGATTCTTAGTGATCTCATTCTCTCTAACAACAAATTTATCATCACACACCTTAGCATTTAGAGCATCTCTCCAACAAGGCCTAATTAGAATATATAATGTTTATGATAAATTCTTTGTTACAAGGAATGAGATCACTAGAATCGAATAATGATTGTTCTGTACCTGTATTAGTTATTCAGAGAAGTCAGCAGGTGAGAAATTTTACTTTAATATTGATTTGTTGTCTTTTGTTTTCACAAATAATAACAAAACTTAAATGTGGTTTCTTATATTTATTTTACTATTACTCAATAAAAATTGGAGTTTTGCCTTAGTTGCTACCATTTATTTTTTTATGCAACTTTTTATTAGACATATTAGCGATGTGAAACTTTAATTTTGGTCAGATTAAAAAGAAGAATTTTGGTTTTTATAATAGAGGTGAGACTATGGAGAATAGAACTGAAGCATTCCATTTCATATTATTATTCGGTCGTTGTGTTAAAACACTGCCTTAGTGAGAAACTATTGTTGTTGTTTGTTCGTGTTTCATTTTTGTTATCTTGTTGCATCTATGTTTGACTTACTATTTGGGAGGGCTTTGTGTATTGGTAATTTTTGTGGTTGAAACCAGATAATTCCTTTGCAAATTATTTGAATATTTTTTTATTTTTATATTTTGAAGTTGTCAAGTGCAAACTTTTACATAAGCAATAGCCTATAAATTAAGTTTAATCAGGATTAGGGCAATCAATATTAGGAGTCAGTCAATTAATGTTGCATATTTATCGCAACTACATTTTTTTAAATCGAAAATGGTCTATTTTAGATTGCTTGTGAATTTTCACTAGTAATATAATTTTTTGCTATTGGATGTAACATCTTAATTAGGTTCTAAATTATTCTGTCACATGTCACTAAAATTTTAACTACATCACTACGCTCTTGGAAACTAGAAATATGTGCATGTATTTTCTTTTATGTGTTTATGTCAAGATTGATTGATCTTCTACTCCTCTGAAGGTGGAAAACACATTTACTAGTTAGCAAAATGCTCCGCATGTGCCAATTGAGTAATTAGCATTAGTAATCATTACTCCATCTTTACTTAAAACATATCCAATTTTTTTATTTATTTAGTTTTACCATATTCTTTTGTCATTGTTATTTGTTCTTTTCATTTTATAGTGGATTAAAGAAAGTGTATTGCTAAAGCATTAGATTCTTTTGTTTGTTGTTGTTGTAATCAGGTTCAAGAAAGGCTTTTTGGACTTCCTTCCATAATAGAGGAGGATTTCATATAATTGAATGTTAATGCATGAATTGATGATGGATGATGAGTACCGCAGCCCCGATAAGGCTCCTGCCGCCAAGGTTGAAGGAAGCACTGCTCCCATTCTTGAGAGGGTTCAGGTAGGTGGTTCACCATTATACAGAGTAGATAGAAAACTTGGTAAAGGAGGGTTTGGACAAGTTTACGTTGGTTGCCGCGTGGGGCGCTGGTGCCGGAACATTAGAGGTAGCGTTGAAGTTTGAATACAGAAGCAAAACACCTTATGAATGGTAAGTTTACAATGCATTAGGCGGTAGCCATGACGTTCCACGAGTTCATTACAAGGGGCAGCAAGGTGATTACTATGTAATGGACCACCTAATACTAGACATCCCACAGACTAGGGCCCAACATATCCATAACCATAACATAGTAATCACCTTTTTGCCTCTTGTAGTGAACTCGCGGAACACCAAGGTTACCGCCTAATGCATTGTAAACTTGCCACTCATAAGGTGGTCCATAATTGCATCCCTTACTACTTCTATGTTCAAACTTCAATGCTACCTCTAGCACTCCGGCACCGGCACCCACGCGGCGACCAACGTAAACTTGTCCAAACCCTTATTTACCAAGTTTCCTATCTACTTTGTATAATGGTGAACCACCTACTTGAACCCTCTCAGGAATGGGAGCAATGCTTCCTTCATCCTCGGCGGCAGGATCCTTGTCGGGGCAGCGATACTCATCATCCATCATACATTCATGCATTAACATTCAATTATATGAAGTCCTCCTCTATTATGGAAGGAAGTCCAGAGAGCCTTTCTAGAACCTGATTACAACAATAACAAACAAAAGAATCTAATGTTTTAGCAATACACTTTCTTTAATCCACTATAAAATGAAAAGAAAAAAGAACAATGACAAAAGAATATGTTAAAACTGAATAATTAAAAAAATTGGATATGTTTTAAGTAAAGATGGAGTAATAATTATCAATGCTAATTACTCAATTGGTACATGCAGAGCTTTTTACTAACCAGTAAATGTGGTTTCCACCTTCAGAGGAGTAGAAGATCAGTCAATTTTGACATAAAGTTTCCAATAGCGCAGTGATGTAGTTGAAATTTTAGTGACATGTTGTGATAGAATAATTTAGAACCTAATTAAGATGTTACATCCAATAGCAAAAATTTATATTACTAGTGAAAATTCACAAGCAATCTAAAAAAGACCATTTTCAATTTAAAAAAAATGTAGTTGCGATAAATATACAACATTAATTGACTGACTCCCAATATTGATAGCCCTATTCCTGACTAAACTTAATTTACATGCTATTGCTGATGTAAAAGTTTGCAATTGACAATTTCAAAACAAAACAAAAAATACTCAAATAATCTGCAATGGAATTATCTGGTTTCAACCACAAAAACTACCAATACACAAAGCCCTCTCAAACAGTAAGTCAAACATAGATGCAACAAGATAACAAAAATGAAACACGAACAAACAACAACAATAGTTTCTCACTAAGGCAGTGTATAAAACAACGACCGAATAATAATATGAAATGGAATGGTTTAGTTCTATTCTCCATAGTCCCACCTCTATTATAAAAACCAAAATTTCACTTTTTAACCTCATGTTTTGTTATATTCTGACCAAAATTAAAGTTTAACCTTGCTAATATGTCTAATAAAAAGTTGCATAAAAAAATAAATGTTAGCAACTAAGGCAAAACTCTAATTCTTATTGAGTAGTAGTAAAATAAGAAACCACATTTAAGTTTTGTCTTGCAACAAAACCATATGATACGTTATTATTTGTGAAAACAAAAGACAACAAATCATTATCAAAGTTAATTTTCTCACCTGCTGACCTCTCTGAATAATTGACACAGGTACAAAACAATCATCATTCGATTCTAGTGATCTCATTCCTTGAAACAAAGAATTTATCATAAACATTATATATATTCTAATTAGCCCTTGTTGAAGAGATGCTCTAAATGCTAAGGTGTGTGATGATAAATTTATTGTTAGAGAGAATGAGATCACTGAGAGTGAGTGTGTGGTTTTATAGGTAGGTGATGAGTGATGGAACCATTGTGGAGTGTGTGACTACAGAGCATGTGGTCAAAGTCTTTTGGGATTTTTCCTTATTTGGTCAGTGGGGAGGAATCTACTACGGCCTAGGTGTGTGGGTGTAGGATAGTGGCCAATGGATAGAATTGTAGGGACACGTGTAGTATATCTAAGAAAGACAACATTTAAATATTTAAACATATTATTTAATTTGACAATATGTTACATTTAATAAATATAATATGTAATATTGTTGGACAATCAAATTTACTTATAATACATTAATTATAGTATTTATTCAATGTATAAAATTAACTTAAATGATAATATTAAATATAATATATTTAGTAAGTATAATATATATAATATTTTTTATTTAAAATATGGTTTTTCATATAAATTATATTTAATAAATATACATTATATATTTAATTAAAATAGTATTTAAATTTTGTTAAATTTAATATTAATTCATTTTAAATATATATTCTGCATAATAAAAATTAAGTCAACATATTATATTAATGAATACAATATTTAATCGTCTTATTCATATTGACTATATGTTATATATTTTATAAATGTAATATTAAATTTTATTAGAAAGTCTATTTTATTTCTAATATATTACTTATTGTATTAATTAAATATAATAAATGTTTGTTAAAAATATGACTTTTTTAATTAATCTATATTAAAAATCTATTTTGAAATAAAAGTAATACTTACAATAATTAAAACCAGTATATATATATATATATATATATATATATATATATATATATATATATATAATGGATAAATTTCAAAATGTTAATAATACAAATATAGAAAAATATTCATTATTTTTTTTTCTCTAAAATGTAACATTTAGATATTTGGTCAAAATAACAAATTTATTGTATTTTGGTATGATTATTAGAGAAGACACATAAATAATGAAAAGTAAATATTTTCTTAAACCAATTAATATTTTTAGAAGACACGGTTTTTTTATTATTAAAATTAAATATAGAAAATATTTTCTAAAAGCAATTAATATTATATTTTTAATTTATATACATTCTTTAATAATAGAATAATTTCAAATTTCTAATAATACAAATAGAGTAAAATATGAAATATTTTTTTAATAAATACATGAATTTCATTGAATATTTTGCACATCTCACATGAATTTCTTCTTTTAATAAATACATTTTCTATTGCCTATATATAGGTCATTTCTTTTTTGGAAAATAGATAATGTTAATTTACTTCAAATAGTATATATTTAATGATTTATGTGTTGTTAATATACTACCTCCGTCCCTATTTATAAGACATAGTTTTGAAATTTTCTTATCCCATTTTATAAGACTTCATTTCAACTATCTTGTGCATTAATTATTTTTTGAGTAAAATACCCTTGTTTATTTAAATCTATAATTGAATGCTACTCTAAATTGTCTCTTTCTCTCTCCTATGAAGATTGAAGAAGATGAATAGGCTTCCAATAATGATAAGGACAAATTAGAAAAAATATTACAAGTACAGACAAATTTAATGTCAATACTTAAATTAACCAACTTTTTTAATATCGTGAATTAGTTAACAACGTCCTATAAATAGGGACGGAGGTGCTATTATTTTTTTGGGTAACCATGTTACTGGTGAGAAGTGTTTACAGCTTTGTCCATGACTATCTCCCCAAAAAACCTGACTAGCCACTTATAGTTGAGTCTCTTTTTTTAACCACGTTTTTTTCATCCACAATGTTTGAATCAAAGACATTATTTAAGATATTCAAATGCAATTTCACTCAGATCAACAACTGGTTTTGTGTTGTTAATATAATAAGCTAACAAATATTTTTATTTTGATTCATTAATATGTATTTATAATTAACATGGTTTTTTATTTTTAAAAGTAAGAATAGAAAATATTTTCTCAAATCAATAAATATTAAATATTATTGCTTTATATAAATTCATTAAAATTGGATAAATTTGAAAATTCAAATAAGACAAATATAGAAAATATATTAAATATTTTTTTTTCTAATATGCACTTTTTAGATATTAATAAACTGAATCCATATTTTTAATTTGGTCAAAATAACAAATTTATTGTATTTGACATGATTATAAGAGAAGACACATAAATAATTAAAAGTAAATATTTTCTCAAACCAATTAATATTTTTAAATAACATGTTTTTTTATAATTAAAAGTTAAAAATAAAAATATTTTCTTAAACCAATTAATATTAAATTCTATTAACTTGTACACATTTTTTTAGTAATGGATAAATTTCAAAATGCTAATAATACAAATATAAAAAATATTAAATATTTTTCTTAATAAATACATGAATTTCATTTAATATTTTATAAATCTCACATGAATTATTCTTTTAATAAATACATTTTTTAATGCATGTCTATAGGCTTTGACCACATGCTCTGCAGTCCCACGCTCCTATATTCTCACTTCTCAACTATAAAACCAGAGTTACTCTCATAACCATGCTCACTCTCAATTCTCTTTGCTCACTTCCATTTCCTAAATCCTCCAAAACCCTTTACACTCTCAATCTCAATGATCTCCCTTATGGACCTCGCGCATGCTGAACCCCCTCCCGGTTGCCAGATCAACTTCTACCCCTTCAAAGAGGTTCTCCTACAGCTAATATTTCAAAAGTGATTTTGGTGAATTCAAACACGCTATTAATTAAGTGTAACGAATGTGTTTTTTTTTGTGTGTGCAGGATTCATTCTTGCTTTGTCGTGTGGTGAATAAGCTTCATTAGAATATTAGTCTGACTGAGATTGGTCTCAACCGTTACTCTGTTGACAGCGTCTCAGCAGTAGTATGTCATGATGTTCTTAGTCCTCAGGCATGTGAGGATAAATTTGTTATAAGAGAGAATGAGATCACAGAAAATCCAATTAGGTATGATGGTGAACATGATGATTGTGCTGCACCTGTTTCAGTTGCTCAAGGAACTGGACCTCTACAATTACTATCCTTTCGACTTACCAGACGCGACGTGCTTTCCGTATGGTTACGGAGGGAGGCAGAGATATTGGTTCTGTACACCATTGCAAAGGAGACAAAACGTGAGAGAAGATACGTGACAAGCTGTGCATGGTTCCTTGAAGCTGTGACATCTCAGCCACATATGGATGATTTCTTAGAATTGAATGCCATTGCAAGAATTCAATTATTTTAATTAATAGATAAATTGAAACAATTGTATTCAGAATGGATTATTGATCCAGCTAACGGGGAGAAAGATTTATGATATTCATATTTGTTTCACTCAAATGAAGAAACATACTGTCAGATGGTGTTGAGGCTAGGCAAATATCATGGAATTATCACTTTGCATGTTAAGATAGTTACTATAGATCTTTGTATATTATATACACTCTTGAGCCCTACTTGAGGAAATATTTAGCAGATCTTCTTTGTTTTGGGCATATATGCAGATTTTGTTTCTCCTGTGCCTACTGAACGGCAATTGGCTCCAGTGTCTAGAGGGATAGAGTTAGAGTTAGATATTGATATAATATGTAATTTCAATATATAAAACAACACTCACTCACTCTTATTCTCTTCACACTCAATCTGATTCTCTATTTTGTCCTTTATTTTTTTTGTTTGGGGTATTGAAAAAATATAACAAAACATGATGTTAAAAAGTGGAACTTTGGTTTTATAAAAGAGGCGGGACTAAGGAGATTAGAACTGAACCATTCCAATTCATATTATTAATTATGTGTTCGATCTCAGTGTTAAACACTACCTATAGTGAGAATCTAAGATTGACTTACTGTTGGGAGGGCTTTGTGTATTTGTGTTTGAAACCCAATAGTTCCATTGCAATAATTTGATTTTTTTTTCTTTTTTTTTTTTGTGGCAGTTTTCAATTGCAAAATTTTACATCAGCAATTCAATTAATTTTGTTTATTTGTTGCAACTAAATATTTTTAATACACCCTTGTTTCTGTTGAATACACCCCCTGACAGAATTTTGTTTTCTAGATCCTAGGCCCAAATCTAATTATTTTATTTATCTTTTCTTAGCCCATCAAACACTTGACATATCAAATAATTTAATAAGCATCATAATTTGTTGCAGAGGATGGTCTCCACAGCTTAAGGATATAGTCCTTGCTAGTGTCACTTTCATTTTTTTGGGTTATTTGGCACTGTAGAAATAGGAGAAGGTTCCACAACTCCATTATTTCCAAGCAATCTGCTATCTCTTTAATTCGGGCAAAAATTAGAATCACAGGTAATGCTACACCAGCAAAAATGAATTCTTCCATTTCTGAATTTATAATTCTTAAAGGTTTGGGTACTATTTGTCACCCAAGGAAGGACATTCTTATCAAAGAGGTTACTTGGCACCCTCCAATTAATGGATGGGTCAAATGCAATACTGATGGGGCTGCCAAGGGGTGCCTAGGGATGGCCGGGTGTGGAGGGATTTTTTGAAATGAGTATGCTGGCTTTGTAGGATGTTTCACAGCTTATTTGGGCATCAACAATTCTCTGTATGCAGAGCTTATGGGAGCTGTTATAGCAATAGAAAAAGCTAAGGAAAAGGGTTGAAATAGCCTCTGGCTGGAATGTGATTCTATGTTAGTGGTGCAGGCATTTTCTGATGTTAGCTTGGTCCCTTGGAAATTAAGAAACAGGTGGCTTAACTGCATTCATTATACTAAAAGTATGCGTTTTTTGGTTGGTCATATTTTTACAGAAGGCAATACTTGTGCAGATATTCTTGCCTCTCATGCTTCTACAGGTAACGGGGTTGTGCTAGTGGGACTCTATCCCATCTTTCATTTCAGCAGACTACAATAGAAATAGAATTGGGTTAGCAAGTTATAGGTTCAAGTAACTTTGTTTCTAAATGGGTTTGGTTTGGTCCCCCATGCTTTTGTATATGTTCCTCCTTTTTGTTAATAATACTTTTTGGTGTGCTGCTGATCTTGACTTTATTTTGAGGTGCCAACTTGGTTGGGATGTCATTGTCTCGTCATGGGGTGGCATTCATTTCTTTTGCTTAAAAAAAAGCATCACAATTAATATTCATCACTATGATAAAAAAATTAACAAGAACATAATTAAATAAATTGCGCAACATAACAAACCATATACTTTCAAACATACAAAATAAATTCAAATTACTTAAAATTTTAACCAAGCAAACAATATCATAAATATAAAAAAAGGAATCCATTTACTAATCAAATCAAGCATCATAAATCTAGTAAAATAAAGATTTAAGGAATTATTCGCAATCTCTTGCGAATTTAACCCCTTCACACCATACAATTTCATTTCAAGAAATAATTAAATTTCTTAAAATGCAACAAACAATGTATATTCTTATAAGGCGAAAATCGAGTTGCTACACAATGGCAAGGTGGGTCAAACAAGTTGGGTCATTTTATCACCTTACTCCTGCATTCAGTTGGATTAAGACAAGACACAAATTATTGTATAACATTAAACATTAAACATTAAAACAAAATAACTTAGTTTTAGATAGAATTTTTTTTTTTACAGAATTTTACTACTTTATGAATATTACTGAATAGATAAATTTCTAAAACAAAATATAATAATTTTCAAAAAACAAAATACTAAATATTTTCTTTCTAATCCTATAATAAGCATTTTTCAATATTAATTATTTGATTATTAAAGGCCAAATTTATAACTTGATAACCATACATGTGATTTAATAGTGTATTTGGATAACAAATGAGAATCGATTCAACTCACAAAGTCATGGTAATACCATGAAAATGTGAAATTAATAATTATTTGTTGCTTTACTTTCACGATGAAAAATTAATTGATTTTTTATCACCGTGAAACTGTCCTAAACACACTATAAGAGAAGATGCATAAGTTATTATGAAACACCAAATATTAAAGTACAAAAGTTTTAAAAAATGAAATATTATTAAAATAACATCAATTTAGATAGAAATAACTACCCATTAAAAATCGTTTGGGTTGAGTTTATATTTTTAACTACAAAAAATATAATTTTATTTCAACTTTACATTCTATTTTTAAAAAATTATATAGAAAATATAATAAAACTACTATTTTTACTATTTACTATATGAAATACCAGTGTGTTGAACATGTTTAATCTAATACGAAAAACAAATATGATTTTATGTGTAACAAATGTGTCAAGAAATAAAATTTTTAATCAATTTATTGTGTATTATAAATGATTCATTATAAATAATATTTTTAAGATAATGCATATTTTTTTATGATTAATAATATATATTAGAGCAAATTAATGATATTATGATTGATTGAAAAATAAAATATATTAAATATTATAGATAATTTTTATAGTTTACTAAACATTTCATTATTGGCTAGATTTTTATTGTAATTTTTATATTTTACTTTAACACAATAATAAAAAAAATTATATACCTTTTAGTAGTGTAACTCTTGACATTAAGAAAATATATATAGTTGTATATACAAATTAGTAAGAAACAATAGATATAAAAAAAAATACAGACACTATTTTAATTAAAGAATAAAAAATGCATCACAAAATTAATTTTTGAAATCAATTTATATATTTATAAATTTTCTTTTATTATATTCATGTACATCAAATTTTATATTTCAAATTCTTTTTATAAATTAATTGTTTTAAAAAAAATTAATATGTATATTGATATATGTATATACTTAGATTTTGAAATTTGTAATAATTACAATTTATTTAATAATATAATTTTAAATATATAAATTCATATAAAAGCTACATGTCTAAATAGAAATTAAAATATATGTTGAATTTAGTAAATATATTATATTTAATAAGTATCATAATTATATATTATAAGTAAATTTGACTGTTCAATAACATTAAATACTATGTTGATTAAATAAAATATTTATATTAATATATTTGACTGTTCAATAACATTAGTCAAATTATTAAGTATAGAAATTAATAGATCAATAATTCTTTATGTTTATTAATTTATTAATATTATATTAATATATATTTGAACATTTCTTTTTTAAAATATATATTATAAACTGGATTTTTTTAAAGAATAATAAAAATAATATAATTTTTATTTTATACGTTAATATCTATAGGTACTAATTTTTATAATAATATAGTAAAATATACAATAATTTAAATACATATATATTAATTTTATTTTTAAACTTTGAACAAATAGTAATAATAAGGGTTTGTTTAGGCAATCTTCTCCAAAAGCATAATGTTGACAGGGTATAAAGATGTGAAATGTAAAACTGAGATGATTATGCAATGCCAGATAATGTTGACAGGGTATAAAGATGTGATATGAAGTACTCCCCCTGAGTTCAACATTTCTCAAGCTTCAAAACATAAAAAAAAAATTGAGTATAAAGATATCAGAGCATATAAGAATCAAAGCATGTTAAAAACAATAATATCAGAATGAGTATAAGCATATAAGAGATATGGATGCGGAACATATGATCAAAACAGCTCATATATAGAATGAACAACAAAGGAACAAAAGATATTTTCACATAGTAGTGCAGTCAAGACTCTATGATCAAAATTCCAATTTCTCCCCCTTTTGTCATCAACAAAATATGGGTTTGAAAGATGGAAAAATGATTGACCATCATGATCACCTAAGGCTGTTGAGGTGGTTCTTGTGGTGGAGGTGGCTGCTGTGGTGGTGGTTGTTCTGGTGGTGCTGGTTGGTCAACAAGTGGTTGCTGTTGAGGTTGTTGTGGATGCACAGGTTGAACTGGGTGCATAACAGTGCCAATGAGATTAGCAGCTGTTGATTGTATCTAATTTACCAGCATCTGAGAGAGATTCATGAACTGATCAGCAATAGCATTCTGCATCTTGCGTCTATGTTGTTCAGCTTCAGCTTGCTGTCTCTCTTGGAAGGCTCGAAGAGTGGCTTCAGTTTCAACTTATTGTTGCCTAAGAGCTTGATTTACAATCTCTTGCACTCTTTCTTCATAAACACCACTGGGTTCAGCAAACCACAAGGGTACAATGGCCTTTGGACTTGAAGAGAGAGTTGTGATCAAGACTTGGTGAGTTCCAGAGTGAGCTTCATTTTATTCTTCAACAACTTCAGGAATAAGCTTATCAACAGTAGACTCTGGTGGTGGTGACACTTTTGTTTCAGCCACTGGTTGCATTTCATCAACCTTGGACACTTCAAATGGCTTATCTGATTGGGCAGTCTACTCTTTATTTGAAGTGACAAAGTGTTCAGCATCCACTTGCACTTCATTTTCAATATCTAGCTGGATAAGAACTTCATTTATCTTAGCAGATGATGTGTCCAACTCAGTTTGTTTTGCTCTTTCCTTCTCAACATGTTCTATTTTTTCTTTCTCAGCCTGTTGGGTGTCATGAATTGTCCTCATCTCTTGTTCAAAAATAGCGCGATTCACTTTGCATATATCATAGATTTTGTTGCTTCTAATGATTGGCAAAGTCTTCAAAACATCAAGGAAATCATCATCACCAGTCAGAAAGCAGGCTGAGGTATCATTAAAATGATAAGACTTCACTGGACGCATGACTTAGATGCTTTCTGGTGGAAAAATGAAGTAAGCTTTTGAGCATCCAAAAGTTGAGGCTTTCTGCGAATTAGTCCAAACAATTTGATGCCCAAAAGGTGATGGCACCAAAGGTGCCTAAAGGTCTTCTGAGCTTTCCAGTTTTGTCAAAAAGATGATCCCAGGTGTAGGATGAAAGTAGAAGTTAAACCCTCTCTTCTCTATCGGGCATCTCAGTGCCATAGAACTTGAAACTTTTCTTCCGTCCGGCATCGAAAAATAGGCAGTCTAGAACATACCTTATCAAGTACAAACTTGATATCTGTTGAGTGTCTGATGTGGAGGTTAGGTGGATAAGCAACATCTTGATCTTGTACGAACATCTGTTGAAGCAGCTTGCCTAAGTCCTCATAATCAGCAGGTTTGAAGTTGAGCACAGGAGTTCCTAGATGGAGGGGTATAAACTGAGTGATTGGGGCCCAGAACTGAATGTCTTTTACCCATTTCATTGTTGGACTTTGAGTAGACTTGGAAGGATCCAAGCTTTCTTTGATTGTAGCTTGCAGTTCTGCGGCCAACTCTTTATCAATGCTCGATGTTGCTTACTTCTTTAGTGCAGGCTTCTTTTTCTTCTGCTGTTTGCCCAATTTGACAAGCAAAAACTTGGCAAACCTTAAAGCAATCTCCACTTCAGGTTCAGGAAGCACATCTGTTGCTGAACAAACCCTTTACTGTGTACCAGTTAGGCATGTGTAAGGACATTCCATCCTAACCAAATTTGGATAAGATTGCCTCGTCTAAGTTGGTGGTAGATTGCAAATGATAGCGCCTTCTGGTAAAGCTAAGTGTACTGGGGAGGATGGATGAATATACTCATACCTCATCCAAACAGGAGCTAAGGCTGATGTAAGGCTTTTTTCAAAAGGTTCTTGAAGAGGTCTCCAAATAACATCCCCCTTCTTACAGTAATTTTGCTCATTCCTCGTGAAGAAGGAAATTGGAAATCTTTCTCTATGCTTCTCTTCTTCTGATTTCTCTTGGACCTTCGGAGAAATGGTCCAAGCAGCCTAGACATCTCTCCAAGTATCCCTTGGACGCATAGTCTTGGTTAAGTTCAACTTGAAAGGTGGATGCTGTGTAGGCTATTGTTGCTGTTGTGTTGGAGCAACAGATGGAGCAGTTGATTCACTCTCAGTGTCTTGAGAGGAAGGAGGTGGAATGGGCATTTTCCTTGGTCTAGTTGCTTGCATCTTGATTCTTCATGGTATTATAGTAGGTATAATAGAGCTACCCTCTTTGGATGTTGCAGTGACCCTTTACTTCTTCTGAGGTCCAGACTCCATCTCATCAGCTATTCTCTTAATCTGTCCAATTGGAACATTATCATTATCATCATCATTAGAATCACTCATAATCTTGAGTTTTCTGATATTTGGTTTCTCCTGGACTTACTGCTTTGGAATGGTCTTTGGACGCTTATTAGTAAGAACAGGTGGATTGGACGGTGCAAGTGCTTCTTGTCTCTTCTTTGTTCTCATTTCCTTTTTAGCAGCTTCTTGTTGTTGTTGTGACATCTGCCTTGTCACTTTCCTTGTTTCCTGGTCTTTCATAAGTCTTTTGATTTTCTTTTCAAGCCCTAAGAAATCCATCTCTTATTCTTCATCATTTTTGACTAGTCTGCTCTGTTCACTTCTCTTCTTCTCTATACTTGTCTCGTCCAACTCCTTGATGGCTTTGGCAGTTAACTGAATCTTCATAGGCTTGATGTTGGTTTCACCAAACTTTTGCTGTTGTGCAATTAGTTCACCTTTTCTAGTGATTTCTTCGCATTCATCCTCGTCCAGCTCATCATAGAAACGTTGGTAGACCTTCTGATCCCAAAATATTTTGTTCAAGAGAGCAACATAGAAAATGTCCTCACTTCCGCCAAGCTTTTTCAACATGCAGAGGATGTTGATGTAGATAGTGTGAGGTAGGTTGAATGGGATACCCTTCATCAAGTGAAACAGTACAAACTTGTGTAAGTCTGTGATTGAATCCTTGAACCCAGCCTTGTGCAAAATGCCTTTTGTTGCATATTTGCTAGCATATCTTTGCTTGGTCACACATATTTTTGTACTCTATCTTCGTGGAATTAGTGGTTTTGTCTTTGCACAACACTTTCCCCACATGATTTCCATACTTCTTTGCCCAGTCCGGCTTGTATTGATTTTTCTCCCTGATACAGCCAGTGACTTTGGCTATAGTCTCAGTAGACAGAACCACATCACATCCAATCATACTGGACATAATCTGTCTTTGTGTATCAAACTTTGCGTTCTTCCAGAACATCCTGATGAGCTCTGGATATATTTTTTGAGTGTCGTTGAAGTATCCTTGAATACCACACATCAAGAGATTCTTTTTTAGTTTAAGACCGATACTTTTCATGTACTTGATATCAAAGAAATGCTCAATGTGGACAGTTGTTGCTCCATCTGTTTCAATGGTGGTGATAAGGCATGAAAGAACATCAAGAACCATAATAGTTGACTCGCTAGAGCTTGACATTTTGGTAAAGGTGAGATTTTTAGGGTTCTTGGTGAGTGTTTGGGTAGGGAATGTGAGAGAGAAAGAGAGTGCTTGAGAGAGAAGAGTTTTGAGTGAGAGAAATTTGGTAAAATGTTTTCTGAGGATTTGACAGATTATGTATAGGCTTACTTAAGGCAAACAAAACGGTTTGGACTTTTTGAATTTGAAGAGAGAGGTTATGCCACTAATCTCGCCATGATGAGGCGTGCTAAGATATTTGGGTAAGGATGTATAGTTATGACCAATTAAGTGACTTAGCATAGAGCATTAACTGGCACTAACTAAAAAAGAAACCATTTTAGCCATGTCATAAAACATGTTAAATGAAAACACATAACAGATATGATCGTCCAGACATTGGACTTCAATGCAGCACATGCAATGCACATGCTTGACTAAATGACCTTTGGACGCTGTGTCCATTGGATGCAATAGTCATATTGGACGCTGCACATAGATGTTAATCATTCCATTACAAAGTCTATGCCAAGTCCACTCCTTAGAAAGACTAGCTTGTCTTCAGTAAGGGGTTTTGTAAATATATAAGCTAGCTGATCATCTGTGGACACAAACTGTAATTCCATAGTCCCTTTCTGAACATGGTCTCTTATAAAGTGATGTTTAATTTCTATATGTTTTTCCCTTAAATGCAATATGGGGTTTTTAGAAAGATCAATAGCAGTAGTGCTATCACAGAAGATAGGAATGTTACTCTCATAGATGCTATAATCTTCAAGTTGATGCTTGATCCATAGGATTTGAGAACAACAACTTGTTGCTGATATGTACTCTGCTTCAGCAGTGGATAGTGCAATGGTGCCTTGCTTCTTGCATATCCAAGAGACTAAGTTTCCACCAATGTAGTGACATCCTCCACTAGTGCTTTTTCTTTCAATCCTGTCTCCAGCATAGTCAGCATCACAATATCCAACTAATATGAAATCTTTCTGCCTTTTGAAATACAAATCAAGATTGATTGTTCGAATGAGATATCTGAAAATTCTTTTAACAACAATTAAGTGTACTTCCCTTGGATCAGATTGAAATCTGGCACATAGACATACACTGAACATAATGTTAGGTCTGGACACAGTGAGGTAAAAGAGTGATCATATCATCCCTCTGTATAAGGAGTTGTCCACCTTCTTTGATCCTTCGCCCAGTCCAAATACTGTTGTTGGATGCATGGGGGTTTTAATCAGTTTAGCATCATCCATCTTGAACTTCTTTAAGAGCTCTTTAACATACTTGGTTTGATGATGTATATGCCTTTGTCAGTTTGCTTGATTTGTAGTCCAAGGAAGAATTTCAATTCTCTCATCATGCTCATTTCAAACTCTGTCTGCATTAACTTAGAAAAATCCTCACACAGAGTTTTGTTAGTAGCACCGAATATGATATCATCAACATAAATTTGAACAATGATAAAATCATAATCATAATCATTGCGAAATAAGGTAGTGTCTACTTTTCCTCTTGAAAAACCATTTTCTATAAGAAATGAACTTAGTTTTTCATACCTAGCTCTTGGTGCTTATTTCAGTCCATATAAAGCCTTATTTAGTTTGAAAACATGATTTGGAAAAGCATCACTCTCAAACCCTGGGGGTTGTTCCACATATACTTCTTTTATCAGCCCATTGAGGAATGCACTTTTTACGTCCATTTGATATCGCTTCATTTTACTATGAGCAGCAAAGGATAGTAAAATGCGAATGGCCTCAATGCAAGCAACAAGTGCATAAGTTTCAGTATAATCTATACCTTCCTATTATGAGTAACCTTTGGCCACAAGCCTAGCTTTGTTTCTCACAACCTTACCTGTTTTGTCCAGCTTGTTTTTGAATACCCACTTGGCTCCTACAGCTTCTTTATCATCAGGTAGTTCAACAAGCTTCCAGACATCATTCTTTTGAAACTGATCAAGTTCTTCTTGCATTGCTTTGACCAATCTTTCATCTTCACGAGGAATGAGCAAAATTACTGTAGGAGTTGTGTGACCTTGCTATTGATGTGAAGATCTGGTTTTGACCAATCTTTCATCTTCCAAGGCATCGTCCATAGTCTTAAGCTCTATTTCTGATATGAGAGCTGTGTGACCTTGCTATTGATGTGAAGATCTGGTTTTGACTCTATCTTTTGGATCATCAATGATCTGATCTTCTGGATGATGCTTTTTCATCTGCCAGTTGCATCCAGTTGGTTCTTTCTGTTCTTCTACTAGACCGTCCAGGAAAGTGTTGGACTCTTTAGCTGAAACATCATGGTAGGACACGTCTGCGTCTGATGACTTCTTTCCATCGTCCAACCTGAGATTTGCAAATGATTCATCTAGCTCTAATAATTCCTTATCAGGCTTAGTGTCATTGAACTTCACATGAATAACTTCTTCCATAACAAACGTTCTATAGTTATAGACTCTATATGCCTTCGAAGTTTTTGAGTATCCAAGTAATATCCCATTGTCACACTTAGAATCAAACTTTCCCAGATTGTCCTTAGTGTTTAGAATGAAACATTGACATCCGAATGGATGGAGGTAGGATATGTTGGGTCTTTGCCCTTTCCATAATTCATATGGAGTCTTTTTCATGATGGTCTAAGATAAATTTTGTTTTGTAAATAACAGGCAAAATTCACTACTTCAGCCCAAAAGTGCTTAAGGGTTGAATTGTCATTCAACATGGTTCTAGCCATCTCTTAGAGTAACCTATTCTTCCTCTCATCAACACCATTTTGCTGAGGCATCCTAGGTGTTGAGAAGTTGTGAAGGATACCATTATCCTCACAAAACCTTTGAAAACTCTTGTTTTCAAATTCTCCCCCATGATCACTTCTGATCGAAGTAATGCATATTCCTTTCTCATTTTGAACTCTTTTACAGAAGTTATAGAAGACTTTAAAAGACTCATCTTTGTGAGATAGGAACATGACCCATGTCCATCTTGTATAGTCGTCCACTACAACCAATTCGTATCTCTTACCACTTACTGAGACGGTTCTTGTAGGTCCAAACAAGTCAATATGTAACAACTCAAGGGGTCTAAAAGTGGAAACAATGTTTTTGCTTTTAAAAGAACTTTTTACTTGTTTCCCTTTTCTGACAAGCATCACAAAAAAGATCATCCTTATATGACATGCTTGGTAGTCCTCTTACGAGGTTATGCTTATTAAGCTTTGAGATTAACCTCAAGCTTGCATGACCAAGCTTCTTATGTCATATCCAGTGATTTTCTTTAACTGAAACTAAGCAGGATACATTTTTGACTCAATAGTTCCCCAAGTTTAATCTTGTACATATTATCTTGCCTCTTCGCAGGGATCCATCAGTGTTTCTGACTATACATTCTCCTTTGTTAAAGGCAACATCATATCCACTATCACATGATTGACTTATGCTGAGCAGATTGTGTTTGAGACCTTTAACATAAAGAACATTATCAATTGAGGGATAGGGCGGAATACCAATCTTACCCACGCCAGCTATCATCCCTTTCTGATTCCCTCCAAAAGTGACTGTCCCACCAGTCCTGGGTTGGAGGCTTTGGAAGATACACCTTTCTCTTGTCATGTGATGCTAGCACCCACTGTCCAAGTACCATGATTGGAGTCTCTTTCCTGCTGTTAAGCATGTTTGCAACAGGAACAATTTTATCTTCAGGTACCCAGATTGACTTGGGTCCTTTCTTGTTAGTTTGAAGGGCACTGGACGCTCCCTTCTTTAGCAGGTGTCTACATCTGGACATTATATTTTCAGGTTTCCCACAGAAGTAACAATCATCCACATCCTCATGATGAATATATTTCTTTCCTTTATATCCATGTCCTGACCTGTCATTGGGTCTCTTACAACCTTCATATTTTAAAAGCTTGTTAAGATTGTCAGATCCTTTGACAAAGTTGGACAGATCCTTCTTTAGGCTGTCAATCTCTTCTAAGGATTTATGTTCCTTTGAGAGCTCTATAAACTTTTTCTGTAAATCCTCTTTCTCACTTTCAAGTTGTTTGAAACTATTTTCTAAAACATCTTTTTCTTTTGAAAGTGATTTGGACAATTTCTTCAAAATTTTGTAGGCCTTTGACATAATTGAAGAATTAGAAAGTAATTCATGATAAGCTTCCTAAAGAGATTTTAAGTCATTAAAGTCTACCCATCTTCCTCTTCTGGTTCAGAAGATTCTAATGTGGTGTCTGCCATCAGACAGATGCTAGCTTCCTCCTTTTCATCGTCGTTCGATGATGAGTCATCGTCCAAGTCTTCCCATATGGACATCAGAACTTTCTTGCCCTTCTTTTTATTGAAGACTCTCTTCTTCTAGTCCTTGTTGTTCTCAAGGTCTGGGCATTCTGACTTGAAGTGTCTGGGCTTCTTACACTCAGAGCAGACTATTGGACTCTTCTCTTTATCCTTCTTCTCCTTGAAGCTTTTATTATTCAGGTTTCTCCATCTGGATCCACCTTTCTTCTTCCACATAGCATGGATCCTCTTGGATATGAAGGACAACTCATCATCCTCATCAAAGTCTTCATCTTTATATTGCTTTTTTGATGACTCTTCTGCTTGCATGGCTTTGGACGATGAAGCTTTCTTTGGCTTCTGGATGCTGAGTGCTAGAGACTTGCCTTTCTTTGCATCACCATCTTATTATAGTTCTAGCTCATGAACTTTAAGGATTCCCACAAGCTCTTCTAAGGACATGTCGTCCAGTCCCTTGGTTGCTCTCAAAGCTGTAACCTATGGTCTCCATTACCTAGGCAAACTCCTCAAAATTTTGTCAATATGCTCATAGTTATTGTAATCTTTACCATGTACTCTAAGCTCATTTAATATGGTTCAAAATTGTCCAAACATACTTTGTATGTTCTCATTTCCCTCCATACTAAACAATTCATATTGATGAGTAAGAAGACTAATTTGTTATGTTTTACCTGGGTGGAACCCTTAAACGTTAACGCAAGAGTGTCCAACATCTATTTTGCACTTTTGAAGCTGTGCACCTTGTTGTATTCTTGTTCAAATAGTGCACACATGATGGTGTTTCTGGCTTTGGAGTTGTGATAGAATCTCTGCTTTTGCTCCTTCGTCCATCTAGCCTTGGGAATCTCATTGAGGTTCTCATCATAAGGAATGTAGTCTTCCATCCCCACAACATCCTACATATCAATATGACATGATTCAAAGAATGCTATCATTCTTTGTTTCCAATAATCATATTTAGCCCCCTTGAAGAGAGGTGGTCTGTTTATGGCTTGTCCCTTATTTTCCACCTTACTCAGGATCTAGTTTTCCTCTGTACTGTTAAGTACTCAACCCAAGAGGGCGAGCTCTGATGCCAATTGAAATGCAGGAAACACATTAGAAGGGGGGTGAATAGTGTGTTAGATAAAATTTGAAAACCTTTTCACGAAGATGAAGATATCTTAGCTCAGATTTTACAAGGGACTTGTAAAATGTAGAGTTACTACTATTGTCTAGTGGTTCAAAATAACACCTTAATGAAATTGTGTTTTCAAGTTATCGTCCAAGAAAAACAAAACCTTTTCACAAACAAGTTTATAAAGGAAACTTATGCGTCTAATGTGAAGATATAACACAAGAGATAACTGGTAAGTGAAAAGCAATAGAGTAAAAACACTTGGTTTTTATTGGTTCACTCAACCTGAGCTACATCCAGTTCTCCATCAAAAATAACCTTTTGAAGGGTTCCACTAATCAAAATTTGATTACAAACAAGTATTCTCTACCCTGCCACTTCTAGCTACAAGTATTCTCAAGGCCACTTCTGGCACACCTTTTAATCTCCCCCCGAGATTAAAAACAACACCCAAGTATTCTTTATCACTAAGCCACTCTTGGCTTTCAAAACAATAGTTTGATTGCAAGTATCAAATCAACTCTCACAGAGAGGATAATACAATATAAAACGATTACACAGAATGACTTAGCAAAGCTAAGAGAATGCTCTTTTCACATAATTGTTGGTCATCCAAGTATTATGGCAAAGTTTCATCTCTTTGAAAACTTGAATGCTTCGTTGGTTTCTTCAAGAGCCTCGTCCTCTATTTACAGGCCTCTGAGCGAAAGTACCCATTGTGTGATCTGACCCTTGGTTGAAAACCGTTCTCTCCCAATTATCTGATCGTTTCCACATGTCAACGTGGGGTAGAGAGAGAGAAGGGACAATAGTACATGCAGCGCCTCCACTACTTTGTACAGTTTTGTAGAGAGAAGCTTTTCTGTCTCCTGTGGTGCACTTTTTTAATATTCAAATGAAATGTCATGTTATGAAAAGAGAGGGAATAATAGAACATTCAAATCTTCATTGAAAAGCATAAGTGTACTTCCTGACAAATGGACGCATTATATAACTGTTTGATAGAAAAGGTTTGTGTAAGTTATATAAGCGTTTGGACTCTTCCCAAATGGACGCAGTGTTTACACACTGGTTTTCGCAAAGCATTGGATGCTTGTTTTATAACAACGCGTTGGACGCTGTATTTACTCTTAAGAAAACAAGTTCCAGTTACTCATTGGACGCGATAAACATATAGCGATATGTAGTTTGAGTTTAGGAGATACAATACCATGAGGGCATTGGACGGTGTAGTGCCTGTAATACTCAAACATCAATAATTAGATACATGAAAATTTAATCTCATTTGTTATCATCAAAACCAAAGTTTGAGGGGTTGGACATGTAACACCCTTAAAAATTGTAACCAAGGATATAGTAGATACTGTGTTAGTGTATATTGTGATAGCTAAATAGATATTGAGCTTAATTACAATTGAAAATTTAATCTTGCAGATTAAGAAAGATCTAAAAACTTTGTATCATTTTATGTGGCAAATTTTGGTAAAACTGTAATTAAACTAAAATTTAATTACGTTGTGCATAATTACACTGCGTAAATTTATACTGTGTAGAGATAATTTGATTACACGTTTTCCTAAGATAATTATTCAAAATGAAAATTTAATTCAATTGATTAAGGAAAATTTTAATTATATGCATGTTATTTTATGTGACAAGTTAAAAAAAAAAATTGGACTTAATTAGAATCTAATTTTTACACTGTGTAAAATTGTACAGTGCAAGATTACACTGTATAATTTCACATTGTGAAAATTAACACTGAGTGAGATTAATTTGAATTATACATTACCCTAGATAATTAGTACAATGATCTATGTAATTAGCTAGAAATTAACTATTGTTAGTAAAAGCAAAATTTCCATTTGTGCCTTAGTCCTACTTTAACCAATTGTGGTAATTTTTTTCAAAAAGCAAAAATGCCCCAAAATGGGAGTGATAGCTCACATCATCCATTAATTCTGGAAAAATTATATGTTGTAACTTCGACATTGTGGACTGTCGCTGTAAATTATTATGAATTTTCGATGCATCCACTATTTTTGATAAATTCTAGACCCTGTTGCTATGAAATCTGTCACAGCAATAATTAAGTTAAAAATCCTATTTTTAGAGTGAAAATTTAGGAGCTGAATTTATTCATACTTCTATGTTTGATGAGGAGTGTTCCTGTAAAATCTCGTACATTTCTGAGTTAGAATGATATGCCAAATAATTATTGAGTTATAGAATTCAACACTTGTGAATAATGGAAATTTTGTCTAAATTAATTGTTTTGAATGAATTATTGATTTTTATGGATTATGGCTGAGTGGTTCTTCCCTAGAGGGACACCCATGTACTTCATTATGCATTATTGGATTATCTATGAGTTAATTGCCCTTTTAATTGTCCTTATTTGTATTATTATTGACTGAATTGGAGACCGGGAGGAATTGTGATCCTCGGGCAAATTTGTGTGCTGGAAAACTTGATTGAGTGTGTTCTTGTGTATTGATTTGGTACTGTTTGGATGATTAAGGATCATGGAATCCTTGAGGTGGGACAAATGGACTCAAACCACGAGTGCATTTGTGGTAACTAGAACTTAGTTCTAGTGTTAATTAAATGTTCACTGTAACAAACAGTGAACTAATACTTAACAAGAGTGCGAACCTCCTAATTAAATGGACTTAGTAAATATAGGACCTTTGCACATTGGAGAATGCTCTTGAGATTGAACTTAGAATGAACCACTAGGACCTTTGCTTTGGAGGATATGGACTATGGAACCAAAATTTAGCATAAAACTTGAGAGGGCAAGGAATTACATAAGACTTAAGAAGACGTGGGAAGTTCATGAATCGGGCTCATGAAGTGTGTGAGAGTGCTTGAGGCACTTGCTGTGTGGATTATGATGTGTTTCCTAAGTAGTTGTGGTTAGTGCGATTTTGAGAGGGAGAGGAAGCGTTCTTCCTTTCTCTTGATGCACGAGGATTGTTATGAATACGTTATGTTCGTGGTGTCGCACGTAGAGATGACACGCATTTTGAGGAAATACAAGTGAGTTGTGATAGCGAGTCATGTGGGGATTTCTAACTGTAAAGAGATGTTGTGTCTCATAGATGGGGTTAGTATGGAATGACCACCTGGGGTGGTGAAGATGTTGATCTTCGAATGACATGTCGGATTGTTGACTAACCACCATCAAGTACCATTGGCAGAGAAATCCCACACAGACCTATAAAGGACGATCCCGGTGGCGAGAGTCGTTAAGGAGTCAGTCCTCAGAGATTGGATGACCACAGAGTGGTACCTGGGAAGTGATCGACCTTGGGGGTAAGGCACTGAGTTGTGACTATGGGTCACACAGCCGACTTGGCAACCTGGACTAAACACGAGACATTTTCATGTTGGTGAGAGCCCGTCATTGTACCGTGATGGGTGTACTCCCAATAGTCATCCAACTTAAAATGTGATGAGTTAAGGAATTAGTTGAGGAGATGTTTAGGGTTACGAGTGAGACCCGTGAGAGAACCACATCGATGTGGTTAAAGTTTTGTGTGTGACGGTAAGGTCATTTGTTTGTGGCTTTAGAGGAAGTGAGGGGCTCTCTCCATACACCTTATTTTTCAGATGGAGTTGAGTGATTTTTGTGCAATCGTCGGAGATAGAATGAAATAACTATGGCAAGTGCTAAGGATGCGAATGGATCTGGTCATGGAAATTGAAGATTCCCTGAGGATGTTTCATGGGTTAAGTGGGTAGATAAGGGTTGAATTTTATTGAGTCACTACTCTGAGTCTCAATCCTTTACTTGTATAAAAGAGGGTAGACTAGGTCTTTATTTTATGATGTATCATTCTCTTGTGTGTGACTCAGATATGTTATGCACTCAATTTCATGGATGTGAACGTGTACTTATATTTGTAAAGTATAATTGCTTAATGATGGAATTATTGAGGATGTTCAAATAAAATTTTATTGCATTTTTTTTCGGTTTATTGGAAATGGAGTATTTTATAAATTAAGTTGTTTCATTAAGAAAGGTATCTCGTTAACGAACATTTTTATGATGAATGCATTATGAACGAGTTTCATTTTGAGCTTCAAGTAATGACATTTTAAAGCAAAATGAAAAAAACTTATTCATGGTTTGGACAGGATGTTAGAAAATAACTTTAATTAATTTCATAATTTAGAAAATAAAATAATAATAATTATAATAGTAACTAGGGGTGTTACAGGACATTGTCCAAAGTCTTAGACTCTAACATATATATCTTTCTAAGTAACATGTTATGAATTATTGCTTTTAAACATGGATAATTAGATCATTCTTAAAATTCATGAATATTAGTTTATTTAACTTTCAACACTCATATTTCACTTGTTTCATTGAAAAAATATATTATCATTCCATAAAATAATTAATTTTTTGTAAAAATATTAAAAAGAAAACTTGATATTGACATATCTAATTTTTATCATGTACATATTTATAAGAAATTAGGAGGAAGAGAAAAGGGATGTTAAATTTTTATCTATTAAAAAAAAAAACATTCCCAAAAGAGAACAAGTAATAAGTGGAAAGTTATAAAAAAATTATTTCCAAAAAAAACCCGAAATAATATAATGTTTACTTTAAATGAAATTTTTACTTTTTATTATTTACTTTTCATCTGGAACTATCATATTAGGATTTTTATTATTTATTTTTTATTCCTATGCTTCAATTGAAAACTTTTAAGTTATTTTTTAATAATAAATGTGAAAAATAAATCATTTTATAAAAATCTAAAAACAAAAATTTTGAGGTATCTTTTCATGAAGAAATTTGGAGGAAAAGGAAATAGATGTTATAAATTTTATTTACGAATAAAAAATAATTTATTTTCTAAAATAGAATAAGAAATAAAGGAAAATTTACATAATATTTTTATTTTCATAAAAAAAACATAATGGAATATTTACTTTAAATTAAATTATTTTACCTTCCTTTATATTTTATCCAAAGTTATCACTAGGATTTTATTATTTACCTTTTATTCCTATTCTTTCATAGAAAACTTAAAATAAATTAACTAAATAATGTGAATGAATAAAAAAATTTATATAACAATCTAAAAACAAAAAATTGATGTATCTTTTCATGAAGAAATTAGGAGGAAAAGGAAAAGGATGTTAATTTTTCATTTATAAATAAAAAATAAATTCTTTCTTAAAAGATTATAAGAAATAAGACGAAAGTTATCTAATATTTTACTAAAAAATCTCCAATAATAGAATATTTTTTTTAAATTAAAATTTCACCTTTCTTTCTTTATCCAAATTTATCACAAGGATCTTACTATTAACTTTTTTATTCCTATGCTTTTATATATAGCAAACTTTTAAATTATTTTTTAACTATTAATGTCAATAAATAAATCATTTCCTAGCATTCTAAAAAAATTTTGTATCTTTTCATGAAGATATTATGAGGAAAAGGAAAGAGCTGCTAAATTTTATTTATAAATAAAAAATAAATTATTTTCTACAAGCAAATAAGAAATAAGGGGAAAGTTATATAAAAATTTTGTTTTTGGAAAAAAAAAAGCTCAAATAATAGAATATTTTCTGTACATGAAAATTATACCTTCATTTGTTATGCAAAATTATAACTAGGATCGTATTATTAAACTTTTAAATTATTTTTTTAAACTAACTATTTTGAACAAATGAATTATTTTTTAACAATCTAAAAACAAGTATTCAAGGTATCCTTTCATGACGAAATTAAGAGGAAAAGGAAAGAGATGTTAAATTTTTATTTATAAATAAAAATAAGTTCTTTTCTAAAAGAGAATAAGAAATAAGGGGAAAGTTATATATTTTATTGAAAAAAAACTCTAATAAGAGAACATTTACCTCCTATGAACTTTTGCAACCTTTTAAATTAATTTTTTACTGTTTAATGTGAATAAGTAAAATATTTTACAAAATAATATACTGAGTTCTTTGGAAATGTTTGAGAATATCTATTTGATGAAGTTAAAAGATTAAGTTCAATTACATCTCGATCAGTATGGAATATGAACCCTTCCCAAAAGATTGCCTATTTATCTTAGGATTTTATTGTACAAGTTGATCTTATCTATCACCAATGTTTATAACTAGCGTCCAACTTAGCATATGATAATACCCACTGATTTCTACATTATAAAACAACTTTGCCCACAATATTGTAGGAGTTGTCTACTATATATAATAATCTACTGATTTCTACATTCTAAAACCACTTAGCCCACAGTATTATAGGAGTTGTCTGCTCTATATAATAACCCACCGATATCTACATTCTAAAACCACTTTTCTCATAGTATTACAGGAGTTGTCTGCTCTATCTAATAGCATTTATTCTTTGAGGATTCAAAATCAACAGAGTGATTTTGAGATGGTTGGGTCTCCTTTTTGAGGATGGCACTCCCTTCTCCCTTGCCCCTCTTTCTGCCTAAAGGAGACAATGCTCGGAGTGATTCGTTGGATCTCACTTGACCCCAACAGGTCTTTGCCTCACCCCAACACATCTTTACTACAACCACGCTCTTGTACGAAGAAAGGTTGGATCCTGATGCATCTACACTGCAAGCTCGCCTTTACACAAAGAGTTCTTTGAGATTTGGTGTCTGCGGCAGTACGTACAAGATGAAATCCTTGCACAAAGGTTGTTAAAATTGAGATTTTAGCTAGGATCGGGAAGGGAATGAAAGATCGTAACTCGGATTGTAAGATCCTATGTTTCTCCATCAAATACTAATGTATAATATATTTACATAAAAAAACAACATAGAGAAAGAAAATAACCTCTAAATTACAATATTATATAAACTTAAATAAAAATATAATCATAATAAATCATAAGTTTATAACATATAGATTAATAGAATTAGAATTTATAATTATATGTTGTGTTTTATTTAGTTTATTATTACTATTATTTTGTTTATTATATTATATGTTATGATTTAAATAGTTTATATTATTATTATTATTATTATTATTGTTATTATTATTATTATTATTATTATTATTATTATTATTATTATTATTATTATTATTATTATTATTGTTGTTGTTGTTGTTGTTGTTGTTGTTGTTGTTGTTGTTGTTGTTATTTAGTTTAGCTGTTATATTATGTTATGTTTATTTTAAAAAATAAATAAAAAGAGAAGGTAAACTTGACTTAAAATAGAGGCCTGAAAGCTAAAAATAAAATAGCAAAAACACTTAAAAAATTGTTGGGCCACAGGCCCAATTCTCTCAGCACTTATTTTATGAAAACCCTAACCTTGCCTTGTGCCTTCAGACTCCAGAGAGCGTAGCCACTTCCAATGCATCAACAAGACCGCACCGCTATGGAGACTGTTGTCGACAACGCAGATCGTGGTGGCAATATGGCTTCTCCAACACTACTAGAAGCTCGAAAAAGATCGTAGATCCCACAATCCCACGCACAACATTGCGATTTTGTTGAGATTAGACACTCCAGCGATCAAGGTGATGATGCAGCACCAAGAGGCCTTCAAAACTCGTAGAATCGCACAATCCCATGATCTGGATCACGATTTTGCTAACATTGCCTTGCACGCTCTATCCTTCGATCTAGTGTTTGCTGTGACACATGATGGAATAGTGGTTGTGGGCGACGATTGCTGCCTTAGTGGTAGTTGGATCTAAATCTACCTCTCCCTTGCACTCGTTAGGGTTTCCTTCCATCACATCTCGATTTCACAACTTCATCTCGTAATCTCCATGGAGGTAACATTGTTTTGATAACTCAACCGTGTACTCTGAATTTTCCCCTTTTTTATTCTGTGTCTTTTCTTTTTCGTTTAGGTAATCTATTGCTTCTAAGTGATTGTTTGGTTTTTGTTGTGTTTTGGCTTTAGCAAATCCTTTTTGTGTTGATTCAATTTGGATTTTTTTAGAGTGTTGTTTGCTTTTGTGTTGATATGGTCCTGCTACAACACACGATGGAACAATGGTTGTGGGCGACAGTTGGCGCCTTAGTCATGGCGTGGATCTAGATCCGCATCTCCCTCGCTCCCTCTCCCTCACACTCGCTAGGGTTTCCTTCCATCACATCTTGATTTTGCAACTTCATTGCACAATTCTCAATGAAGATAACATTGTTTCGATAACTCAACTATGTACTATGAATTTTACCCTCTTTTGTTCCATGTCTTGTCATTTTCGTTTAGGTCATTTATTGCTTCCAAGTGATTATTTGATTTTTGTTGGGTTTTGGCTTCAGTGGATCCTTTTTGTGTTGATTCGATTGGGATTTTTTTGGAGCATTGTTTGTTTTTGCGTTGATTTGGTGCCTGCAATGACACACGATGGAACAACAATTGTGGGCGATGGTTGGTGCCTTGGTGGTAGCACGGATCTAGATCTACCTCTCCCTCCCTCCATGTCCCTCGCACTCGCTAGGGTTTCTGTCCATCACATCTTGATTTCACAACTTCATCGTGCAATTCTCCATGGAGGTAGCATCATTTCAATAACTCAATTGTGTGCTATGAATTTCCCCTATTTTATTCCACATTTTTTTCTTTTTCGTTTAGGTAATTTATTGCTTCTAAGTGATTGTTTGATTTTTGTTGTGTTTGGGCTTTAGCATATCCTTTTGTGTTTATTTGATTAGGGTTTCTTTGGAGTGTTTTTGTTTGTTTTGTGCTTTGATTTGGATTTCTGGTGTGTGAGATTTCTGTTTTGGAAACTGACATGTATTACATCGATTCCATTTATAAAAAAATTAATTTTTTTTACATTGATTCTAATAGAATTGATTTAAGAAATTCCAACATTTTACATTGGCTTATTCTACATTGGTTGTACAACCGTTGTAGAAAGCCCCCAAATAACTGACATAAAAAGGGGGCTGTAGTAGTGTAACTCTCTCTCTCTAAGAGCATATTTAGTGAGAAAGTTTTTTATGTGAGGATAAAACAACAAATATTGATATTTAAATCTTATCATATATGGTCAAGATTAAATTTTATTATTATCATGATATTTATTAATATTTTTTATTGGATTTTTTTAAGCATTTAATATTTATCTTTATGTCTAACTTTGGTGCAATTAACCCCATCCCTAAAACTAAACACCTCAAGAAAAACAATGATGTTCCTTTTATATTTTTCTCTTTTTATTAGCTATATGAGTGTGTATGTAAGGTAGTGAAACTTGGTGTAATTAAATTGATCATCATAACCCAAGTATATATATTTAGCATTTTATGCATTATTTTTCAATATAGTAAATTACATATGTACATAAAGATAATGAAACATGTCTTTTAAATCTAATGCTAGATATAGATTGTATGATAAGAGAGTGGTGTAAATAGTGTAAAGGCATGTATTAATTTATATATATGGTTTGAATTAATAAAACAATTCTGTCTGAAAATGAATAAGAGCTTACAAAGAGTAGAAAGAGTAGCAAAATCATTGATATGGACCAAAAAAGGAAGGAGAAGGAAAGCCATATTGAATTAGCCAACTCTGACAATAAAAACAAAGGAAAAAGAGACGAAACCATGAATATTGCTGTTTTGGTCTTCATATTAGAATCTGATTCTGAATTAGATCATGACAAGGATGATAAGCCATATTGTCCAACCAAGACTAGGAAGAGACCCAGCTACAAAACACTTAAGAAACCAATGTCATCAACTTAGCTAGGTTTCATAAGTTGATGATTTCATTTGCTTAGTTGTTTTGTAATTAGGTCTTTTCCTGGTCTTTGTTAGAGAATATGGCTCATCATCCTTATCATGATCAGATTCAGAATTAGATTCTAAAATGAAGACCAATTCAGCTATATTAAAGGTTTTGTGTCCTTTTCCTTTGTTTCTATTGTCATGGTTGGCTGATTCAATCTAGCTTTCCTTCTCCTTCCTTTTTTGGTCCAAAGCAATGATTCTACTACTCCTCTTTCCTTCTCATTTTCAAACACAATTGTTTTATTGATTCATGCCATATATAGAAATTAAGACATGCCTTAACACTATGTTCATCATTCTCTTATCATACAATCTATATCTAGCATTAGATTTAAAAGACATTTTTCTTTAGCTTTATGTACATATGTAATTTACTACATTGAAAAATAATGCATCAAATGTTAAAAAACATGTACTTGGGTTTTCATTATCAATTTACACAAAGTTTCACTACCTTACTTACACACTCATATAACTAATAAAAAGAGAAAAATATAAAAGGAAAATAATTCTTTTTCTTGAGTTGTTTGGTTTTAAGGGTGTGGATAATTGCACCAAACTCAAATATACAAATAAATATTACTAACTTAAAAACTACCCAACAAAAAAATATTAATAGATAGAGAAAAAGGCCTATGCACTGACAGTGTAAAAAGTTTTACACTGTCATCCAATCGCAACTCACCATTTATGGTAAGTTTGTTGACTTTTAAAAAATTATCTTAAAAGTCATACCAACGGTGATTTGTGATTGGATGACTGTGTAAAACAATTTTACACTGTCAGTGCATCACCATTAAACTCTAATAGATATCATGATAATGATAAAATTTAATATTTACCATTTATGATAAGATTTAAATATCAATATTTATTTTTTTATGTTCACATAAAAAAGACTCTCTCACTATATATATATATATATATATATATATATATATATATATATATATATAAAGAGATTGTGTGTGTGTGTGTGTGTGTGGTGGACTGCTTCTCACATTTATAAAAAAAAATAACATATTCAATTTTCGGACAACCTTATTTCATATGTATCATACAATTTTATATTGATTCTGAAAGTGAGACAACGAAGCAAAAAGTACAGGAAACTTGGACCAACTTTTTGGCAGGGAGCAGAAACAAATCAAGAAGACAATGTGAGAATGGGCACAAATGAAGAGATGATGTTGCGTCAAGGTGATAAGGAACAGAGGGGGGGAAAACACAAGAGAAGAACAACATCAAGAAAAGACAACAATTATAAAAGCAAATTTGTTCATTGTAGCATAGATTTAGTACGAAAAAGGAAAGATAAACAAATAAACAAGTTATGTTATCTTGTCAAAGTGATAAGTTGGTGAAATGCATTATTGCTGCAATAAATGTGTCAACGTTCACATTTTCATCTCGTCCCAACGGTCTTAAAACAAGCATCCTCAACATGCCTTTAAATACAAGAAGGATGAGGATGATGAAGAGAGAATGTCGCTGCTAGAATTGTCTGTTAGAACTAGTATTGTTGCTCAAAATCATAACTCCTTTTCATATTAAGCTTTCTTTGCAAACTCTCTAAGTGTTGAGAGATTAGTATGAGTCTTACCCTTTAAACATTTTCTAGGTGAAATATCTTGTCAATATAATGATTTTTTATCATCCAATTATGAATTATTATATAATAGAAAATTATTGAAATTTGTGATAATTACTTTATAGGTCATATTTAGGGTGACCTTTAATTAATTGACAATGTAGAAAGTTTTACATTGTGTATAGAAATTAAAGAATAATTTTATTTTACAATCTATTTGATTTATTTATACTTCTAAATAATATCTTCAGATAATTAATTTTAAAGCTATTTGATAGTTAAAGAAATCTAAATATTCAGAAATATATATTTTAATTAAAATTTATTTTTAAAACTTTTAACAGTTTAACTTAAAAAAAATTGTTCAATAATGAAGGTTTCAATTTATGCTTATGATATAAGTATATAACTATAATTACTGATTTACTATCAAAACAAAATATAGTCTCCAATAATTTAAAAAAATATATTTTTTCATATTCTTTGACATGTATATATTTTGTGAGAGAAAAAAATATATCTTTGAAATTAAAAACAAGAGATAAACATAAGAAGTTGGTATGAAAGAAATAAAAAAAAATGACTTAGATATATTTGTGGTTCCTACAATATATAAGCTTTATGGTCTTAGTTCTGATATGTATAAAAAAAAATGTTTACTTTGATCCTTATAAGATTCTGCCTTACAGTTTTAGTCCGTGGTGCCACTTTTTTAGTCCCTACAAAATTGCAAGCTTCTAATATGTTTTTTTTTTTTTTTTTTTTTGGTGTGACCAGGAGGTAGGCTTCTTATTTGGCACCCAACTAATGCCCCTCCCACCGGGTCATCCCATTTTGGGGTAAAGTGGTACCTTAAGTTGCGACTCCATGCCCAAGCTAGAGATAGAACCCCAGACCTTAGTTAAGGGACCCAAGTGCCGAACTATTTGTGTCAACAACTTTTGGTTGACATGATAAGTTTTATCTAAAAAACTTCTTTACTATATTATAGATTTCCATTTCTTTAGTGTGATACTTATTTTCATTTTTGAATAGTTTAAAAACAAAATTTCCAGGTATCTTTTCATGAAGGAATTTATTAAGAGTAAAAACAAGTTACATTTTTATTTATAAATAAAGAAGTTTATAAATTAATTTCTAAAAAAGAATACAAATTAAGGGGAAAAATATATAATAATTTTTATTTCAAACAAAAAATATCCAATAATAAAATATTTACTTTAAATGAAAATTTTACCTTCCTTTTTTTTTCCAATATTATCATTGAGGTCATGCTTTTTTACTTTTTATTCCTGAGCTTGTATATATAGCAAACATTTAAGTTAATTTTTTAACTAATTAAATGTCAACAATTCAATTATTTTAGGAAGCAATCTAATAGTTCATTAACTTTTGGGGGATAGAATACGAATCCTTCCCAAACATCATCTATTATCTCAAGATTTTATTGCATAAGTTGATCTTATCTAACACCAACAAGTGTAACAAGAGTCCCACTTGACATATGATAATACCCACTGATTTCTACAATCTAAATTACTCATAGTAATGGAGGAGTTGCCTCCTTTATATAATAAGGATTACTCTTTCGAGGTATCTTTTCATGAAGGAAATTATTAAGAGTAAAAACAAGTTACATTTTTATTTATAAATAAAGAAGTTTATAAATTAATTTCTAAAAAATAATACAAATTAAGGGGAAAATATATAATAATTTTTATTTGAAACAAAAAATATCCAATAATATAATATTTACTTTAAATGAAAATTTTACATTCCTTTTTTTTTCCAATATTATCATTGAGGTCATGCTTTTTACTTTTTATTCCTGAGCTTGTATATATAGCAAGCATTTAAATTAGTTTTTTTAACTAATTAAATGTCAACAATTCAATTATTTTAGGATGCAATCTAATAGTTCATTAACTTTTGGGGGATAGAATATGAATCCTTCCCAAACATCATCTATTATCTCAAGATTTTATTGCATAAGTTGATCTTATCTAACACCAACAAGTGTAACAAGAGTCCTACTTGACATATGATAATACCCACTGATTTCTACAATCTAAATTACTCATAGTAATGGAGGAGTTGCCTCCTTTATATAATAAGGATTACTCTTTGAGGATTCAAAATCAACATGGTTTCATAGTCTCATTCATCCAATTCAATATCATAGCTTATGACTAGCTAGACATGACAATCTTAAGAGTCTCCAAGAAGAATGAGGATAGGGATAATAAATACAATCACCCTAATTTGTAGAAGATGATGATCTTCTACAAAGGAATCAATCATTCACCAATTGTATTTTATTTAGTTCTCATTTGGTTATTCAGGTTTTTTATGACATGAATTATTTTGTTGTTAGGTTCTTTATTCCCTTCCTGACACCTAATATGATCTATCATGTAGGTTTACCAATTAACAATACAAATTTTCAATGCCCATACAGTAAGGATGAAACTATAATCACATTATCATTATGTATTTTATGATAGCAGCTTTGTTAAATTTTACAAACTTCTTCCATGATAAAAATGCTTTCTTGCTTGAAGGATATCATTTGCTTATCGTCTCGTTGTGCTCTATCTGGTGTATGTTCATGAACATTGGGAATATTATGGTTGGTTTCTTGCTTGATGATGCTGAAAATAGTTAGGTGAATATTGGTCACAACTTCAAGATCTTCTCTATAACGCTAGAAAGCCAGAAGCTTCTCGACATGTTTGGCAAAAATCAAGCATTTTGTTTATGCATTTGTGGGAATACATAAAAAATATGTAAAATTATGTATGTTATAAATTAATGTAGAATAGTTAATCCTTATTTTACAAATGTAGAATTTGCCAATGTAAAAATACAAAGTGACACATTGTTATATAAAAATACTAATTCTATGGTTAAATTTCAATGAAATACCTCAAACTTTAAAAAATTGTTTCATGATGTGGTAAGTTTTTTTTTCCAAAGAGTTTATGTATGTTCCTTTTTAGAAAATCCTTATTCCAATATAGTAATTAATACTTAAAAAACCATTCAAGATGAAAATATTTAGGAGTTTGGTACAAGAGAAACTTTTAGTTTTCTAGGAATCTGAAGTTGAGAATGTTTGTTTCCCATATTTGGTTTATTATTTAAAAAGTAACATTATTAGGAAACATTGTTTCCTAGAAATGTTATTTTACCTATGTTTCTTACAAAATTGTTTTCATGGGGAGGTGAGAATGTAATGTTTATAGGTTGGGAAAAATGTTTTACTGTAGTAAAAATACGATGCTACACTCATTATGTACACTACTACAAAATTAGCATTCTACATCATCAAATTGACATCGGTTATATAAGAACCGATGTCAAAAAATGTGTAGTGGCATTTTTGTAAATAATAAGATTTAGTCAACATCGGTTCTAACATAACCGATGTTATTAAGCCTATTCAACATCGTTTATATCTGATAATAAAAGATGTTGTTGTTGCGTTTTTTAATTTCCTTCTTTAGATCACTTTCATTTTTGGATCTCTCATGCCCAAACCCTCATTGTGTTTTTGCTCTGCCTCATTTGTGGTCTACCTCGCACTCACTTCATCCGTGCAAGCTACAACGCGATGCTGTACCCCGACCTGTGCTTCTTCTCCCTCTCCCGCTACGCCGGCGCGGTGTAGCGCAGCCACGCCCACCCTTGCGTGCGTTTTCGTCACTGTAGCGCTTGTGAAGGCGCACAACACTGTGGCCTACCTCTCGCACCAGACCCTTCGTCCTCTGTTGTCAAATTCTTCTTCGTCAACGGTGTTTGCCTCCACCACTGCCCTCTCCACAACGTCACTTTGGTGAGTTTTCCCCTTTTCGATTTTGATTGTTTGTTGGTGTTTCAATTTTTTCTAACCCTCTTAGATGTTCATTATTCTGTAGCGGTGTGGTGAAGGGAATCACCAAGCAACGTTGTGGTGGTTCAGTCCATTTTGGATTGACGCTTAGGTTCACCTTTTGAAGTGATTAAAATTGTGAGTGACTCTTACATCAACACTCTTTCTAGGTTTTCTATTAATTGATTCAAATTGAAGGCAATGCTTACTCTTTCTGATGCTTTTATGTTGTTGTGTGTAGTGCCTCATTTTGACTTATGATTTTGGAGAATTTGAGGGCTGCAATAAGGAGAATTTGAAGACTCTGTGCTGTGAATATAATTTGATACATTGAAACTTCATCATGTAAGTGCTTATAGTAAAGACCTAAATGTGAGGGAGGCAAGGATATAATTTAGATGTGAAGGCTCTGTGCTGTGAATATAATTTGCTAAAATTACCAATTTGTCAATGTGGCTGAAAAAAAATCATTATTCGAGTCTAAATGTCTAACTTGTGTTTCCTCTTTGATAAGATTCAACCTATAGTCTATGTGCAAGGATATCGGATTCTCAGAGAACTTGTTAAAATATTGATTTCTTGTACCTTATTTTAGTAAACTTATAGGTATGTACCTGTTTGATGAGGGTATGGACTACATCATATAGCCTTTCAGCTACTCTATCTGTATTCTAACTTTGATACTGCAAATAGGGGTAATCTTTTTCTTTTTTCTGAAATAATGAAAACATATCATGAGAGTCTGATATGATATTGTGCTTGACTGCTTGCAATTTATACTGATAAGATTTACTGATCTTGTAGACTATATAATTGTGTTTATGTTTATATTCTGCAAAGTGATTAATAAATAGTCATAACATTTATGGTGGTTGAGGAGGCATCTTTTCTTCTCATTGTATAATTTGTAATTTTGTATTCTTTTGTAAAAATGACGTGCTGAATGGTATAATGTCTACATGTTATGATTAATCTTTCAGCTACTTGATCATTATATTCTGCAATGCGACACCGCTATGCTGCAAACGTGAAGAGTAGTTCAACAGACGCAGCCTCGCATGCATCAACAAAACTGCACCGCTATGGAGACTGTTGTCGACAACGCAGATCGTTGTGGCAATATGGCTTCTCCAACACCACTAGAAGCTCGAAAGAGATCGTAGATCCCACAACCCCATGTGCAACATCGCGATTTTTCTGAGATCACACACTCCAGCGATCAAGGTGATGATGCAGCACAAAGAGGCCTTCAAAGCTCATAGAATCGCACAATCCCATGATCTGGATCACGATTTTGCTAGCATTGCCTTGCACGCTCTATCCTTCGATCTAGTGTTTTCTATGACACATGATGGAATAGTGGTTGTGGGCGACAATTGCTGCCTTAGTGGTAGTTAGATCTAAATCTACCTCTCCCTTGCACTTGTTAGGATTTCCTTCCATCACATCTCGATTTCAACTTCATCTCGCAATCTCCATGGAGGTAACAGTATTTTGATAACTCAATTGTGTACTCTGAATTTTCCCCTCTTTTATTCTGTGTCTTTTCTTTTTCGTTTAGGTAATCTATTTCTTCTAAGTGATTGTTTGTTTTTTGTTGTGTTTTGGCTTTAGCGAATCCTTTTTGTGTTGATTCAATTGGGATTTTTTTAGAGTGTTGTTTGCTTTTGTGTTGATCTGGTCCTGCTGCAACACACGATGGAACAATGGTGGTGGGTGACAGTTGGCACCTTAGTCGTGGCATCCATCTAGTTCCGCATCTCCCTCGCTCCCTCTCCCTCACACTCGCTAAGGTTTCCTTCCATCACATCTTGATTTCGCAACTTCATCGCACAATTCTCAATGGAGGTAACATTGTTTTGATAACTCAACTGTATACTATGAATTTTACCCTCTTTTGTTCCATGTCTTGTCTTTTTCGTTTAGGTCATTTATTGCTTCCAAGTGATTATTTGATTTTTGTTGGATTTTGGCTTCAGCGGATCCTTTTTGTGATGATTCGATTGGGATTTTTTTGGGGCATTGTTTGTTTTTGCATCGATTTGGTTCCTGCAATGACACACAATTGAACAACAGTTGTAAGCAATGGTTGGTGCCTTGGTGGCAGCACGGATCTAGATCTACCTCTCCCTCGCTCCATGTCCCTCGCACTCGCTAGGGTTTCTGTCCATCACATCTTGATTTCGCAACTTCATCGTGCAATTCTCCGTGGAGGTAGTATCATTTCAATAACTCAATTGTGTGCTCTAAATTTACCCTGTTTATTCCACATTTTTTCTTTTTCATTTAGGTAATTTATTGCTTCTAAGTGATTGTTTGAGGTAATTTTATTGGATTTTATTATTATCATGATATCTATTACTATTCCACATTTCAATAACTCAATTTAGGTAATTTTATTATTATTATCAAGATATCTATTACTATTTTTTATTGGATTTTTTTAAGCATTTAATATTTATCTTTATGTCTAACTTTGGTGCAATTAACCCCATCCCTAAAACTAAACACCTCAAGAAAAACAATGATGTTCCTTTTATATTTTTCTCTTTTTATTAGCTATATGAGTGTGTATGTAAGGTAGTGAAACTTGGTGTAATTAAATTGATCATCATAACCCAAGTATATATATTTAGCATTTTATGCATTATTTTTCAATATAGTAAATTACATATGTACATAAAGATAATGAAACATGTCTTTTAAATCTAATGCTAGATATAGATAGTATGATAAGAGAGTGGTGTAAATAGTGTAAAGGCATGTATTAATTTATATATATGGTTTGAATTAATAAAACAATTCTGTCTGAAAATGAATAAGAGCTTACAAAGAGTAGAAAGAGTAGCAAAATCATTGATATGGACCAAAAAAGGAAGGAGAAGGAAAGCCATATTGAATTAGCCAACTCTGACAATAAAAACAAAGGAAAAAGAGACGAAACCATGAATATTGCTGTTTTGGTCTTCATATTAGAATCTGATTCTGAATTAGATAATGACAAGGATGATAAGCCATATTGTCCAACCAAGACTAGGAAGAGACCCAGCTACAAAACACTTAAGAAACCAATGTCATCAACTTAGCTAGGTTTCATAAGTTGATGATTTCATTTGCTTAGTTGTTTTGTAATTGGGTCTTTTCCTGGTCTTTGTTAGAGAATATGGCTCATCATCCTTATCATGATCAGATTCAGAATTAGATTCTAAAATGAAGACCAATTCAGCTATATTAAAGGTTTTGTGTCCTTTTCCTTTGTTTCTATTGTCATGGTTGGCTGATTCAATCTAGCTTTCCTTCTCCTTCCTTTTTTGGTCCAAAGCAATGATTCTACTACTCCTCTTTCCTTCTCATTTTCAAACACAATTATTTTATTGATTCATGCCATATATAGAAATTAAGACATGCCTTAACACTATGTTCATCATTCTCTTATCATACAATCTATATCTAGCATTAGATTTAAAAGACATTTTTCTTTAGCTTTATGTACATATGTAGTTTACTACATTGAAAAATAATGCATCAAATTTTAAAAAACATGTACTTGGGTTTTCATTATCAATTTACACCAAGTTTCACTACCTTACTTACACACTCATATAACTAATAAAAAGAGAAAAATATAAAAGGAAAATAATTCTTTTTCTTGAGTTGTTTGGTTTTAAGGGTGTGGATAATTGCACCAAACTCAAACATACAAATAAATATTACTAACTTAAAAAAAATCCAACAAAAAAATATTAATAGATATCATGATAATGATAAATTTTAATATTTACCATTTATGATAAGATTTAAATATCAATATTTATTTGTTTATCTTCAAATAAAAAAGACTCTCTCACTATATATATAAAGAGATTGTGTGTGTGTGTGTGTGTTAGACTGCCTCTCACATTTATAAAAAAAATTAACATATTCAACTTTTACACAACCTTATTTCATAGGTATCGTACAATTTTATATTGATTCGGAAAGTGAGACAACGAAGCAAAAAGTACAGGAAGCTTGGACCAACTTTTTGGCAGGGAATAGAAACAAATCAAGAAGACAATGTGAGAATGGGCACAAATGAAGAGATGATGTTGCCTCAAGGTGATAAAGAACAGAGGGGAAAAAAACACAAGAGAACAACATCAAGAAAAGACAACAATTATAAAAGCAAATTTGTTCTTTGTAGCATGGATTTATTACGAAAAAGGAAAGATAAACCAACAAACAAGTTATGTTATCTTGCCAAAGTGATAAGTTGGTGAAATGCATTATTGCTGCAATAAATGCGTCAACGTTAACATTTTCATCTCATCCCAACGGTCTTAAAACAAACATCCTCAACATGCCTTTAAATACAAGAAGGATGAGGATGACGAAGAGAGAATGTCACTGCTAGAATTGCCTGTTAGAACTAGTATTGTTGCTCAAAATCATAACTCCTTTTCATATTAAGCTTTATTTGTAAACTCTCTAAGTGTTGAGAGATTAGTATGAGTCTTACCCTTTAAACATTTTCTAGGTGAAATATCTTGTCAATATAATGATTTTTTATCATCCAATTATGAATTATTATATAATAGAAAATTATTGAAATTTGTGATAATTACTTTATAGGTCATATTTAGGGTGACCTTTAATTAATTGACAATGTAGAGAGTTTTACATTGCGTATAAAAATTAAAGAATAGTTTTATTTTACAATCTATTTGATTTATTTATATTTCTAAATAATATCTTCAAATAATTAATTTTAAAACTATTTGATAGTTAAAGAAATCTAAATATTTAGAAATATATATTTTAATTAAAATTTATTTTTAAAACTTTAAACAGTTTCACTTAAAAAAAAATTGTTCAATAATGAAGGTTTCAATTTATTTTTATGATATAAGTAAATAACTATAATTACTGATTTACTATCTAAACAAAATATAGTCTCCAATAATTTAAAAAAATATTTTTTTTCATATTCTTTGACATGTATATATTTTGTGAGAGAAAAAAAATATATGTTTGAAATTAAAAACAAGAGATAAAACTTAAGAAGTTGGTATGAAAGAAATAAATAAAAAATTGACTTAGATATATTTGTGGTTCCTATAATATATCAGCTTTATGGTCTTAGTTCTTATATGTATAAAAAAATGTTTACTTTGATCCTTATAAGATTCTGCCTTACAGTTTTAGTCCCTGGTGCTACTTTTTTAGTCCTTACAAAATTGCAAGCTTCTGATAAGTTTTTTTTTTTTTTTGGTGTGACCAGGAGGTAGGCTTCTTATTTGGCACCCAACAAATCCCCCTCCCACCGGGTCGGCCCATTTTGGGGTAAAGTGGTACCTCAAGTTGCGACTCCATGCCCAAGCTAGAGATCGAACCCCGGATCTTAGTTAAGGGACCCAAGTGCCGAACCACTGGTGTCAACAACTTTTGGTTGACATGATAAGTTTATCTAAACAACTTCTTTACTATATTATAGATTTCCATTTCTTTAGTGTGATACTTATTTTCATTTTTGAATAGTTTAAAAACAAAATTTCCAAGTATCTTTTCATGAAGGAATTTATTAAGAGTAAAAACAAGTTACATTTTTATTTATAAATAAAGAAGTTTATAAATTAATTTCTAAAAAAGAATACAAATTAAGGGGAAAAATATATAATAATTTTTATTTCAAACAAAAAATATCCAATAATATAATATTTACTTTAAATGAAAATTTTACCTTCCTTTTTTTTTCCAATATTATCATTGAGGTCATGCTTTTTTACTTTTTATTCCTGAGCTTGTATATATAGCAAACATTTAAATTAATTTTTTAACTAATTAAATGTCAACAATTCAATTATTTTAGGAAGCAATCTAATAGTTCATTAACTTTTGGGGGATAGAATACGAATCCTTCCCAAACATCATCTATTATCTTAAGATTTTATTGCATAAGTTGATCTTATCTAACACCAACAAGTGTAACAAGAGTCCTACTTGACATATGATAATACCCACTGATTTCTGCAATCTAAATTACTCATAGTAATGGAGGAGTTGCCTCCTTTATATAATAAGGATTACTCTTTGAGGATTCAAAATCAACATGGTTTCATAGTCTCATTCATCCAATTCAATATCATAGCTTATGACTAGCTAGACATGACAATCTTAAGAGTCTCCAAGAAGAATGAGGATAGGGATAATAAATACAATCACCCTAATTTGTCGAAGATGATGATCTTCTACAAAGGAATCAATCATTCACCAATTGTATTTTATTTAGTTCTCATTTGGTTATTGAGGCTTTTTTATGACATGAATTATTTTGTTGTTAGGTTATTTATTCCCTTCCTGACACCTAATATGATCTATCGTGTAGCTTTACCAATTAACAATACAAATTTTCAATACCCATACAGTAAGGATGAAACTATAATCACATTATCATTATGTATTTTATTATAGCACCTTTATTAAATTTTACAAACTTCTTCCATGATAAAAATGCTTTCATGCTTGAAGGCTATCATTTGCTTATCGTCTCGTTGTGCTCTACCTGGTGTATGTTCATGAACATTGGGAATTTTATGGTTGGTTTCCTGCTTGATGATGGTGAAAATAGTTAGGTGAATATGGGTCACAACTTCAAGATCTTCTCTATAACGCTAGAAAGTCAGAAGCTTCTCGACATGTTTGGCAAAAATCAAGCATTTTGTTTATTCATTTGTGGGAATACATAAAAAATATGTAAAATTATGTATGTTATAAATTAATGTAGAATAGTTAATCCTTATTTTACAAATGTAGAATTTGCCAATGTAAAAATACAAAGTGACACATTGTTATATAAAAATACTAATTCTATGGTTAAATTTCAATGAAATACCTCAAACTTTAAAAAATTGTTTCATGATGTGGTAAGTTTTTTTCTTCCAAAGAGTTTATGTATGTTCCTTTTTAGAAAATCCTTATACCAATATAGTAATTAATACTTAAAAAACCATTCAAGATGAAAATATTTAGGCGTTTGGTACAAGAGAAATTTTTAGTTTTCTAGGAATTGAAGTCGAGAATGTTTGCTTCCCATATTTTGTTTATTATTTAAAAAATAACATTATCAGGAAACATTGTTTCCTAGAAATGTTATTTTACCTATGTTTCTTACAAAATTGTTTTCATGGGGAGGTGAGAATCTAACGTTTATAGGTTGGGAAAATGTTTTACTGTAGTAAAAATACGACGCTACACTTATTACACTACTACAAAATTAGCATTCTACATCTTATATAACCGATGTCAAAAAATGCATGGTGGCATTTTTGTAAATAATAAGACTTAGTCAACATCGGTTCTATCATAACCGATGTGATTAAGCCTATTCAACAACGTTTATATTTGATAAACGATGTTGTTGTTGCATTTTTTAATTTCCTTCTTTAGATCACTTTCGTTTTCAGATCTCTCGCGCCCAAACCCTCCTTCTGTTTTCTCTCTGCCTCATTTGTGGTTTGCCTCGCACTCATTTCATCCGCGCAAGCTACAACGCGATGCTGTACCCCGACCTGTGCTTCTTCTCCATGTCTCACTGCGGCCTACCTCTCGTACCATACCCTTCCTCCTCTGTTGTCAAATTCTTCTTCGTCAACGGTGTTTGCCACTCCACCACTTCCCTCTCCACGACGTCACTCTGGTGAGTTTTCCCCTTTTCGATTTTGATTGGTTGTTGGTGTTTCAATTTTTTCTAACCCTCTTAGATGTTCATTATTCTGTAGCGGTGTGGTGAAGGGAATCACCAAGCAACGTTGTGGTGGTTCAGTCCATTTTAGATTGATGCTTAAGTTCATCTTTTGAAGTGATTAAAATTGTGAGTGACTCTTACATCAACACTCTTTCTAGGTTTTCTATTAATTGATTCAAATTGAAGGCAATGCTTACTCTTTCTGATGCTTTTATGTTGTTGTGTGTAGTGCCTCATTTTGACTTATGATTTTGGAGAATTTGAGGGCTGCAATAAGGAGAATTTGAAGACTCTGTGCTGTGAATATAATTTGATACATTGAAACTTCATCATGTAAGTGCTTATAGTAAAGACCTAAATGTGAGGGAAGCAAGGATATAATTTAGATGTGAAGGCTCTGTGCTGTGAATATAATTTGCTAAAATTACCAATTTGTCAATGTGGCTGAAAAAAAATCATTATTCGAGTCTAAATGTCTAACTTGTGTTTCCTCTTTGATAAGATTCAACCTATAGTCTATGTGCAAGGATATCGGATTCTCAGAGAACTTGTTAAAATATTGATTTCTTGTACCTTATTTTAGTAAACTTATAGGTCTGTACCTGTTTGATGAGGGTATTGACTACATCATATAGCCTTTCATCTACTCTATCTGTATTCTAACTTTGATACTGCAAATAGGGGTAATCTTTTTCTTTTTTCTAAAATAATGAAAACATATCATGAGAGTCTGATATGATATTGTGCTTGAGTGCTTGCAGTTTATACTGATAAGATTTCCTGACCTTGTAGACTGTATAATTGTGTTTATGTTTATGTTATGCAAAGTGATTAATAAATAGTCATAACATTTATGGTGGTTGAGGAGGCATCTTTTCTTCTCATTGTATAATTTGTAATTTGGTATTCTTATGTAAAAATGACGTGCTGAATGGTATAATGTCTATATGTTATGATTAATCTTTCAGCTACTTGATCATTATATTCTGCAATGCGACACCGAGTTAGTTTGCATTTGAAATGATACAATGAGTAGAAATATAGATCAATTGACAGCCACAATTTGCCTGAGCTGCAAGTCTCTGTAGTAAGATTTCATGTGGAAAAATTACTTAACCTGGGAATTCTAAAACAGTAATTTACTGCAGTGCCACCTCTGCTGGCCAATGTGCTTGTGAAGCTAATCATGGTTTCAAGCTTACTTTTTGAATTAAGGGTAGTATTATATCTTCTTACGAGATCCTCTTGTTGCTCTAAATGCAGTGCAGTACATCATATAGCTTTGATTTCTTGGACCTTATTTTAGTAAACTTATAGGTTTGTACCTGTTTGATGAGGGTACTGATTACATCATATACCTTTGATCATCAGTGTTAGCAAACAGCTGGATCTTCTTCAGGCTGATTAGTATTTGTGAATGGTGCATTGCAAATTTGCAAATAAGACATCATAAGCTTGAGAAAGGTCAGGGTTTTAATAAGTACTAATTAAGAAGAAAAGTAGCTGGATTGAAAGCTTATTGTATGTGTCATGTGTGTTAAAGGGTGGCATGTAAGGAATTGACAGAAATTAAAAACCAACCATATTGATAGCAGTTTTACTGCTCACAACAGTACTTATTAAATTAGATTTCATGGTGCCAAGAGTTTTAGTAGACTTTTCTACATCCATTTGTATGGTTTTTTCTTACTTGATTCTAGTTTGTCAATCGCTCCATTCTTTACTCTTTTGCATGACTTTTTGGCCCATTTAAATAATTTTTTTCCATCAATTTGAATGACTTTTTGTAGCCATTTTTGTATTTTTGTGTGCTTGCATTTATTGATGTGATTTTCTTTTAATTTTTGGATGATTATATATGCATATAAAATGTAGGTAGTTCAATTAGAGTTATATGTTGTACTTAGTTAATATTATTTGTAAATATTATTTCTTTAGATTTTAATTGAATTGTATTGACCGATTAATTTCTTTACATAAAATTAATTTAAATTTTAACATATAAAGTGAATAATGTTAAAGGTGAATCCAATCTCCTTATTGACAAAGGAGCCTTGTAAAGCTACGTGCATAATGTTGGGCCGATAGTCAAGCTAACTTTGCCATGGTCTCATGAACTTTGTAACTTCACATGAATGGTATTTGGTAATAAATATTGGAGCTTTGTATTCTCTTCTTCTTCTTTTTTTAAATGGTTACTAAGTTTATTCCACTGCTGTTTTATATAAAAAAAAATGAATTAATATAGAGTTGTGATGCCATTGAAGCACAGGTTTAAGTAAAATTAGAACATAAAAAATTAATCACTTTTCATTTTGAATGCACAATAATTATGAATTGAAATTTTGGCATTGCTTGTGGTGGAAGTTTGGAATTGCAAATAGAATATGAACATTTCTTAAGAGTGATAAAATTTATAGTTATTTATGGCAAGGCATTTGACTATCAAGTTAAGTTGACGTAAGATATACTTTTTTAAACTGTTTTTTCTTGTACATTACTCAAATTTATATTGTTTCAGCCAAATCCCTGATTTATTTTTTTAGTCAACTGATAATAAATGGATGAGGATTATAAATAATTTATTGCCATGACATATCAGTGACAATATCTTGTAGTTCATTGACTTCATATCTGTATTGTATTAGAGTAATATAAATTGAGAAATAATTTTTAATATCTACATCTCTCAAATAAATTGGACTGATTATGCTGTGTAAGTTGTTTTTATGATAGAACACACTGATTTCTGGAGGCAGCGAGTATTGAGTAGTTGTGCTGGTGCTATTGTCGTGATTGAGTAGCTGAGTAGCACTGAATTTATTTGTTATTGTTAGTGAGGATCTTTATAGGTATGTATCTCATTCTGACACTTCCGTGCTTGTTACAATTATAATAATGCTTTTTATAACTTGTTTATGTAATTAATGAGTATTATTTTATATTCAAGTTAAGCATTATGAGTGAACCTTAGTTTCCCATTTGAGGTTCAATACAATGATTAATATGGATAGTTTAGATTAATCATTGTATTGAATATTGAATTGTTCGTTTGGACAGTTTGGGAAGAGTAATTTTTTTATACTTCATTCATACATAGAGGTTGAGTATCTTTTGTTAAATTTGATGAAATTTTGGTTTACTGCATTTTGTTTTGTTCTCTGGGTGCATACTTGATTGTGGTGGAATTGATGTCACCGCTTTCATGTCGTGTACTTGGAGATCAATGCGAAATGCTGCTGAAATTTCGTCAAATTTAACAAAAGAGACTTAACCTCTATGTATGAATACAATATAAAAAAAATGTCTTCCTGAATGGGATAGGGCCACACCTTTTATGAAAAAGTTAGATATTCATGCATGATATAACTCTGTGAGTATCACAGAAGAGGAAAGATGGATCGAAGTTGGCTGAAGGCTATTATGGGGGGAAAATATTATTGTCCTTGTGTTAACTGTCTGAATGGGAGAAGACATGTCATGGATGAGATAAGGACACATATTCTCTATGACGGGATTCTTCAAACATATACAAGATGGATATGGCATGGTGAATTCACAGACATGCTGATGGTGTCCCAAACTGACAATGTTGTTGATGTTAAAATGGGAGATCGATTAGAGGAAATGATCCAAGATGTTGGACAAGAGTCTTTTCATCAAGCACATGCCTCATTGTATGATGCTTTGGAAAGTGATTCGAAGAAGCCTTTGTATCCAGGGTGCAAAAACTTCACACGGTTGTCAGCGATGTTAAGTTTGGTCAATTTGAAGGCAAGATATGGGTGGAGTGATAAAAGCTTCACTAATTTGCTTGAGGTGTTGAAAATGATGCTTCCAAAAAAGAATACGTTGCCGAAAAATAACTATGAGGCTAAGAAGATACTATGTCCGGTGGGTATGGAGTATCAGAAAATACATGCATGCCCTAATGATTGCATATTGTACAAAAATGAGTTTGAACACATGCATAAATGCCCCATGTGTGGGGTATCATGGTACAAATTGAAGGATGATGCGTGTGGTAGTGATGAAAGCACAAAGAAAGAGTCCCCAACAAAGGTGTGTTGATATCTTCCAATAATTCCAAGGTTTAAATGATTGTTTGCTAATGGAGATGACACAAAAAACCTGACATGGCATGCAGATGGTCAAAAATGTGATGGATTGCTCCGGCATCCGGCTGATTCTCCCTAGTGGGATAATATTAATCGTTTGTTTGCAGATTTCGAGGAAGTGGCAAGAAACCTTAGGCTTGGACTTGCTACCGATGGAATGAATCCTTTTGGTAACTTAAGTACTAACCATAGTTCATGGCCTATTTTGCTAGTAATTTACTACCTGCCTCCTTGGTTGTGCATGAAGCAAAAATACATTATATTGTCTATGATGATTTCGGGTCCAAGACAACCAGGAAATGACATCAATGTTTATCTAAGTCTGTTGATTGAAGACTTGACAAAGTTGTGGGAGGAAGGGGTTGACGTCTTTGATGGGAATCGCAAGGAGGCCTTCAAGTTGAGTGCATTGGTATTTTGTACCATTAATGACTTTCCAGCATATGGAATTTGAGTGGATATAGTGTTAAGGGGCATCACGCATGTCCTATCTGTGAAGAACACACAAGCTACGTGCAACTCAAGCATGGAAGAAAGACGGTCTACACTAGGCATCAGAGATTTCTTAAACCTTATCACCCGTATCGGCGATTGAAAAAAGCTTTCAATGGAAGACAGGAGGATGTAAGTGCACCAATACCTTTGACTGGAAAGCAAGTTTATGAGCTGGTGGAGGACATCCAAACTATCTTTGGGAAGACCCAATAGAAGGATGCAAGTGAGAAAAGAATATGGAAGAAGAGGTCGATATTCTTTGATCTTCCATATTAGTCCGATCTAGATGTTAGACATTGTATAGATGTTATGCATGTGGAGAAAAATGTGTGTGATAGTTTAATCGGCACGCTTCTTAACATTAAAGGCAAGACAAAGGATGGTCTGAATGCTCGGCAAGATCTGGTTGAGATGGGTATATGTGAGCAGTTACATCCAAGGTGGTTAGAAGGTAAACGAACATATTTGCCCCCAGCGTGTCATACTTTGTCCAGATAAGAGAAAAAATGTTTTTGTCAGTGTCTACGAGATGTTAAGGTGCCACAGGGATACTATTCAAATGTAAGGAGTCTTGTATCGATGAAGGATCTCAAATTAGTTGGCATAAAGTCTCATGATTGCCACTTCTTGATGCAACAACTTCTGGTCGTGGTGATACGAAACATCTTGCCTAACAAAGTCAGGCTTGCCATAACTCGCCTGTGCTTATTCTTCAATGCTATATGTAGCAAAGTCATTGACCCGGTAAAGTTGGATGACTTGGAAAATGAGGCTGCTATTATCTTATGTCAGTTGGAGATGTATTTTCCTCCTTCATTTTTTGACTTCATGGTTCACTTAATTGTTCACCTAGTGAGGGAGATTAGATTGTGTGGACCCATTTATTTAAGGTGGATGTACCCAATTGAGCGATACATGAAGATCTTAAAAGGGTATACCAAGAATCAATATCGTCCTAAGGCATCCATTGTTGAAAGGTACATTGCAAAAGAAGCTATTGAGTTTTGTTCAGAGTACATGGAGAACATGAAACCTGTCGGGGTTCCTGAGTCTCGTCACAAGAATAGAGTGAGAGGTAAGGGTACACGAGGGTTAATTGTTGTAACCAAGGGTCTCAAGGCACTGAATGAAGCACATTTTTATATATTGAATAATACTGATGAGGTTACCCCATACATAAATGCACACAAAGAATTTGTGAAGGCAAGTAACTCAAAAATGAACAACAACCGGGTGTTGATTGAGCATAACAAAACTTTCTTAAACTGGTTTAAAGACACAATCTTTGCTCTTGATGATCCTTCTGAAACGTTAAAGTGGTTAGCAAAAGGGCCTAAGCTAAATGTTCCAACTTGGAAGGCATATGATATCAACAAGTATTCATTCTACACAAAGTCACAGGATGACAAGAGTACAGTTCAAAACAGTGGGGTTAGTCTTCGAGCTGGAGCAGAACACTTTTCTAGTGCAAAAGATAACAACCCTAAACTGGGGTCCATGTCTTACTTTGGAGTGATTGAAGAAATCTAGGAGCTTGATTATACTATTTTCAAAGTGCCTATTTTTAAGTGTAACTGGGTTGGTAGCAACACCAGTGTGCAGACTGATGATTTGGGATTCACTTTTGTAGACCTTAAAAAGGTTACTTATAAGGATGAGCCTTTCATCATGGTAGAACAAGCAAAACAAGTATTTTATGTCAAAGATCCTTATAATGCAAGGTGGAAAGTGGTTCTATAAGGAAGTCTATGATACCTAACCACACTATATATAAGTAATGTCTATGTTATTGTATACTTTAATAATTTTTTCAACATTTTTTTTATCTCCATTTACAATTTATAAACATTGTACAATTGCAAATAACACTTAATTTTTTGTTTGTTTGAACAGGCACATGGGTACACCAACAGGTTCCCCTCGGCTTGAGTCATCAGCTCTTTCAGGGTCTACGTCCAGGAGGACTAGACAATCCACACGACTCAAAAAATTCACTACTAAACGCTTGTCTGGGGAGAAGCCATGAGTTTATGTTGATCCTACAATTGGGAAAGCTTCAGATCCAAATAGATCACATTTCAGGACCTATTTGGGGATTGCTGCCCGAGACAGGGTTGATATTACGTATCAAGACTGGTACCATGTGTCAGAAAATAAGAAGAACATGATTTGGGAGGACATTCTGGTATTTTCAATAAACTCTTTATGTTATAGTAATTCTATGTATTTGACTTGCATATTATTGTCATTCACTAACTCTTACATATGATTCTCAAATGAAGGAACAATTTGATATTCCAGAAGCGTCCAAGGCTACGAGGAAAATTATTTCCCATGTGGGAACAATGGAGGCAGTTTAAGGCATACCTTACAAGGAAATATGCAATTAAAGAAAACAATGGTGATGAGGAGGAAGAGGTAAATGAGGATGATGATGACATTCCTTTTGCAAAATTTGGCATTGAGAAGGACAAGTGGAGGGAATTTAAATAGAGCCGCAATACTCCTACTTGGCAGGTAAGTTGTGGGTGTTATTTTTTAATTTGTCTATATCAAAAATTGGTTAATTATTTTGCTGAAAGTATGTCTAATTATTCACAAAAAATCAGAAAGAAGGCTCAAGAAATCCAGAAACATAACAACATGCCACACGTGATGTCTCGTGGGGGTTATGAATGGCTTGAGGAAAACATGATGGCTGAGAATATGAAGAAAAAATAGGTTGAAGCTGCTAAATCTGGGAGTACAATTGTAGTTGATCCTCCATCTCCCATTAAACGACATGTGAAGTGGAAGAAGGCCCCTACAAAATGTTCTGGGCAGATGACATCTGAGACGGCACAACAAATTGCTGATAGGATTGTAAATTATTATGCAGCTTAAAATGTAACTAAATATAGTAACAACACAAGTTGACTCCTTTATCTTTTTTTGGTTGTAGGATTCGCTAGAGGAGTTGTGCACATAGGGTATCTTTGTTCCCCATGAACGTCAGGATATACTGACGACTGCCATTGGGCGACTGGAGCACCCTGGTCGTGTTCGTGCTGCCGGAGTTGGTGTGACCATCAACCAGTACTTTGGACCACTATCACGTGGCTCGCATACTTCTTCATCCATCACCCTAGAGCTGATGGCTTCGTTGAAAGAGAGCTTCAAAAAGGAGTTTAAAGAGGAGTTTAAATAGCAGTTTAAAGATGAGCTAAAGAGAGAACTGTTGATGGAGTTGAGCCAGATGACTTCCCAGTAGTCGCCTGAGCATGTTGAGCCATATGTAGCTCCTTCTGGTGCCCATGTTAGCACGAAAGGGAGTTGTGCTGGTACTGATGTTGATCCCTCAGGGGAGGAGCCTAGCACTAACACAGTAGCTAATCAGTGTGGCTTGTATGTTGATGAGCAGCCTCCCCGCTTAGTGGCCAGTGGGAGAGTTTATCATGGGGCTTCAATCATACACCACACGTGTTTGACAGATGATATGGTCAAGGAGGGGGTGGAAGAGGTTCTAGATGCTACTGCTCGAGTCCCTTTACCGACTGATGAGGTTTAGTTAGTGGGGGAGGCCCTAAACACCTTTATTGCTAGGTTGAGTCATCTTGTGAAGCCTGTTTCACGGGAGGTAGCACTGCAGGTAGCTCCTTTAACTTATTTTATTTTTTGGTATCATCAAAACAATTGACCTGAATTAATTGTTGACTATAAGTAACTTATGTTTATTAATTGTGTAGGATAAATAGGGACCAAAGAAACTAGTTGAACCTCATGATAGGTAGGTCCCTGATGATGTTTTGGTACAGGTTAGCCTGTTACTTTTCTTAAAACCTTTCCAGGTGTCGTGGGATGCGAGTTTGTTTGGGGTGCAGAATGAACAGTTCCCCTTCTACATAAATCATAGTGATGTTGGGAAGATATTGAGTGGCAATCAATATCTTAATATCAGTGTTATATAGTTGTGGATGACGTAAGTACATTTTAATTTTTGGTCCATTACCTATTTAATTGTAAGTGATTAACAATTTACATTTATTTGAACAAAAATAGGTTTTTGAATGAGTTATGTATGGAATTCGAGCATGGTTTTGTCTACGGATTCCTTGAACCTCAGAGCATACAGAGATCAGGGAATACACGAGATCATGCTCAAAATTACATTCAAAGATGGATACATGAATCACAAAAACAAGTCTACCTAGGAGCTTACTTAAATAAGTAAGTAAAATTTCATTAATAAAACCATTTAAATAATTATTGCATTGTTACTGATAACTATTTTCCAATGCAGCCAACATTGGCAATTCCTAGTTATTTGTCCTAGGTCCAATGTAGTTGTTTGGTTCTGTTCCCTGCACAAGAAGCTCGATGTAGACATCAAAGCCACAGTTACAGGGTAAATTTAAATTTGTAACAAATTGATTGTATCGAATGTATTATACATGAATTTCTTGGTCTTACAAATATAATTGCATGCTTCTTTTAACCAGTGCATTAAAGGGCTTACAAGGTAACCAACCAAGTAAATCGAAGAAAGTTGATTGGATTAATGTAAAAGTAAGTAATTTAACCAATGCTTGAATATCCAAAATGTTGTTTAATTAGTTTTTTTTAACAATAATTTGTCTTAAACACTATTAAATTTCATATTGAATCTAGTGTAATCTACAAAGCAAAGGCACTGAGTGTGGCTATTATGTCATGAATTGGATGTGGACCATCATCCATGGGGGATTCAGGGATAACTGGGAAACGGTAATATATTTGTTTACTTTAACAGGTTTCATTTATTATAACTATTAATATTCGATGTGATTAACTTACATATATTTATTATATGATGTAGACATTTAGCAATTCTCAACCATTGGAGGCAACGACAATTGAAGATATTCGCATTCAGTGGGCACGACACTTTTTGAGAGTTAGAAATGAAGCACTGAACAAATTAGTAGACCTTTAGCTTATTAATGGATTCTATTTGTAAACATTTATATATTGGGTTTATTGCTTAATGTTAGTTTATACATTACTATTTTATTTATAATAATATAAACCTTAGATCATTGATTATTAATTATATAAATTGCCTGGTCTGGATTTTAATTTGAAATTACAGGTTTGGTTCAATCTAAAACAAAATGATCATAAAAAAAAGGTGCATAAACAACATCGGTTATGGCAAAAAATGATGTTGTTTGTGCACATACACCATCGGTTATAGCCACAATCGATGTTGTTTGTCACCTAACAACATCGGTTTTTGCCATAACCGTTGTTGTTTTGCACACATAATTTTGACTATTTGGGTATCCTTTGACATCGGTTATGCTCCGAACCGATGTTATATTGTATTTTAACATCGGTTCAAGAACCGATGTTGAAAGTTGTCCACTTTCAATATCGTTCGATACAACATCGGTTAATAACCGATGTTAAGAGCCTAAAATAACCGATGTTAAATGCCTTTTTTGTAGTAGTGTTATATCATTTAATGTGACAAATAATTAAAGTTTATGGAAAAGTTCTATTAAAACTAAATGTGCATTAAAATCTTTGATCTCCAAGAAACATAGTATACAATATTCCCAATAATATTTATGAACTACCAAATAGATTTTAGTCATTCTAAAAAATGATGATTACCAAATAGTGGTTGTTTTCCCAGCTTGGTGGTTAATTGTTTCCTCCCATTCTTTAATGCATTGTCTAAAATTAAATTAAATCTCCTAAAAAAATTTATTAAAAAATATGTCATTATTTTAAATGTTTTTGATAAATGTTATAAAATGATATACTATGACAGATAATTAAATATTTAATTTTTCTTTGGAATAAAATATTACCAACATAAGGAATAAAATTAGAAAATGGTAAAATATATTTAAGGAAATAACTTAATTAAAATTAAATGTCATTTTAATCAATTTATTACCAATAAGTATTATCTTTGGAATTTAATTGGAATACATTGATAATGTAAAAGTTTTCTTAATGTATTGTTATAGAATTGAAAATCATTGACTTTAGTAATAAATACTTTAAAAATTACTCCCTCCATTCCTATTTAAAAGAAATTTGTTTTTGAAAGGCAAAGAAAATTTTATTGAGAGTGCATGAAATGTGACCCTGATTCAAAGAGTCTAATTACAAAGTATAATTAAACCTACAATCATAAATAACAAAACAAAAATTAAGCTGACAAGCATTGCAAAGGATTTAAACACGAGTTTGCAAATGAAAGACCACTAGAACAAGGACCCTTGCATCTCAGCCAAATCCAAGATAGTCTCTGAATATGACTTAGAACACTCTGTTTATCTAAGGAGTTAGCATCCCTGAATATAATTGAATTGCGCTGCAGCCATAACCATCAACATGTAGCATGCCACACTAAAAATTTTAAACGGCGCATCTTCCTACCACTAATTAAACAAATGACCAAACTGAATATAATGTTGTTGTACCGAATTAAATTGGACCATATAATTAAACCCCGACCATTGAAAAACTGCATTCCACACTTGATATGAAAAGTGACACTGCACAAAAGATGATTTTAATCCTCCAAAGCATTGTCACATAGGACACAACCTGCATATTCAACATCCATTCCTCTATGCTGCAAAGCCACACGAGTTGGTAATCTTTCCCAAAGCAACTTCCACAAAAAAAACCAGCACTTTAAAAGGAACTGCACATTTCCAAAAGCTCTTTGATAAAAATCCATGTTGAGAGATATTTGCAACTGCTCCATCACTTACCAAGCCATATACAGAAGCCACCGTAAACATCTTGTCAGCTGTAATGTCCCAAACCCATGAATCTGGCTCACCCCTTGTCAAAATCATGCTATTTAGGATCTGCCTCAATTGGTCTAACACTCCTTCCTCCCAATAGAACAAATTACGTCTCCAATTCCACTTCCAAATCCACCCAGAGGATGTCCACTCACCCATATCCGCCACAGAACAATCCTTGTTAGGTGAAGCTTGATATAGCCTAGGGAAAGAAGACTTAAGACAAGTTTTACCAACCCACCTATCCTTCCAAAACCTTGTTGTTGAGCCATCCCCTAACCTCCAAACTGCATAATTTAAAAACCAACCTCCAGGTGAATCAATTGCCATAACATCCTTCCATTTGTTAGAAGCTAAACTGCATACAGAAAAATTATCCAAGCCAAGGCCACTTCTGCCATATCTATAACACAGAAAATGATACCAAATTGCACCTGTATCAGTCATAAAATACCAACACCATTTAGCAAACAAACTGATATTAAAAGCCTCCAAATTCTTCACTCCCAGACCTCCTTTTGACTTGGGAAGACAGATAGTATCCTAGTTAATCCAACTTATTTTGTTAGAATCTGATAGTCCAAACCATAAGAACTTTCTTTGCATCTTGGATAGTTCAAGAATCACCTTCTTTAGAACTCTATAAGAGGAAAAGAAATATAAAGACAAGCTAGACAGAACCGAGTTTAACAGAGTAACTCTACCTCCAATAGGACAAATGACGCCCCCTCCACCCTGAAAGCCTTTTCTTGAACAAGTTCACCATTGGATCCCATGTAGCAGCTCTTCGAGGATTAGATCCTATTGGGATCCCCAAAAATTTAAAGGGCACCTCTACTACTGAACAATTCAGAAAGTGAGAAGCTCGTTCTAAAAACCTATCAGGTACAATTCAGAAAATGAGAAGCTACTGAACGATTTCTTTAAAGTTTTGTAGGCCTTTGACATAATAGAAGAATTAGAAAGTAATTCATGATAAGCTTCATGAAGAGATTTTAAGTCTACCTCATCTTCCTCTTCTGGTTCGGAAGATTCTGATGTGGTGTCTGCCATCAGACAGATGTTAGCTTCTTCCTCTTCATCGTTGTTCGATGATGAGTCATCATCCAAGTCTTCCTATGTGAACATCAGAACTTTCTTGCCCTTCTTTTTGTTGAAGACTCTCTTCTTCTTGTCCTTGTTCTTCTCAAGGTCTGGGCATTCTGACATGAAGTGTCCAGGCTTCTTACACTCGTAGCAGACTATTGGACTCTTCTCTTTGTCCATCTTCTCCTTGAAGCTTTTATTGTTCATATTTCTCCATCTGGATCCACCTTTCTTCTTCCACATAGCATGGATCCTCTTGGATATGAAGGACAACTCATCATCCTCATCAGAGTCTTCATCTTCATATTGCTCTTCTGATGACTCTTCTGCTTGCATGGCTTTGGACAATGAAGCTTTCTTTGGCTTCTGGACGCTGAGTGCTAAAGACTTGCCTTTCTTTGCATCACCATCTTATTGTAGTTCTAGCCTATGAAATTTAAGGATTCCCACAAGCTCTTCTAAGGACATGTCGTCCAGTCCTTTGGTTGCTCTCAAAGCTGTAACCTGTGGTCTCCATTGCCTAGGCAAACTCCTCAAAATTTTGTCAATATGCTCATAGTTATTGTAATCTTGCTCTAAGCTTATTTAATATGGTTTGAAATTGTCCAAACATACTTTGTATGTCCGCGTTTCCCTCCATGCTAAACAATTCATATTGACGAGTAAGAAGACTATGTTTGTTATGTTTTACCTAGCTGGAACCCTCAAACGTTAACGCAAGAGTTCCCACATCTGTTTTGCGCTTTTGAAGCTGTGCACCTTGTTGTATTCTTGTTCGGATAGTGCACACATGATGGTGTTTTTGGCTCTGGAGTTGAGACAGAATCTCTGCTTTTGCTCCTCCATCCATCTAGCCTTGGGGATCTCATTGAGGTTCTCATCATAAGGAATGTAGTCTCCCATCTCCACAACATCCTACAATGCTATCGTTCTTTGTTTCCAATAATCATATTTAACTCCCTTGAAGAGAGGTGGTATGTTTATGGTTTATCCCTCATTTTCCACCTTTCTCAGGATCTGGTTTTCCTCTGTACTGCTAAGTACTCAACCCAAGAGGGTGAGCTCTGATGCTAACTGAAATGCAGGGAACACACTAGAAGGGGGGTTGAATAATGTGTTAGATAAAATTTGAAAACCTTTTTGCAAAGATAAAGATATCTTAGCTCAGATTTTACAAGGGACTTGTAAAATGTAGAGTTACAACTATCGTCTAGTGGTTCAAAATAACACCTTAATGAAATTGCGTTTTCAAGTTATCATCCAAGCGAAAACAGAACCTTTTCACAAACAAGTTTATAAAGGAAACTTGTGCATTTAATGGGAAGAAATAACATAAGAGATAACTGATAAACGAAAACCAATAGAGTAAAAACACTTGGTTTATACTGGTTCACTCAACCTGAGCTACGTCCAGTTCTCCTTCAAAAATAATCTTTTGAAGGGTTCCACTAATCAAAACTTTGATTACAAACAAGTATTCTCTACCCTGCCACTTCTGGCTACAAGTGTTCTCAAGCCCACTTCTGGCACACCTTTTAATCTCCCCCCGAGATTAAAACAACACCCAAGTATTCTTTGTCACTAAGCCACTCTTGGCTTTCAAAACAATAGTTTGATTGCAAGTATCAAATCAACTCTCATAGAGAGGATAATATAATATAAAATGATTACACAGAATGACTTAGCAAAGCTAAGAGAAGGCTCTTTTCGCACAAGTGTTGGTCGTCCAAGTATTATGGTAGAGTTTCAATTCTTTGAAAACTTGAATGCTTCGTTGGTTTCTTCAAGAGCCTCGTCCTCTATTTATAGGTCTCTGAGCGAAAGTATGGGATCTGATCCTTGGTTGAAAACTGTTCTCTCACAATCATTTGACCGTTAACACATGTCAGCGTGGGGTGGAGAGAGAGAGGGGATAACAGTACATGCAATGCCTCCACTACTTTGTACAGTTTTGCAGAGAGAAGTTTTTCAGTCTCCTGTGGTGTACTTTTTTAATATTCAAATGAAATGTCATGTTATGAAAAGAGAGGGAATAGCAGAACATTCAAATCATCATCGAAAATCATAAGTGTACTTCCTGACAAATGGACACATTATATAACTATTTGATAGAAAAGGTTTGTGTAAGTTATATAAGCGATTGGACTCTTCCCAAATGGATGCAGTGTTTACACACTGGTTTTCGCAAAGCATTGGACACTTGTTTTATAATAGTGCGTTGGACGGTGTATTTACTCTTAAGAAAACAAGTTCCAGTTACTCATTGGATGCGAAAAACACATAGCGATATATAGTTTGAGTATAGGAGATACAATACCATGAGGGCATTGGACGGCGTAGTGCCTGTAATACTCAAACATCAATCATTAGATACTTCAAAATTTAATCTCATTTGTTATCATCAAAACCAAAGTTTGAGGGGTTGGACACGTAACACCCTAAAAATTTGTAACCAAGGATATAGTAGATACTGTGTTAGTGTATATTGTGATAGCTAAATAGATATTGAGATTAATTACAATTGAAAATTTAATCTAGTAGATTAAGAAAGATCTAAAAACTTTGTATAATTTTTTGTGGCAAATTTTGGTAAAATTGTAATTAAACTAAAATTTAATTACGTTGTGCATAATTACACTGCGTAAATTTATACTGTGTATAGATAATTTGATTACACATTTTTCCTAAGATAACTATTCAAAATGAAAATTTAATTCAATTGATTAAGGAAAATTTTAATTATATGCACGTTATTTTATGTGACAAGTTTAAACAAAAAATTGGACTTAATTAGAATCTAATTTTTACATTGTGTAAAATTGTACAGTGCAAGATTACACTGTATAATTTCACACTGTGAAAATTAACACTGAGTGAGATTAATTTGAATTACTCATTACCCTAGATAATTAGTACAATGATCTATGTAATTAGCTAGAAATTAACTACTGTTAGTAAAAGCAAAATTTCCATTTGAGCCATAGTCCTACTTTAACCAATTGTGGTAATTTTTTTCAAAAAGCAAAAATGCCCCAAAATGGGAGTGAGCTGCACGGCCAGCTCTCCTAGCCCTCACATCATCCATCAATTGTGACACAAAGCTTGGATAACCATAGTACAATAAAAACCCCCTTATGTCCAATTAGCAAAATAACTTCTTAAACACTCTAGATCAATTTTTAAGAGGACAAAACAAAGTGCTGCTGGGTTCTTTTCTCTGCTGGCCGAAACTGAGTAAGAGTGGGAGAGCACATCTTCTTCTCATTGGTCTTGCAAACAACAGACATCCATCCTCTTCCTCTTGAGCTTAAAGGGCTTGGTTATTGCATCTTGTGGCAATTTGTGTTCATAGCTTGAGGTATGGAGGAGTTGTCTTGCTCTAATCTAAGTCTTTTGGTTGTTCATGGAGTTTTCTCCATATTTATGTGTTGTATGTGGCCTTATATAATGTCATGTCTTAAGTATCTACTTTCTAACTTGATGTTACATTAATTAGTGGTATCAGAGCAGTTCGTCCTACCAAGACCGGGGTATGGACTTAACCATTGTTTGTTGTGTGATCTAGCATTGACTATCCATTGGCAGCAATTTAGATGAATGGCTTGTTCTTGCATGATCTGCAAGAAACATTGATGTGAGATTAAAATTGTTTGAATTGTTTGTTTCCACACCTTCACCGTGAGAAATGGAAAATTGCATGTCTTGTGATCTTGCATCGACCATTATTGATGGTGGTGTGAGATCAGGAATTGTTTGTAATGGTATGTTCTTGCATTGACTACTATGGTAGCAATGTGAGATTAGTTAGGCTATGTATAGACTAGTTCGATACAACAACGTTAAAGGAGATATCGACATCCTAAGGATGTACTAGTGTCCCATTGGATTTTCCAATAGTAGTATGAGAATAGCGAGATATCGCAAAGCTAAAAGACAAAATTATTTCCTTAGACTATGCCTTATCTTAAGGAATCCTTAGGATTTTCCCATCTATAGTGGGATAATGGGTTGAGTGTGATAAGGGAGTTCGTATGTTGTGAATGAGTTACTTGTGTCTCTCTTTGTTATGAAGTCGTTTTGATTCCCTATGGGTAAGTGCTCTGTGTATCCTACTCTCTTTCATGTCGTGTAGTGATGTTAGATACCTCCTATCACTATCTTTGGAGAAAATAAGTTAATTGGACATGTTCTAGGTAGCCTGCTTTGAGTAGCCTACAGCCCTTGTAAATAACTTCTCTTTGTTCTCATAAGGGTCAATTGGATTTGTGTAAGTAAGTGTCTTAACAATGCTATCCTTTCCCAAATCGTGTAGTGGTGAGAACCTCTTTTTGATACTACATCTTTTTTGGCAATGAGTTGATTGGACGTATTTTGAACACTTGTTGTCTTGTGAATAAATTGTCTTCAACCCCTATGTGAGTCGTTTGATATCCACGTGGATAAGTTGTTTCCTCTATCGTCCTTGCATTTGAGCAAGATGAATATTCCAAGGAAGAAATGAATCTTGATAGAGTTGTGAGGGTGCACACTCAGGACTTGGTCTAGATGATTTTCCCTCCTAATACTAAATTTCTTGAAATATTGTCCAAGTTGTTTTATCCATTCTTATTCTCCACATTACGAGGTTGAGTTTATATCCTCTAGTTAGTGGGAAAAGAATATCCAAAAATTCGAGTTTGTAGATTGAGGTCGAGTAGAAAAAAAAAGAGGGGATAAGAAGAAGTTGGAAGGTGTTTTCATGTTCGGATACAAGAAGATGCTAGAGATATGGTTGATACCCTATAGTGTTGATTGGTGCTTTTGCGTGTTTTGAAGGTTGAAACAATGTATTGTGATTTAGAATTGTTGTAGGATTGATATCTTAACCCTTAGGACTTGAAATTCTGTGTTTTAAACTTGATTTGGAACCAAAATAAGGCATTTTTTCTGGTGCAGCGAATCAGCCTGCGAGATTAGTGTGTTTAATTACATTCCCATGGTATAATTGATGATTTAAGTCTTATACAATTAAGGTTGATAGTTGCCCATGCTGTACAATTAAATTGGTGGGTAAATACAATGATTCTTGAGGGCTAAATCGTGATTTAGTGGTTGAAATAGTATGAGAATGCTAAGACGGTAGCGGCTGTCCAGTGAGTGTTTAAGGTGAGAAAGTAAGTGATTAGAAGGTCTAAGATTGTGTTTTGATGTTAGAAATTGAGCCTGAGTAGTGGTTAAATTTGTAGTAATGGATTGGAGTAGTTTGAAGGACTGTAGAAGTCATTTTGTTGGTGAATTGATTAGAAGTATGGTACTAAGGTACAACAATCAGAGTGGCGCAGCAGAATCGTGGTGGAAGTGCTAGAAGGAATTCTTAAGAGCGCTTGGGTGTAAGAAGTTGTGGTGTAGACATGTATTAAAGGTGTTAAAATGTAAAGCTAAGAATTGGGACTGCTGTTCAAAATGAGGTAATAGGTAACTCTATGTGACCCATCTAGATGAATCTAGTAGGTATAGTTTAAGTACTTGGCCAAAATCTCTAGATTTGCCTTAACAAGTACTTAGATAAGCTTAGAATTGGAGTAGAACACCAATAATCTTAATCCATTGCTAGACAATGTGTTTTGGTATCATGCCATACTCAAATTAATGAGTGCTAGCTAGCAAAAACAAGACAAGATGATAGGAGTCAAAACTACACATTTTAGGTACCATAAATTGACCCGAAATGGTAAAAAGGCCAACTTTGGCACTGCATAACTCCTTGCATAGGATGAGTTTAGGAACAAAACCTTTTTCCACACTTTTATATTACCAAAGTTTAGTTCTCTACAAAATTTCATAGCCATTGAACTTACATAGCTCATTTTGGACCTCTATGTTCATTTTAGCCAAAACTAGCTCATTTTAGGACCCAAAAAGCCTAGATTTTGATCCGAGATGAATTTTGAAGTGAGATCAGTTCCTCCAATACTATTTTTAGGTGTATGAAATCTTTTTTGAGGACTCATAACATTTATCCTCATGGATTGTGAATTCACCCTTGAAAACCGCTTAATTTTGAAGTCATTTTTGACCCGAAATTTGAAACGTGCGCCATTTACAAACCATTCGAACTTTTCGTGTGAAATCAAAGTCCACAACTTTTTTTTAATACCCTCTAAATATTTTTTGAGGTCCAACATAATTTTAAGTAATGTACAATGAATTTGGTTGAAAAACCCATTTTCTAGAACCATGCATTATGCAAACTTCCGACGTGCGCCATTTTAAAATCGCATTGAGTTTTTAAGTCAAACCAAAGCCATTAGATCACATTTAATGTATATTAAATCTGTTTTTCAGTCCTGAAAGATTTTGAGTTTTGTAGCTCAAATGGCGTAGAAAACCGCTTTCTGTAACTCTTTAAGACCGCAAACTTAGAATGCGCGTAGTTTTCAAACCGTAACTCCGATTTGGGCGACATCAAAGCTCACGACCTTGTTTTTAAGAGAACTAAATCTAATTTTGTGTTTTAGGATAAAAGGATCACTGTGTGATGGTGTTGATTCCCGAAATCACCTTTAGAAAGCTCAATTCAAAGGAAGTTCTTAAGTGAAAAACATGTTCTTGATCTAGAAGTCTACCTAAGAGTTCATCTGCAACTTATATAGGGTACAATTAGTCTAAAACTCTGATGTTAAGTAGAATTAAGTTTTGTCTTAAAGATAGCTATGTTTCCTACCTAGTAGCTTAAATAGATTCCTACTGAAAGCCGCTTTGTGTTAGTGAGCTTATAGTCTGAGAATGAATTTGGATAGGTAAACCTAGTATATGTCAATTGGGAATGAACTTTGCCTATGACTTTGTGTCAAAAAGGATAGTTAGGAATGCACCTTGTTAAAAGAAACACCTACCTTCTTATAGAAGTCATATTAAGACTAAGCTATAGAGTGACGGATTAGTCTGAGAGTAGACGAAGTAGATTATACTCTTAGATCACCTTACACTAAGCTTAATTTCGAGGACGAAATTCCTAAAAGGGTGGGAGAGTTGTAACACCCTAAAAATTTGTAACCAAGGATATAGTAGATACTGTGTTAGTGTATATTGTGATAACTAAATAGATATTGAGATTAATTACAATTGAAAATTTAATCTAGTAGATTAAGAAAGATCTAAAAACTTTGTATAATTTTATGTGGCAAATTTTGGTAAAATTGTAATTAAACTAAAACTTAATTACGTTGTGCATAATTACATTGCGTAAATTTATACTGTGTATAGATAATTTGATTACACATTTTTCCTAAGATAACTATTCAAAATGAAATTTTAATTCAATTGATTAAGGAAAAATTTAATTATATGCATGTTATTTTATGTGACAAGTTTTAAAAAAATTGGACTTAATTAGAATCTAATTTTTACACTATGTAAAATTGTACAGTGCAAGATTACACTGTATAATTTCACACTGTGAAAATTAACACTGAGTGAGATTAATTTGAATTACACATTGCCCTAGATAATTAGTACAGTAATCTATGTAATTAGCTAGAAATTAACTACTATTAGTAAAAGCAAAATTTCCATTTGTGCCTTAGTCCTACTTTAACCAATTGTGGTAATTTTTTTCAAAAAGAAAAAATGCCCCAAAATGGGAGTGAGCTGCACAGCCAGCTCTCCTAGCCCTCACATCATCCATCAATTGTGACACAAAGCTTGGATAACCATAGTACAATAAAACCCCCTTATGTCCAATTAGAAAAATAACTTGTTAAACACTCTAGATCAATTTTTAAGAGCACATTTTCATGTTGGTGAGAGCCTCGTCATTGTACCATGACGATGAGTGTACTCCCAATAGTCATCCAACTTAAAGTGTGTAAGTCCACTGAGTTCTAGAAGTTCTAGTAGTAGCGGGCCCGAAATGTGATCAGTTAAGGAATTGGTTGAGGAAACGTTTAGGGTTACGAGTGAGACCGCTGAGAGAACCACATCGATGTGGTTAGAGTTCTGTGTGTCACTGTAAGGTCGTTTGTTTGTGGCTTTAGAGGAAGTGAGGGGCTCACTCCACACACCTTATTTTTCAGATGGAGATGAATGATTTTTGTGCAATCGTCGGAGACGGAACAGAATAAGTACGACAAGTGCTAAAGATGCGAATGGATCTGGTCAAGGAAACTGAAGATTCCCTGAGGATATTTCATGGGTTAATTGGGTAGATAAGGGTTGAATTTTATTGAGTCACTGCTCTGAGTCTCAGTCCTTTACTTGTATAAAAGAGGGTAGACTAGGTCTTTATTTTATGATGTATCATTCTCTTGTATGTGACTCAGATATGTTATGCACTCAATTTCAAGGATGTGAACGTGTACTTATATTTGTAAAGTATAATTGCTTAATGATGGAATTATTGAGGATGTTCAAATAAAATTTTATTGCATTTTTTTAGGTGTATTGGAAATGGAGTATTTTATAAATTAAGTGGTTTCATTAAGAAACGTATCTCGTTAACGAACATTTTTATGATGAATGCATTATGAATGAGTTTCGTTTTGAGCTTCAAGTAATGACATTTTAAAGCAAAATGAAAACAAAAAATTCATGGTTTGGACAGGATGTTAGAAAATAACTTTAATTAATTTCGTAATTTCAAAAATATAATAATAATAATTATAATAGTAACTAGGGGTGTTACAGGACATCGTCTAATGTCTTAGACTCTAACATATATATATATATATATATATATATATATATATATATATATATATATATATATATATATATATATATTTCTAACTAACATGTTATGAATTATTGCTTTTAAACATGGATAATTAGATCATTCTTAAAATTCATGAATATTAGTTTTTTAACTTTCAACACTCATATTTCACTTGTTTCATTGAAAAAACATATTATTTCATTCCATAAAATAATTAAATTTTTGTAAAAATATTAAAAAGAAAACTTGATATTGACATATCTAATTTTTATCATGTACATATTTATAAGAAATTAGGAGGAAGAGAAAAGAGATGTTAAATTTTTATCTATTAAAAAAACAACTTTCCCAAAAGAGAATAAGTAATAAGTGGAAAGTTATAAAAAAAATTATTCTGAAAAAAAAAACTGAAATAATATAATGTTTACTTTAAATGAAAATTTTGCATTCCTTTCTTTTTCATCTGGAACTATCATATTAGGATTTTTATTATTTACTTTTTATTCCTATGTTTCAATAGAAAACTTTTAAATTATTTTTTAACTAATTAATGTGAAAAAAATAAATCATTTTATAACAATCTAAAAACAAAAAATTTGAGGTATCTTTCCATGAAGAAATTAGGAGGAAAAGGAAATAGATGTTAAATTTTATTTACGAATAAAAAATAATTTATTTTCTAAAATAGAATAAGACATAAAGGAAAATTTATATAATATTTTTATTTTGATAAAAAAAACATAATGGAATATTTACTTTAAATTAAATTATTTTACCTTCCTTTATATTTTATCCAAAGTTATCACTAGGATTTTATTATTTACCTTTTATTCCTATACTTTCATAGAAAACTTAAAATAAATTAACTAAATAATGTGAATGAATAAATAATTTTATATAACAATCTGAAAACAAAAAATTGATGTATCTTTTCATGAAGAAATTAGGAGGAAAAGGAAAAATATGTTAAATTTTCTTTTATAAATAAAAAATAAATTCTTTCTTAAAAGATTATATGAAATAAGATGAAAGTTATCTGATATTTTACTAAAAAATCTCAAATAATAGAAAATTTTGTTTAAATTAAAATTTCACCTTTCTTTCTTTATCCAAATTTATCACTAGGATCTTGCTATTAACTTTTTTATTCCTATGGTTTTATATATAGCACACTTTTAAATCATTTTTTAACTATTAATGACAATAAATAAATCATTTCCTAGCATTCTAAAAAAATTATGTATCTTTTCATGAAGATATTATGAGGAAAAGGAAAGAGCTGCTAAATTTTATTTATAAATAAAAAATAAATTATTTTCTACAAGCAAATAAGAAATAAGGGGGAAGTTATATAATAATTTTGTTTTGGAAAAAAACACTCAAATAATAGAATATTTTCTGTAAATGAAAATTATACCTTCCTTCATTTGTTATGCAAAATTATAACTAGGATCATATGATTAAACTTTTAAATTATTTTTTTAAACTAACTAACGTGAACAAATAAATTATTTTTTAACAATCTAAAAACAAGTATTCAAGGTATCCTTTCATGAAGAAATTAAGAGGAAAAGGAAAGAGATGTTAAATTTTTATTTATAAATAAAAATAAGTTCTTTTCTAAAAGAGAATGAGAAATAAGGGGAAAGTTATATATTTTACTGAAAAAAAAAATCTCTAATAAGAAAACATTTACCTTAAATGAACTTTTACCTCCTATGCACTTTTGCTACCTTTTCAATTAATTTTTAATTGTTTAATGTGAATAAGTAAAATATTTTACAAAATAATATATTGAGTTCTTTGGAAATGTTTGAGAATATCTATTTGATGAAGTTAAAAGATTAAGTTCAATTACATCTCGATCAGTATGGAATATGAACCCTTCCCAAAACATTGCCTATTTATCTTAGGATTTTATTGTACAAGTTGATCTTATCTATCACCAATGTTTATAACTAGCGTCCAACTTAGCATATGATAATACCCACTGATTTCTACATTATAAAACAACTTTGCCCACAATATTATAGGAGTTGTCTACTATATATAATAATCTACTGATTTCTACATTCTAAAACCACTTAGCCCACAGTATTATAGGAGTTGTCTGCTCTATATAATAACCCATCGATATCTACATTCTAAAACCACTTTGCTCATAGTATTGCAGGAGTTGTCTGCTCTATCTAATAGCATTTATTCTTTGAGGGTTCAAAATCAACAGAGTGATTTTGAGATGGTTGGGTCTCCTTTTTGAGGATGGCACTCCCTTCTCCCTTGCCCCTCTTTCCGCCTGAAGGAGACAATGCTCAGAGTGATTCGTTGGATCTCACTTGACCCCAACGGGTCTTTCCCTCACCCCAACACATCTTTACTGCAACCTCGCTCTTGTACAAAGAAAGGTTGGATCTGATGCATCTACACTGCAACCTCACCTTTACACAAAGAGTTCTTTGAGATTTGGTGTCTGCGGCAGTACAAGATGAAATCCTTGCACAAAGGTTGTTAAAATTGAGATTTTAGCTAAGATCAGGAAGGGAATGAAAGATCGTAACTCGGATTGTAAGATCCTATGTTTCTCCTTCAAATACTAATGTATAATATATTTACATAAAAAAACAATGTAGGGAAAGAAAATAACCTCTAAATAAATACAATATTATATAAAATTAAATAAAAATATAATCATAATAAATTATAAGTTTATAACATATAGATTAATAGAATTAGAATTTATAATTATATTTTGTGTTTTATTTAGTTTTTTATTACTATTATTTTGTTTATTATATTATATGTTATGATTTAAATAGTTTATATTATTATTATTATTATTATTATTATTATTATTATTATTATTATTATTATTATTATTGTTGTTGTTGTTGTTGTTGTTGTTGTTGTTGTTGTTGTTGTTGTTGTCATTTAGTTTAGCTGTTATATTATATGTTATGTTTATTTTAAAAAATAAATAAAAAGAGAAGGTAAACTTGACTTAAAATAGAGGCCTGGAAAGCTAAAAATAAAACAGCAAAAACACTTAAAAAATCATTGGGCCACAAGCCCAATTCTCTCTGCACTTATTTTATGAAAACCTTAACCTTGCTTTGTGCCTTCAGACTCTAGAGAGCGCAGCCACTTCCCATGCTGCAAACGTGAAGAGTAGTTCAGCAGACGCAGCCTCGCATGCATCAACAAAACTGCACCGCTATGGAGACTGTTGTCGACAACGCAGATCGTTGTGGCAATATGGCTTCTCCAACACTACTAGAAGCTCGAAAGAGATCGTAGATCCCACAACTCCATGTGCAACATCGCGATTTTGCTGAGATCACACACTCCAGCGATCAAGGTGATGATGCAGCACAAAGAGGCCTTCAAAGCTCATAGAATCGCACAATCCCATGATCTGGATCACGATTTTGCTAACATTGCCTTGCACGCTCTATCCTTCGATCTAGTGTTTTCTATGACACATTATGGAATAGTGGTTGTGGGTGACGATTGCTGCCTTAGTGGTAGTTAGATCTAAATCTACCTCTCCCTTGCACTTGTTAGGATTTCCTTCCATCACATCTCGATTTCAACTTCATCTCGCAATCTCCATGGAGGTAACAGTATTTTGATAACTCAATTGTGTACTCTGAATTTTCCCCTCTTTTATTCTGTGTCTTTTCTTTTTCGTTTAGGTAATCTATTTCTTCTAAGTGATTGTTTGTTTTTTGTTGTGTTTTGGCTTTAGCGAATCCTTTTTGTGTTGATTCAATTGGGATTTTTTTAGAGTGTTGTTTGCTTTTGTGTTGATCTGGTCCTGCTGCAACACACGATGGAACAATGGTGGTGGGTGACAGTTGGCACCTTAGTCGTGGCATCCATCTAGTTCCGCATCTCCCTCGCTCCCTCTCCCTCACACTCGCTAAGGTTTCCTTCCATCACATCTTGATTTCGCAACTTCATCGCACAATTCTCAATGGAGGTAACATTGTTTTGATAACTCAACTGTATACTATGAATTTTACCCTCTTTTGTTCCATGTCTTGTCTTTTTCGTTTAGGTCATTTATTGCTTCCAAGTGATTATTTGATTTTTGTTGGATTTTGGCTTCAGCGGATCCTTTTTGTGATGATTCGATTGGGATTTTTTTGGGGCATTGTTTGTTTTTGCATCGATTTGGTTCCTGCAATGACACACAATTGAACAACAGTTGTAAGCAATGGTTGGTGCCTTGGTGGCAGCACGGATCTAGATCTACCTCTCCCTCGCTCCATGTCCCTCGCACTCGCTAGGGTTTCTGTCCATCACATCTTGATTTCGCAACTTCATCGTGCAATTCTCCGTGGAGGTAGTATCATTTCAATAACTCAATTGTGTGCTCTAAATTTACCCTGTTTATTCCACATTTTTTCTTTTTCATTTAGGTAATTTATTGCTTCTAAGTGATTGTTTGAGGTAATTTTATTGGATTTTATTATTATCATGATATCTATTACTATTCCACATTTCAATAACTCAATTTAGGTAATTTTATTATTATTATCAAGATATCTATTACTATTTTTTATTGGATTTTTTTAAGCATTTAATATTTATCTTTATGTCTAACTTTGGTGCAATTAACCCCATCCCTAAAACTAAACACCTCAAGAAAAACAATGATGTTCCTTTTATATTTTTCTCTTTTTATTAGCTATATGAGTGTGTATGTAAGGTAGTGAAACTTGGTGTAATTAAATTGATCATCATAACCCAAGTATATATATTTAGCATTTTATGCATTATTTTTCAATATAGTAAATTTCATATGTACATAAAGATAATGAAACATGTCTTTTAAATCTAATGCTAGATATAGATTGTATGATAAGAGAATGATGAACATAGTGTTAAGACATGTCTTAATTTCTATATATGGCATGAATCAATAAAACAATTGTGTTTGAAAATGAGAAGGAAAGAGGAGTAGTAGAATCATTGCTTTGGACCAAAAAAGGAAGGAGAAGGAAAGCTAGATTGAATCAGCCAACCATGACAATAGAAACAAAGGAAAAGAACACAAAACCTTTAATATAGCTGAATTGGTCTTCATTTTAGAATCTAATTCTGAATCTGATCATGATAAGGATGATGAGCCATATTCTCTAACAAAGACCAGGAAAAGACCCAATTACAAAACAACTAAGCAAATGAAATCATCAACTTATGAAACCTAGCTAAGTTGATGACATTGGTTTCTTAAGTGTTTTGTAGCTGGGTCTCTTCCTAGTCTTGGTTGGACAATATGGCTTATCATCCTTGTCATGATCTAATTCAGAATCAGATTCTAATATGAAGACCAAAACAGCAATATTCAAGGTTTCGTCTCTTTTTCCTTTGTTTTTATTGTCAGAGTTGGCTAATTCAATATGGCTTTCCTTCTCCTTCCTTTTTTGGTCCATATCAATGATTTTGCTACTCTTTCTACTCTTTGTAAGCTCTTATTCATTTTCAGACACAATTGTTTTATTAATTCAAACCATATATATAAATTAATACATGCCTTTACACTATTTACACCACTCTCTTATCATACAATCTATATCTAGCATTAGATTTAAAAGACCCAATTACAAAACAACTAAGCAAATGAAATCATCAACTTATGAAACCTAGCTAAGTTGATGACATTGGTTTCTTAAGTGTTTTGTAGCTGGGTCTCTTCCTAGTCTTGGTTGGACAATATGGCTTATCATCCTTGTCATGATCTAATTCAGAATCAGATTCTAATATGAAGACCAAAACAGCAATATTCAAGGTTTCGTCTCTTTTTCCTTTGTTTTTATTGTCATAGTTGGCTGATTCAATATGGCTTTCCTTCTCCTTCCTTTTTTGGTCCATATCAATGATTTTGCTACTCTTTCTACTCTTTGTAAGCTCTTATTCATTTTCAGACACAATTGTTTTATTAATTCAAACCATATATATAAATTAATACATGCCTTAACACTATGTTCATCATTCTCTTATCATACAATCTATATCTAGCATTAGATTTAAAAGACATGTTTCATTATCTTTATGTACATATGTAATTTACTACATTGAAAAATAATGCATCAAATTTTAAAAAACATGTACTTGGGTTTTCATTATCAATTTACACCAAGTATCACTACCTTACTTACACACTCATATAACTAATAAAAAGAGAAAAATATAAAAGGAAAATAATTCTTTTTCTTGAGTTGTTTGGTTTTAAGGGTGTGGATAATTGCACCAAACTCAAACATACAAATAAATATTACTAACTTAAAAACTACCCAACAAAAAAATATTAATAGATATCATGATAATGATAAAATTTAATATTTACCATTTATGATAAGATTTAAATATCAATATTTATTTTTTTATGTTCACATAAAAAAGACTCTCTCAATACATATATATATATATATATATATATATATATATATATATATATATATATAAAGAGATTGTGTGTGTGTGTGTGTGGTGGACTGCTTCTCACATTTATAAAAAAAAAATAACATATTCAATTTTCGGACAACCTTATTTCATATGTATCATACAATTTTATATTGATTCTGAAAGTGAGACAACGAAGCAAAAAGTACAGGAAACTTGGACCAACTTTTTGGCAGGGAGCATAAACAAATCAAGAAGACAATGTGAGAATGGGCACAAATGAAGAGATGATGTTGTGTCAAGGTGATAAGGAACAGAGGGGGAAAAACACGAGAAGAACAACATCAAGAAAAGACAACAATTATAAAAGCAAATTTGTTCATTGTAGCATGGATTTAGTACAAAAAGGAAAGATAAACAAATAAACAAGTTATGTTATCTTGTCAAAGTGATAAGTTGGTGAAATGCATTATTGCTGCAATAAATGTGTCAACGTTCACATTTTCATCTCGTCCCAACGGTCTTAAAACAAACATCCTCAACATGCCTTTAAATAAAAGAAGCATGAGGATGATGAAGAGGGAACGTCACTGCTAGAATTGCCTGTTAGAACTAGTATTGTTGCTCAAAATCATAACTCCTTTTCATATTATGCTTTCTTTGCAAACTCTCTAAGTGTTGAGAGATTAGTATGAGTCTTACCCTTTAAACATTTTCTAGGTGAAATATCTTGTCAATATAATGATTTTTTATCATCCAATTATGAATTATTATATAATAGAAAATTATTGAAATTTGTGATAATTACTTTATAGGTCATATTTAGGGTGACCTTTAATTAATTGACAATGTAGAAAGTTTTACATTGTGTATAAAAATTAAAGAATAATTTTATTTTACAATCTATTTGATTTATTTATACTTCTAAATAATATCTTCAAATAATTAATTTTAAAACTATTTGATAGTTAAAGAAATCTAAATATTTAGAAATATATATTTTAATTAAAATTTAATTTTAAAACTTTTAACAGTTTAACTTAAAAAAAATTGTTCAATAATGAAGGTTTCAATTTATGCTTATGATATAAGTATATAACTATAATTACTGATTTACTATCAAAACAAAATATAGTCTCCAATAATTTAAAAAAATATATTTTTTCATATTCTTTGACATGTATATATTTTGTGAGAGAAAAAAATATATCTTTGAAATTAAAAACAAGAGATAAACTTAAGAAGTTGGTATGAAAGAAATAAAAAAAAATTGACTTAGATATATTTGTGGTTCCTATAATATATAAGCTTTATGGTCTTAGTTCTGATATGTATAAAAAAAATGTTTACTTTGATCCTTATAAGATTCTGCCTTACAGTTTTACTCCCTGGTGCCACTTTTTTAGTCCCTACAAAATTGCAAGCTTCTAATAAGTTTTTTTTTTTTTTGGTGTGACCAGGAGGTAGGCTTCTTATTTGGCACCCAACTAATGCCCCTCCCACCGGGTCTTCCCATTTTGGGGTAAAGTGGTACCTTAAGTTGCGACTCCATGCCCAAGCTAGAGATAGAACCCCAGACCTTAGTTAAGGGACCCAAGTGCCGAACTATTTGTGTCAACAACTTTTGGTTGACATGATAAGTTTTATCTAAACAACTTCTTTACTATATTATAGATTTCCATTTCTTTAGTGTGATACTTATTTTCATTTTTGAATAGTTTAAAAACAAATTTTCGAGGTATCTTTTCATGAAGGAAATTATTAAGAGTAAAAACAAGTTACATTTTTATTTATAAATAAAGAAGTTTATAAATTAATTTCTAAAAAAGAATACAAATTAAGGGAAAAATATATAATAATTTTTATTTCAAACAAAAAATATCCAATAATATAATATTTACTTTAAATGAAAATTTTACATTCTTTTTTTTTTTCCAATATTATCATTGAGGTCATGCTTTTTACTTTTTATTCCTAAGCTTGTATATATAGCAAGCATTTAAATTAGTTTTTTAACTAATTAAATGTCAACAATTCAATTATTTTAGGATGCAATCTAATAGTTCATTAACTTTTGGGGGATAGAATATGAATCCTTCCCAAACATCATCTATTATCTCAAGATTTTATTGCATAAGTTGATCTTATCTAACACCAACAAGTGTAACAAGAGTCCCACTTGACATATGATAATACCCACTGATTTCTACAATCTAAATTACTCATAGTAATGGAGGAGTTGCCTCCTGTATATAATAAGGATTACTTTTTGAGGATTCAAAATCAACATGGTTTCATAGTCTCATTCATCCAATTCAATATCATAGCTTATGACTAGCTAGGCATGACAATCTTAAGAGTCTCCAAGAAGAATGAGGATAGGGATAATAAATACAATCACCCTAATTTGTAGAAGATGATGATCTTCTACAAAGGAATCAATCATTCACCAATTGTATTTTATTTAGTTCTCATTTGGTTATTTAGGCTTTTTTATGACATGAATTATTTTGTTGTTAGGTTCTTTATTCCCTTCCTGACACCTAATATGATCTATCGTGTAGGTTTACCAATTAACAATACAAATTTTCAATGCCCATACAGTAAGGATGAAACTATAATCACATTATCATTATGTATTTTATGATAGCACCTTTGTTAAATTTTACAAACTTCTTCCATGATAAAAATGCTTTCTTGCTTGAAGGATATCATTTGCTTATCGTCTCGTTGTGCTCTATCTGGTGTATGTTCATGAACATTGGGAATATTATGGTTGGTTTCTTGCTTGATGATGGTGAAAATAGTTAGGTGAATATGGGTCACAACTTCAAGATCTTCTCTATAACGCTAGAAAGCCAGAAGCTTCTCGACGTGTTTGGCAAAAATCAAGCATTTTGTTTATGCATTTGTGGGAATACATAAAAAATATGTAAAATTATGTATGTTATAAATTAATGTAGAATAGTTAATCCTTATTTTACAAATGTAGAATTTGCCAATGTAAAAATACAAAGTGACACATTGTTATATAAAAATACTAATTCTATGGTTAAATTTCAATGAAATACCTCAAACTTTAAAAAATTGTTTCATGATGTGGTAAGTTTTTTTTTCCAAAGAGTTTATGTATGTTCCTTTTTAGAAAATCCTTATTCCAATATAGTAATTAATACTTAAAAAACCATTCAAGATGGAAATATTTAGGAGTTTGGTACAAGAGAAACTTTTAGTTTTCTAGGAATCTGAAGTTGAGAATGTTTGTTTCCCATATTTGGTTTATTATTTAAAAAGTAACATTATCAGGAAACATTGTTTCCTAGAAATGTTATTTTACCTATGTTTCTTACAAAATTGTTTTCATGGGGAGGTGAGAATGTAATGTTTATAGGTTGGGAAAATGTTTTACTGTAGCAAAAATACGATGCTACACTTATTATGTACACTACTACAAAATTAGCATTCTACATCATCAAATTGACATCGGTTATATAAGAACCGATGTCAAAAAATGCGTAGTGGCATTTTTGCAAATAATAAGACTTAGTCAACATCGGTTCTAACATAACCGATGTTATTAAGCCTATTCAACATCGTTTATATCTAATAATAAACGATGTTGTTGTTGCATTTTTTAATTTCCTTCTTTAGATCACTTTCATTTTTGGATCTCTCATGCCCAAACCCTCATTGTGTTTTTGCTCTACCTCATTTGTGGTCTACCTCGCACTAACTTCATCCGTGCAAGCTACAACGCGATGCTGTACCCCGACCTATGCTTCTTCTCCCTCTCCAGCTACGCCGGCACGGTGTAGCGCAGCCACGCCCACCCTTGCGCGCGCGTTGTCGTCACTGTAGCGCTTGTGAAGGCACACAACACTGCGGCCTACCTCTCGCACCAGACCCTTCATCCTCTGTTGTCAAATTCTTCTTCGTCAACGATGTTTGCCTCCACCACTGCCCTCTCCGCAACGTCACTTTGGTGAGTTTTCCCCTTTTCGATTTTGATTGTTTGTTGGTGTTTCAATTTTTTCTAACCCTCTTAGATGTTCATTATTCTGTAGCGGTGTGGTGAAGGGAATCACCAAGCAACGTTGTGGTGGTTCAGTCCATTTTGGATTGATGCTTAGGTTCATCTTTTGAAGTGATTAAAATTGTGAGTGACTCTTACATCAACACTATTTCTGGGTTTTCTATTAATTGATTCAAATTGAAGGCAATGCTTACTCTTTCTGATGCTTTTATGTTGTTGTGTGTAGTGCCTCATTTTGACTTATGATTTTGGAGAATTTGAGGGCTGCAATAAGGAGAATTTGAAGACTCTGTGCTGTGAATATAATTTGATACATTGAAACTTCATCATGTAAGTGCTTATAGTAAAGACCTAAATGCGAGGGAAGAAAGGATATAATTTAGATGTGAAGGCTCTGTGCTGTGAATATAATTTGCTAAAATTACCAATTTGTCAATGTGGCTGGAAAAAAAAATCATTATTCGAGTCTAAATGTCTAACTTGTGTTTCCTCTTTGATAAGATTCAACCTATAGTCTATGTGCAAGGATATCGGATTCTCAGAGAACTTGTTAAAATATTGATTTCTTGTACCTTATTTTAGTAAACTTATAGGTCTGTACCTGTTTGATGAGGGTATGGACTACATCATATAGCCTTTCAGCTACTCTATCTGTATTCTAACTTTGATACTGCAAATAGGGGTAATCTTTTTCTTTTTTCTGAAATAATGAAAACATATCATGAGAGTCTGATATGATATTGTGCTTGACTGCTTGCAATTTATACTGATAAGATTTACTGATCTTGTAGACTGTATAATTGTGTTTATGTTTATATTCTGCAAAGTGATTAATAAATAGTCATAACATTTATGGTGGTTGAGGAGGCATCTTTTCTTCTCATTGTATAATTTGTAATTTTGTATTCTTATGTAAAAATGACGTGTTGAATGGTATAATGTCTACATGTTATGATTAATCTTTCAGCTACTTGATCATTATATTCTGCAATGCGACACCGAGTTAGTTTGTATTTGAAATGATATAATGAGTAGAAATATAGATCAACTGACAGCCACAATTTGCTTGAGCTGCAAGTCTCTATAGTAAGATTTCATGTGGAAAAATTATAGCCACAGTATACTTAACCTGGGAATTCTAAAACAATAATTTACTACAGTGCCACTTCTGCTGGCCAATGTGCTTGTGAAGCTTATCATGGTTTCAAGCTTACTTTTTGACTTAAGGGTAGTATTATATCTTCTTAAGAGATCCTCTTGTTGCTTTAAATGTAGTGCAGTACATCATATAGCTTTGATTTCTTGGACATTATTTTAGTAAACTTATAGGTTTGTACCTGTTTGATGAGGGTACTGTTAGATAAGAATTTAGAGCAAACCAGAACAACAAACATAACAGTGGTATTTTATATAGAATCAAAATACATAACACTTCTTAAGGCAATCATTTGGCACAAAAAATAAATATAACAATTGAGAAGTTTAGAAAGAGCCTGGGTTGAAGTGTGCAATGCGCTGTTTAGAGAGAAAACGTCCCACTGCAACTTGAAATTAATGCGCTCCTCTCCCAAGATACGTCAACCCGTTAGATCAACCTTGTGCAGAGAAGGATCCCCGAAACAAACACACCAATGCTCCAAAATATATTTTAAATAATAGTAAAAAAAAATAGGCAAGTCAAGGTATTTTTCTTTGTGTGTCTGGTGTGTTTTCCCATCATGGAGCAACAATATATATAGACCTCCAAGACCAACGTGTAGCAACAATCAGCCACAACGTGTGCAACTAATTCATGGAGCAGTAACGTTAAAAAATAAATAAAGCAAAACTAACTCAACGTGCATGAGCTATTAACGTTAAGAAAATAAAACCGGTACCATAATATCTCCTTAACTGCACAAGGATAACTTATAACGTTCATAAAAGAAATTGACTCGGTCAATAAAAATCCCTAAAAGATAGGAATGAAAAGGTAGTGGGATGCTTTTAGTTTTATGGAAAAAACTAAATATGAAAAACATATTTTATTTATTTGTTTATTTAAAAGACAAAACTAATTAAAATATATTTTAACTTTAAATTTTAAATTATGAGGAAAATATTTTCCAACAATCCCCTACTAATTTAAAATTTAAAGAAACAAAACAATGTAATAATATAATAATGTAAAAGACTAAAAAAAAAATTTTAATGGAGCATATGATATTATATTTTCAGTATAAGGAACCTTTCGGGTTTAAGCCTTACACCTATTGCATGAATTTCACCTGAGGAAAATGTAGTGACTAGATTGTCTTGAACTACACCCCTTTAACCAAGCTTTAGAACACAACACAATATAATATAGGTGTTCATTTGAGTTCTAATCAGTGGGTGCGCGTTATGGCCTTGCGCATGTATCTTGTTTCGTGAGTGTCACTTAGAGATTTGCCCATATCTCACAGCGGCGGCCCCACCACCACACTCACTAGGTGAACCCTCAAAGAGTGATCTATGATTACCACCCCCACAATTAACTGTCATTGGGTTCATTAAGAGGTATTTAAATTTGATATTTTCATATGTATACATCAACCTTATAATCGCCACACTTTACAGTACACCTCGCCATAGGAATGGGAATCGGAACAGCTCCGCAAAAATAATAATTTTGGTGTACTTTAGTCAACAAAACAACTTTGTTGTTACCCGTTGAACTCCATTCATGGGATCGCCAATCACACGGAGACGGGTGTCCATTGTTGTGACTAATTGATGGGCTTTAGTCCCATTCCCCTCGACGACTTAAAGTATGTGCTAACATGTTAGTCTTTTATAATTAGAGGATCTGCGAGATTTTTTTCAAACCTGCCAAAGCCAAGAGAAATGAGACCATGAGATATCAAAACTCTAATAGACCATTGTCTTACTTTGAGGTGTCTTCTTGTCTCAGTAAAGTATTGCTAGTAACTTTAGTAATAGCAACTTGGCTACTACAATGCATAGAGATAAGATGTAAAGCTTAACACAAGGCAAGCTTGTTGCACTGTCTGAAACACATATAAGTACTGCTTGACCAACTTTTATCATTTGATCATGCAATTGCTTTTGGGTATGATGACATATATTGTATTATGCTTCCAACCTGTGGACCCTGCAACACATACTGTGTTTTGAGAGATTTAGCTTGCACTAAATATTACAAAGTCTACCCAAACATAATAATACATCAATTTATCCCACATATTTGAGCATAATACAACCATGCAATTGACATAGATAAATAATTTGATGAAAGCATAGCTAGAAGCACATGTTTATATTTATTATCAAGTATATTTATCCTCTTTCATAATAGTTGAATTTCAAGAAACATATGGAAGCATATATTGTTCAGGTTCCTTTCGGTTCCCCTGCCTCCAATTACATGATCATAAATCACTCAAAATCAGACAAAGATTTTAAGATATTCAGATACATTTCGATATGATATAATGTACAATGACACAAATTTATATTATATATGCTTCCAACTTATCAAAAATCAATTTAAAAGCCAAAGTTGAAGCTGTAAGAAGGCATGAGAAAGTTTTAAATTATATCTCTTGCAATTAGTCCGATAGGTACTTGGATAGGCTTGAGATGTATGCTAAGCTTGCTAGCCTTGTCATCGTCACCTAAAACCACTACAAATGTTAGGTTTAAGATAAAATCTTATATTTCAACTGGATAACCCATGTGAGGATATATAGAACACATTCACAAATATTCAAATAGAGAAATTTACTCTTCAGCGAAAAGGAAAAAGAGTATTTAAAAGAGGAGATACCACAATCTTCTAACCAAATCCATAAATCAACATCTCACAACATGAAATTATCAGAGGTTATGTTCACATAATCTACAAACCATGGGAAAAAAATCCATTGGTATATGCCCGGATACTTTGAACAATATGAATATTTCCTTCTAAGGCAAGATTTCAGCCTTTGCATGAATCATAATCAATCTGCACTGTTTAGCAACACATCAGAGTTTGAGTACCACAAACTTATCCATATTCTACCAGATAATGAACTCAAATAAATATGTAAAAGAAAATATTTACAAGTTTGAGTTGTACAAAACATTAAAGCATATATACTTTGTTAGTTAAAGCCCCTTAAGGATTTTACATCTATAAACACCAAGCACCGTATGAGATTTAAAGCATGTATGATGCATAGACACACTTACCATATTACTAAATACAACTTACGAAGAACATAGGAAGAATGGATAGAAATCTTGACTACTTGATAATAATATAAACTTTATTATGTCAAGGACCAGCTTGCCTCGAAGCTCCCAGTATAATATTGAGGTCTATTTCCATAGATAATATTTCATTGTGAACAATACTAGCTAGCACATACTCAAAGAATAAATATTAAAGAAAGTTATATAAAAACATTACATAACAATGTAATCATCAAAAATCCATGAAGTATATAAGAAATAAAAGAATGGATTATATTAGAATTGATTACAAAAGCACAAGGGAGTTTCTTTTACCCAATATCACTATATCATTTTATCAGGCACTATGAATATAAAAATCTTCTCATGCACAGTAAAGTTTTAAAATAAGCAGTAAAGGGGGAAGAATCCATTTTACTTGTCTAACTTATACAATAAACAGAAAGGAGGAATTTGTAGGTTTTTGTTTTCTCTCTAAGATTGTTAGATAAGAATTTAGAACAAACCAGAACATCAAACATAACAGTGGTATTTTATATAGAATCAAAATACATAACACTACTTAAGGCAATCAATTGGCACAAAAAATAAATATAACAATTGAGAAGTTTAGAAAGAGCCTGGGTTGAAGTGTGCAATGCGCTGTCCTTAGAGAGAAAATGCCCCACTGCACTGGTACTTGAAATTAATGCGCTCCTCTCCCAAGATACGTCAACCCGTTAGATCAATCTTGTGTAGAGAAGGATCCCCGAACCAAACACATCAATGCTCCAAAATATATTTTAAATAATAGTAAAAAAAAAAAAAGGCAAGCCAAGGTATTTTTCTTTGTGTGTCTTGTGTGTTTTCCCATCAGGGAGCAACAATATATATAGACCTCCAAGGCCAACGTGCAACAACAACCAGCCACAACGTGTGCAATCAGTAACATTAAAAAATAAATAAATCAAAACTAACTCAACGTGCATGAGCTAGTAACGTTAAGAAAATAAAATTGGTACCATAATATCTCCTTAACTGCACAAGGATAACTTATAACATTCATAAAAGAAATTGACTCAGTCAATAAAAATCCCTAAAAGATAGGAATGAAAAGGTAGTGGGATGCTTTTAGTTTTACGGAAAAACTAAATCTGAAAAACATATTTTATTTATTTGTTTATTTAAAAAACAAAACTAATTAAAATATATTTTAACTTTAAATTTTAAATTATGAGAAAAATATTTTCCAACAGGTACTGATTACATCATATACCTTTGATCCTCAGTGTTAGCAAACAGCTGCATCTTCTTCAGGCTTATTACTATTTGTGAATGGTGCATTGCATATTTGCAATTAAGACTTCATAAGCTTGAGAAAGGTCAGGGCCTAAATGATAGTGCCAAAGGTATGTAGGGTTCAAGTCATTTGATTCGACCCTTTTCGCATTCTTGTTAAAGACGGGCATATCGAGATCCATAACATATAGACTATTACTCATAGGTGCACTAGCATAGAAAACATCATAGAACAACACTTGTCCTTTCTTAAAATACGAAAACCCTTTTTATCCAAATAAGAAATAGAAATGATGTTTTTGGTAATCGTTGGAACATAATAACAATTATTTAGTTCCAAAATAAGCCCAGATGACAAAGTCAAAACAAAAGAACCTACAGCTAACGCAGCAACCTTTGCTCCATTTCCCACTCGTAGGTCCACTTCGCCTTTGGTCAATTTCCTACTATCCTTTAGTCCCTCCACATTTCTATAAATGTGAGAACCATATCCGGTATCTAACCCATGATGCCGAAGTAGACAAATTAACCTCAATAACATAAACACCTGAAGCGGAAGTCTCACCTCCCTTCTTCTTGCACTCTTCCAGCTGTCTCTCATGCCTTGCCTACTCTCGATAAAGCGATTTGAGGTGCACAATCATATCATATGCCTCCATGAACTCGTGTTGTTTTTGCAACTCTAAGCTCATGGTAGCAAGCATGACACATCCAACATAATTGGCATCGTCCAAGTGCTTCTGGTAAGCATCCTTGTCAACCTTTGATGCACTAGCCATGGGTGGCTCAGGAATTTGCTCATCGAGCACATACAACTTACTTTCGTATTTGAGGACAATCCTTAAGTTTTTATACCAATCTAGAATGTTATTTCCAGATAACTTGACTCTTTTAACTAATTTACACCCTTTAAGAAAGTTGGTTAATTTAGTTAATAGCATTAAATTTGTTAACAATTTATATTATTTTTCCAAAATTACCCTTACAATTATTGAGACTACTCATCTCTCTCTTTCCACTTAATTACTTTCTACCTAATGAATTAATGAGTGCTACTCATCTTGTCCAATCCTCATAAGAGAGAGACTATACTTATCTTATTAATTTATAGCATTCATTGTAAAGTGATTAAGGGTATCTTAGTCAAAAAATAATTAATGCAAGAGACAACTTAAAAAGAGTCTTATAAAAAGGGACAATTTTTTTTTAGAAAAGAGTCTTATATTTAGGGACGGAGGTAGTACAAAGTAGATAGAAAACTTGCTAAAGGAGGGTTTGGAGAAGATTTCGTTGGTTGCCGCATGGGTGTCGGTGCCGAAAATTAAATTTCTTATAATGCAATAAACAATGTATATTCTTATAAGGTGGAAATCGAGTAGCTACACAACGGCAGGGTGGGACAAACAAGTTGGGTCATTTTATCACCTTACTCGTACATTCATACTAGATTAAGACAAGACACAAATTATTGTATAACATTAAACATTAAAACAAAATAACTTAGTTTTAGACAAAAAAAATTACATAATTTTACTACTTTATGAATATTACTAAATAGATAAATTTTTTAAACAAAATAATAATTTTCAAAAAAACAAAATACCAAATGTTTTCTATCTAATCCTATATTAAGTATTTTTCAATATTAATTATTTGATTATTAAAGGAAAAATTTATGACTTGATCAACATACATGAGATTTAATAGTGTGTTTGGATAACAAATGAGAATTGATTCAACTTACACAAAGTCGTGGTAATACCATGAAGATGTGAAAATAATTATTTGTTGCTTTACCTTTATGGTGAAAAAATAATTGATTTTTTTATTACCGTGAAACTGTTCTAAACACACTATAAGAGAATATGCATAAGTTATTATGAAACACCAAATGTTAAAGTACTAAAGTCTTAAAAAATGAAATATTAATAAAATACATTCAATTTAGATAGAAATAATTACCCATTAAAAATCGTTTGGGTTGAGTTTATATTTTTAACTACAAAAAAAATATTTTATTTCAACTTTATATTCTATTTTAAAAAATTTATACAGAAAATAGTATAAAACTATTATTTTCACTATTTAATATATGAAATACCAGTGTGTTGCACATGTTTAATTGAATACGAAAAACAATGATTTTATATGTAACAAATATGTCAGGAAATGTTTTTTTTATCAATTTATTATGTATTATAAATGATTCATTATAAATAATATTTTTAAGATAATGTGTAATTTTTTTAAGATTAATAATATATATTAATAGACAACCTTTTTTTTAATGATATTATGATTGACAGAAAACATAAAATATATTAAATATTATAGTTAATTTAAATAATTTACTAAACATTTCATTATTGACTAGATTTTTATTGTAATTTTTATATTTTTAATTTAACACAGTAATAAAAACAATATATACCTTTTATTAGTGTAACTTTTGACAATAAGTAAATATATATAGTTGTTTATAAAAATTAGTAAGAAACAATGGATATAAAAAAAATACAGACACTATTTTAATTAAATAAAAAATGCATCACAAAATTACTTTTTGAAATCAATTTATATACTTACAAATTTACTTTTATTATATTCATGTACATTTGAATTTTTATATTTCAAATTCTTTTTTATAAATTAATTATTTTAAAAAAAAATTAATATGTATATAAATATATGTATACAGTTTGATTTTGAATTTTGTAATAATTACAATTTATTTAATAATATAAATTTAAAATAAATAAATTCATATAAAAGCCACATCTCTAAAAAAAATTAAAATATATGTTGAATTTAGTAAATATATTATATTTAATAAGTATCATAATTATATATTATAAGTAAATTTGACAATTCAGTGACATTAAATACTATGTTTATTAAATAAAATATTTAGTCAAACTATTAAGTATAGAAATTAATTGATCAATAATTGTATATGTTAAAAACATGATTTTTTAAAGAATAATAAAAGTAATATAATTTGTATTTTATACTTTAATATCTATAGGTACTAATTTTTATAATAATTAATTTTATTTAAATTTAATAAATATATAATGTTTAATGAGTAAATGACCATTTTGGTCCCTAAAAGTGTAAACCGGTGACAATTTAGTCTCGAATAAACAAAAATTCTGATTTAGTCTCTGAATGTGTAAAAAGTGTCACAATTGCATCATGTCGTTAAGTTCCTGGGACCATTTGGTCATTAAGTTGTAATGTTCAAGGACAATTTGATAATAAGTTGTATTTTTTCAAGCACAAATTTGATATTAAGTTGTTTAGTTTAGGGACCAATTTGTCAATAAATTATACACAGGACATAAATTGTCGCACTTTTTACATATTCAAGGACTAAATTGTCACCGATTTACACGTTCAAGGACCAAAATGGTTATTTATCCTCATGTTTAATATATTATAAGTAAACTTCACTTTCCAATAAAAATAAAAATTATATTTATTAAATATAATATATAGACAAATTTAATGATAAAAACTAATAAATAAATTCATATATTTATATATTATATTACTGTATATTTCAATTTTGATATTTTAAATAAATTTTATAAAATAATGTTTTTAAACATTAAAAAATATTAAAATTTTAATTTATTAAAACATATATTACATTAATTAAATTTAATAAATATATTATGTTTAATATATTATAGGTAGAATTGAATGTCCAACAACATTAAATATTATGTTTACCAAATATAATATGCAGTCAAATCATGAATTATAGAAATTTAGAGATAAATTATTATATTTATTACTTTTATATTAATATATGTTTGAAATTTTATATTTTAAAATATATTTTATAAACAAATTCTTTGAAATAACTGTAAGAATAATAAAATTTTAATATATATATATATATATAGGTTTTAATAATTGAAATTAATACATATATTTTGAAATAATTGTTAATCTTTATAGATATATTTAAAAAGTCACATGTTTTACTTAAATATATATTTTTTAATATATAATATTTAATAATAGTATTTAAGCTCAAGGAATATTATATTTAATAAATTCAATAATTAATATATTATATTTAAAATTGACTTTCTAATAACATTAAACATTTTATTTATAAAACATATAATATATAGTCAAGTTAAATTAAATAAGATGACTTTATTGTTAAATTTTGTTTTTCTCTTTTTATGTCCCACAACAAATGGCATGCTCCCTGAACTTGACACGTGTCCTGACCATATCATTCCATCTCATTGGCCACTATCCTACGCCTGCAAACCCAAGCCGTAGTAGATTACTCCCCACAATCCAATAAGGAAAAATCCCATAAGACTTTGACTTTGATCACATGCTCCGCAATCACACGCTCCTAAATTCTCACTTCTCAGCTATAAAATCAGAGTCACTCTCATAACCACACTCACTCTCAATTCTCTTTGCTCACTTCCATTTGCTAAATCCTCCAAAACCCATAACACTCTCAATCTCAAATTCCGCTGTGGACTACTCGCATGCTGCAGTCCCTCCCGGTTTGTAGGTCAACTTCTACCCCTGTGAAGAGGTTCTTCTCGGCTATTACTTAACAAAATAAATGTTTATTTTACTATTACTCAATAAAAACTGGAGTTTTTCCTTAGTTGCTAACATTTACTTTTTTATGCAACTTTTTATTAGACATATTTGCAAGGTGAAACTTTAATTTTTGTCAGAATATAATAAAACATGTGGTTAAAAAGTGAAATTTTGGTTTTTATGAAGAATAGAACTAAACCATTCCATTTCATATTATTACTCGGTCATTGTGTCAAACACTGCCTTAGTGAGAAACTACTGTTGTTGTTTGTTGTTTGTTGGTGTTTCATTTTTGTTATCTTGTTGCATCTATGTTTGACTTACTATTTGGGAGGGCTTTATGTATTGGTAGTTTTTGTGGTTGAAACCAAATAATTCCATTGCAAATTATTTGAGTTTTTTTTTTAATTTGTCACAATTGCAAACTTTTACATCAACAATAACCTGTAAATTAAGTTTAGTCAGGATTAGGGCAATCAATATTGAGAGTTAGTTAATTAATATTGTATATTTATTGCAACTACATTTTTTTTTAAAATCGAAAATGGTCTTTTTTAGATTGCTTGTGAATTTTCACTAGTAATATAATTGTTTGCTATTGGATGTAACATCTTAATTTGGTTCTAAATTATTCTGTCACAACATGTCACTAAAATTTCAACTGCATCACTACTCCGCATGTGCCAATTAAGTAACTAGCATTGGTAATTATTACTCCATCTTCACTTGAAACATATCCAACTTTTTTATTTATTCAATTTTAGCATATTCTTTTGTCATTGTTCATTATAGTGGAGAAAAGAAAGTATTGCTAAAGCATTAGATTCTTTTGTTTGTTATGGTTGTAATCAGGTTCATGAAAGGCTTTCTGGACTTCCTAATGGCAACGCGTTGTTCATTGAATCAGTGACATCTAAGGAACATATGCTTTCCATATAATTGAATGTTATTGCATGAAATGATAATGGATGACTACAACAGTGACAAGGCTCCTGCCGTGGAGGATGAAGGATGTAACACCCTAATTTCTATAATGGTAAATATGCAAGGTTTAATTCAATTAATTATTTCATAAAGCACTTTTATTAATTTACTTACGAAAATCTAGTGAAATCAAGAAAACTTGATTGGGATTTTAGTGAAATTTTTAAACCTTTTACCTCAATTTTAATTTCAAAAGTTGCACTTCATTTTAATAGTTATAACGTATTAATATAATTTGGTAGAAAAGGTCGTGGCGTTATTTTGACTGTAAAAGAAAAATTTTAGGTTTTCGAAAGAGAAGAAATAAGTAAATAGAAATCATAATTATGACTAAAATATAACATATGCATATCTAAAAGTGTTTAACATAATGTACCCCCAGAGCATAACAGTAAACACGTAGAAAGGCAAAGTACGGGAAAACTAGAACATAGTCATATAACATGATGATTGACATATACACATAACAAAAGAAATCTGAGTACCTAGGTCCACCCGAACAAAATACATGACAAAGAAAAGAAAGTCCTAGGACCCAGAGTAGTCATCTTCTAACTCCCACCCTGTGCCGAGATCCTAAGCCCCAAGGATCATACATGGGCGTACGTGCGAACTGGATGTAGTCCAAGATGTGATCCATGCCCTGGACCACAACTGCTACCCATCTCCAGAAGATGTTCTCAATCCTCCAATAGAGGGTTGACTCCTCCGCTGCCATTTACCCCTAAAAGAAAATAAACAGAAGGGTAAACTTTCTACTTCATTAAGCAGCACACAAACAAGTCACAAACAAAATCCTGTCGACCATCGCCATGTGGTTCTCTAATGTTCACACTCACAGTCCTAATCATTTCCTTTCACTAATTCTATAAGTCATTTTTCACTAGCCAGCTGCCACTGGAACTCCCAGAACTCAGTGGTTTTACGTCAACTAAGTTGGATGATTGTTGGGAGTACACCTCTCACCATGGTACTATGGCGGGCTCTCATCAACTAATGATGTCTTGTATTTTTGTCAGGGTGGCCAAGTCAGCTATGTGATTTATCGTTACAACTCAGTTCACCTCCAAGGTCACAATGCCTTACGATCATCTCCCAAGTACCAATTGTGGTCATCCATTACTCTGAGGACTGACTCCTCAACAACTCTCCTCACAGGGGTTATTCTTTCTCATCACAGTGGGGTTCCGATGCACATGATATTGGACGGTCGAATAGATGCTAAGCCTGAGACCCCGTCTCTGCCCAAAAATTATATGTACGAGGACATTTGACTCCATCATCTTTCTATGGGTGACCGTCACATTACGTCGTGACACACCTTTCAAACTCTGCCTCCTCTCTTTGTTATTCTCACAACTGGAACACCCCCACGCAAATCTCTTGCCATCTTACAAATCCAGCAATCTGCCATACACTCGTATCATCATTGTACGACTCTCAACTCAACATGATTCACCACGCGTAGACAATTTTATTATGTTTTATGTATTTCCTGGCTCTCTCAAAACTTTACAATTTTATAAAATGTTAACTTACCATTTATTCCTCCACACAAAGGTCCTAAGTTTATTTCTATGTCCAATGCATAAAAATAAAGAATTGGTTAATTAATTTCTATTTAATAAAATAAAATCTTACATCCTAATTAATGGTGCTCACTGTTCAAATTACATTTATCTTTAAATGGCAATCTTGCCACAAACACTAGAACAGAGTTCTAGTCCTCACAAGTACTCGCATTCGAGTCTTGTGAACACATCACACTGACAAACAACATTGTCACAATGTTCAATCTACAGTCAAAAGACTGTATCACCAAAGCATACAAAAATCACACTTTCAAAGGTTAAGTACCCAAGATTCACATCTCTGGGACTTAAACCAAAATAGAATAGGTCAATGAATATTACATATCCACTGCCTTACAAAACTACAATTAATAACTAAAATTGCTATAATCAAAGCAACATGTATTATATTACTAAAATTGATCAATTAGTCAAATTTTCCTTTAGCAGTATTGAATGTGAGGTTTACTCTCCAAGGTGTCAAAATGAAAGTTGCTCTATTTCGTGTCTATTTTCATTCAAAACAAATTTCATGAAAAGCCAACGGTTAGATGTTCCAAACATCTCAAACCCGTGGGGGCTGTCCAGGGGTACTTGAACCTAACAGCCACTGCCAATTTGTTTTGGGGTTTGATTTCCACATGCAAAGCTTACCAATTAATTTTGGGAAAATTTGGACATGGTCTCCTCTGTCCTAGGAGCCATTCCCAATCAATTTCAAAATAAAAGAAGCACCAAGATCAGTACATGCAATCACTCAGCCACTTCCAACCCATTTCATCAACTTTTTCAAATTCAAGCACCAAGCAACACAACACAACAGCCAAAAAGGGGCATGCATGCAAGGTGTGGTTGAAACCCCTAACCCTCAACCACATGTACAGAACAAAGTTTAAATTCACAGAGAGTTTCCCTCACCTTTGAGGTTGCTTAGCCGTGGAAGAGGAAGAGGAAGGAGAGGGGATTAAGCTGGCTGAGTTTGGTGGTGGAAAGCTTGGTCCTTGGCTTGCATGCAAGGTGAGCAAGAAGCAAATGGCTTCCCTCCTTCTTGCTGTAGGAGTCTCTGCCAGAACAGGGAAAAGGATAGAGAAGAGAGAAAATCAAAAGGTTTGGGTGTTGTTTGTTGTTGTTGTGACCGTGGGAGAGGGAAGAGAGAGAAGAGAGGATTTTGTGCTCACTTAGCTAAGTTTCAGCTTTGTGGGAAGAGAGTGTGAGTGAGACAATCAGGGAGATGAGTGTGTGTGTGTGTGTTGTTCGTGAGAGGGAAAAGAGAGGAGAGAGATTTTGTGTTTCAACTTAGTTGTTAAGTTAGGGAAAAAAAATGAAAATGTGAGGGTGATTTGGGTGGTGGTGGCCGTGGGATACAAAAGAGAGGGGAGGGGTTTGCATGCAATTTGATTGGGTTAGGAAATGTGATTTGATAACTTGGGTGCCAAGTTTTAATTTACACAGTGTAGGGATGCACTGTGAAATCAAAACAAAATGCGATTTTAAATTTTAACACCAAACTTTTAAACATCAATTTTTTTTAATTTTTATAAAACTTATGAAATGAAACTTTTTAATAACTTTCATAAGATATTCTCTGTAGAGTAATTGCTCACAGATGAATTTTATGAAAGATATCTTGGCGTGCAAGTTTCTAGAATTTACATAAATTAAAATAATTAAAGCTAATTTGCAATCAATAAATTAATTAATACATAGCAATAGATATTTTGAATATTTACTACTAGTAATTAATCTCAGATCAATTAATTACTAGCAGGCATATCAGATAGTCACTCATATTCAAATTTTGAGTACTTGAATATTAAGTACGTATCACACCGCACTTAACTAAAATAAATAAAATAACATAGACAATTTAATTACACAGAATTCTAGAGAGTTAATTGTAGAAAATTAATTCCAGAGAGTTACTTACAGAGAAATATATAAATATATACATATTTATAAATACTAGTTGGGTGACCCGTGTGATGCACGGGCTAATTGTTAAATTATTTGATTAGTTTCATAATATATAAAAATGAAATAATAACATAAATTGTTCCTAAATTTAAATTGAAAAAAAGATAATAGATATCTATATACAAATAAAAACATAAATTATTCCAAAATTTAAGATTAAAATTAGATAATTAATCACCATTTATTCTAGTCCACATAATCCTAACAAAAATAATTAATCTAAAGTGTTATAATCTCAAAGTTAATTCTTCTGAACATCCGCTATATAATTAAAGTAATAAAATTTGTTGAGGGGTTAGGATATCATCTACGTAAATGTAACTTGAGAGGATCCATTCCCATAATTTTTATACTATATTTCATATAAACATTTACTTCTAAATTAATACACTTAATTAATACATTTAAGTAAAATTTTACCTGCTTATGATATATATATATATATATATATATATATATATATATATATAAAGAAAAAAATCATATTAAGTAATTTTAAAAAATATAAAAATCATATTTTATTTTAAAAGAATCATTCTTTTTATAAACTATCCTCTTTCGAATATTGTGTGTATAAGTCATTAAAAATGACAATGACAAACATTTCTTCAACACTTAGTTTAAGATTTTTAAATAATACTACCTCTGGTCCTAATTATAAACAACAAATTGGATTTTCATTTGGTTCTAAATATAAGCAACAATCACCTTTTGTAAAGTTACTCAGGATAAAATTTCTTTTATACCCCTACTTTACTGTTAACTCTATTTTCTATGCATTCACATCAATAAAGCAAAGGGTATTTTTGGAATAAAATTTGAATTCATTGTAGAATTAATTAAAAATAACTACTTTAACTACTCTCTTTGGTATTGATGATTTGTCCTATGTTACTTATAATTAGGACCAGAGGTAGTAATATATAAATATAACACAATAAGAATATCATGAAATCACTCTAATATTAAATCTTAAACAAATTGCCAAATGAGGAAAAATTTGACCCCAGAGTTGAAGTTCAAAGTTTGATAAAAATAAATCACACGTACCTAACAAACTCATATGTAAAAGAGAATATATTTTTTATAATTATATTAAAATTTATTTTCTAAATGAAATATTATATTAAAAAGAGAAAAAGGACTATGCACTGACGATGTAAAATAGTTTTACACTGATATCCAATCACAACCCACAATTTATGGTAAGTTTGTTGACTTTTAAAAAATTATCTTAAAAGTCATGCAAACGGTATTTGTTATTGGATGAAAGTGTAAAACTATTTTACACTGTCAGTGCATCACCATTAAACTCTATTAAAAATTATAAATTAATTCTATTTCATAAATTTTAGCTCAACTTTGAAAGCATTTAATTTTAAAAATTAAATATATTCAAATTAATATTATTTTATTTTTCGAAGATTCCAAATGAAAAGCAAATCTTATAAATCAAAGCTTAATAAATTCTTTCAAAATTAATTAAAGAAATACCATATTTTTATCAAAAACCCATAATATCATAGGTAACATTAAACCTGGGTTAATTTCATTTTATGTTGAGGCATGAAACAAAATATGAACACATCTATGAGGTTGGAAACACAGACAAAAAGTTCAAATTTTAACTTGTTTTATTCCATATATTTTCTTTTTAAGTACTCATCAAGTTTTTAATATAATACTTAGAAATCACATGAGCTGTTTATTGTAAAAAAAATCTTAAAACTTTCTGGGCACCTTCTAGTTTAAGCCACTACTTCCTATTGCTTTTTGTACCATCATAGTATTTTTGAAAGGCAAAAAAAAATATATTATTAGAAAACTCAGTTTTAGCACAAGCAGTGCCAAAACTAAGAAAGGAAGCAGCAAGTATCAGAGTACAAAGAGCTGCAGTTTCAAACGCTAGGCAGCCAAAAAAACAGTAAAATTACAAATAAATGCAAACTTCACCACAGCCATCGAAATCCAAACCTGCTAAAAGCCATAACCACAACAAAACGTTAGCAACATCAGTTCTGATCATAAATAAAAATCATCATTTTTCTTTGTCTGCATAATATGTAAATGTGCATTCCATATGTTGTCTTTGCTGCTTGTGTCTGATAAAAATATGGATCATCTTCTTTTGAATATAATGCATATCAGTGAGAAAACCAGATGCATACCAACTGCTCAATATATTCCCCAGCTGAAAACTGCAAAATTCCCTGCATTTTCTCTGCTTCCTTGAAGCTCCAGAGCTGCTAAGAATTCCTTCTTAAACATTCCATTGGATTTAAAATCCAATTTGACAGAGAAAAAGGAAAATTACCAGCAGCCTTATTCCATTCCATGGTTAAAATTTGAACTTTTTCCAACATCTCATCTGTACATCTTTCAGTTTCTGAAAAAATCAAAGCATCTCATTTGTACCATCAATGTTGGTAGAGATTAGAATTAGACTGTCTAGTTCCAGCAATTTTTCCTTCCTTCTCATAGTACACAGTTGACTACAAATCATGAGCAAGCATATATCTAAAATTCAACACATGAAAAATACCTGTGAAAATGCCAGAAACCCAGAATGACTTGCCAAATTTATCAGGAAAAAAAAAGAAAAGAATGACTTACGAAATCCTAGCGGTCCTTTCCTAATCAGTATTCATACTATACAAAACACTTATTTTACAAAAATTTATATACACATTTTAAAATATGTTCAATGTTCATAATAAAAACATTTCTTTTATGACAACTTAAAATTTTCTTTTAAGATCCAAAAAATAGGATCATTCACACAAACTGTTTTCCTCATTACTTCTTTCCCATGCATGTTAAGGGAAAGATACTGTGAATTTCTAAAACCTGTAACATAAACCAAAAAAGAAAGAAAGAAAGAAAAAATAATATATTAAAGCAAAAGAAAGGTCACGATCATATTTGGAAAATGATTAAACAATGATAAATTAAACTTAAGTCTTTGGAAATGTGGGTCTAAGCCAATTGGCTATCGCAGACTACAATCTTTTTATTAACAGGAATATGTGAATAGAAAAAAAATCCCACCATTTGTTAATTGAAAGTTTTTGTGCTTCGATAGGAATCTAATCCAATTTTCTGCAGTTACGAAGTTGGTAGAATCATGCAATGGAACACTTTTACATGAAAATCTAATACAATTCTATTGAATCATTAACATATCAAATGAGATTTTATAACAGTAGCAAATCTAATCCAATTCTATTGAATCATTAACGTATCAGAAATGGTAACCCCTTTGCACATTCTTTATCAATATTCAAACCTCTTATCCATCACCTACTCTCCTTTTTCTCTCTGCTTTTGGAAAGAGTTGCTTATGCTTAGGAAATATACATCATACACCTCAGGAAAGAGAGGACCAGGAAGACACGGATCCTTTGAATTAGAAAAAGGCCAAAAGAAAATAGGTAAACAAAGCAGCACAAAGATGCAAAAAACTATCCAATTTGTTGCATCAAACATTAGCAGGGCAACAAAATGAGGTCATTCAGCAATCATAGAATTAAATGTATAAGAGAAAAGACACACCTACAAATATAAGGAATTCATTTCTCCACAGTGCAACCCCTTATTCAATGAATAAGAAAGACTTTGATCTAACAATGGATAATGTTGTTTTAAGCAGAGGAAGGTACCCTGATAAATGAAGAAGTAAAAAAAGGTCGTCAATTTAAATCATATTGTAAAATGATTTGAAGAATGAATCACCATATATTAGTTCCTTATTAAGTGTATAGTTATGTTTGAAAGGTTAAAAGCATTCAAAGCACATAATTAAGGAAATTTTATTAAAGAATGCATTTAGCTTAATGCAAGAGTATTGATCTCGTGAAGAACTCAATAGGGGATGGGGTGACTTGATGGCCCTGAACTTAAGTTCTCCTATTCAGCTATGATTAAAGTAAATAAAAAGTCAATACACTATAAATGTTAAACAACAGATATAAGACCATTCCAAGGCTTCTCTACCTAATACATTAGGTAAATTACATGAAATATGAATAAAACAATGACAGGATCAATTACATATATAAGCACCAAAAGTTTCATTATACATGAGGATCAATCTACCAGTAAATTAAAAAAAATAGTAAAGAAGTCAATCATTAATCTTCATTATCATAGAATTATTTAACGTTTTGCTCCAATTTATATGATCAAAGAGAAATAGCTGCATCTACAATTTCAATAGTGCAAGCCAATGAATTATAAATAGTGTTAGTGGTATATTTAACATAGAACTTGCCTGAATTGGACATGCAAATCAGAACTGCTAATCAGAAGAAGAAAAAATCAGCTTCCAATAAAATGATTAGCGGTCCATAATGCAGAGGTTTGAGGCAAAATACTATATCTAGACTATTGGACACATAAAGAAGAAGAATAAGTAATAGAACTCCAGCAGTAACAACAGTTTGAGGCAAAACTTATTAATCATGGATTGGTACCAGAAAGTAAATTGCTGAAAGATTCATTGCAAAAATCCAAAATATTGTATAGATAGCTTATTTTTAAGTCTTTTTCTTTTAAGTCAACCTCACTGTCAGGTGCTTAAATTGCCATTACAGTTCAGAACATATGAATGTTAAAGGTAAACTACATACAATTTCGTCAGATAGTTATTAATTTCATACCTTGCAGTCATATGTTGTCCAAAGGTAGTTTATGATTCTAAAAATCAGATGGAAAATATTTCATGAAAAAAACTAATCTGTGTAGTTCAAATAAGCGAAGAAAAATGCATTATCAACCTGAATTGGTTGTTCATATTTGTGCTCCTAGTTGCTCTGCTCAATGGTCACTATTCCAGGCAAGCAGCCATTTCTTTTAGTGTTGTTACACTAACTTCAGTAGATCCTGCAAGGGTGATGACACCGTTTGATGTCTCACGAATTTGTATTGGTGGGTTCCTGGGAGAGGTCATTTTTACTGCATGTCCGTTTTCAGTTTTTGATTTACTCATGGAGGAGGGATCCTGCAAGCCTCTTTAAGAATCTTTTCAGAATTAAATGTTATTGACAAATACTTAATCTAAATATTTTTGCACATAGAAAATCTATTAGTTTCATATTCTAAAGCACAATTAAACAATGAAAACCATGCCGCAAGGAGTAACAAACAGAACACAATAAAGGAAACATGCAACTGAAAATCAATATGGTGCTTTAAGGTCCCAATTTTGCTAAATGAAAAATTCATCACTTGGGGGTATTATTCCTGTTTGGCGACCATCTTTAAAGCCAATTCCCATGGTGTACATTTTCCGATAACCTGTATGCAGTGGAGTGAAAGTGTGTCAAATGCAAAAGATATTGTGTAATTGAGATATACAAATATTATAAATTGATATAGGATTACTTACATTGGGACATTTCAAAACAAACAAAAAAACACATGGGGACTAAAAGTAAAAGAAAAAAAAAAAGATATTGTATTTGGTAAAACCTGCAAAAGGTGTTACTTCACTTCCCTCCAACACATAATCTATAAATACCATATTCTGTTTTACCCAATTTCAACTTGTGTTCCCCTAAGACCATTTTTGCTTATCAACTTTAAAACATTGGAAGGCAAATCATGTAGGAACTCTTCAGGCAATGAGCACAATTCAATATGAGAAATAAAGGGATTAAGCTCTCCCTCTCACTAAGCAAAAGTCTATGTGCCTTTGCTACAAACACTATTGAAAGGTCCAATAAGAGAAATGAAAATGAGATTGTATTTGTAAAGTACTAAGGTATAAACACGTTTCTTATATTCATTCCTACCAAAGTCTTATTTAAAGAAATTCTTCCCAAGAGAGAGTTAGATTAAAGAAGTTAGAATATCTCTATTAGACTATTTAAATGCATAAAGCCTTTTTCCAATGTTGATCAAATATCAATTTCTGAGATTAATGTATAATTTAAATAACAATCTTTCTTGGGGGAATTGACACACAATCGAGTTTTGGTGAAGAAAAATCATTTGCATTAGTATAGTTCAAGATAGTTCCACCATAGAATCAACTAATTTGGATGGCATTTGTAGAGCTTATAATTGAAAACAACAACAAAATCATGAATTTAATAGAGGTTTTAAATATAGCATATAGGTTAAGAGATTAGAAAAATCAGGTTCAAAGTAAAAGCACAAAAATGGAATCTATGATCAGGGAAAGCAATGGAGGGGGATTTTAAATGCAATAAGAAACATGGTTGATGGGTAGCTAGCTGATCCTTTGGTGAGTGTGGCTATGGCTCATCTACCTCATGAGATGATGAGAATCAAGTAGTAATTCTAATTTAGGTGGCTGCAACTGATTGACAATAATACATTTAAAGAAAAAGTAAGGTGCCTCTTTAACAGTTTTGTGAATTACTGGACCATGCTATTATAAAAAGGAATGAGCCGTGGAAAAAGTAAAATTTTTCTTACTTTGCAATTTCTTCCGCTAAGCAACTATATGCTTTGTCCTCTTCATATTTTGACAGTGATCCATATGGACCTGTAATTCCATACTAAGTTACAAATATAAACGAACTTCATTATCACAGAAGACATGAAACCTTACAAAATTGAAAAACAACCATCACACAAAAATTTGGAATTTCATCACCAAGGTCTGCATGTTCACAGCTAACTTTAATTTTAAAAACAAAATCTAGAAATCAGAACCACCTACCCATATCAAGTTGAAAAGGTGTTTGTAATAAATAATTCAACAAATAAACTTTCCATTGTAACCCAAACTTTTATTAGAACAACTATAATTACAATTTTATTGATCAAATAACATCTTCCTAATTCCCTCCCTTATCAATAGCACAATCCACAAAACTACAAAGAGCAAAGACTCACTCACCATACTTCTCGAATCCATTCCAATTCTTCCTTAGCCCTTGCTCCAAGCTCTTCAACTTTTTCCACTCCATAAACCTTTGCATAACTCTTCCCCTTGTGAATCTGAAAGAAGAAGGATAAAGAAGAAAGAATGGAGAAATTTGTACATACCTGGTGATCACAAATTTGAATATGATGAAATTAGAACTATACAGTTACAAAATCATGGACATGCAAATCTAAACACAACGACAAAATGGTAGAAGATGAGTAAGGAAGAGACACCTTAAACGTAAGGGAAAAAGGAACGTTAAAAGAGAGGTTCCCATTGCCATCCCATTTCAGATTGCACGATCTCGGTGTACCCACCATAACTCCCTGCATTGCACAATGGACGACCTCTTCATTCTACCTTACTGGTGTTGCTCCACGTCTTCCTACTCTTATGCTTTGGTATTGATATAAGCACTTTAGTTTTAGTTGCAAATTGAGAAGCAATAAGAATGAGAAATAAATATTGAGGTTATAAAAAAGAAGATGAAGAGACAGATTTGTTGCTAATGCCAGTTCTGGAACTTGTGCATAATAACTATTGTCAATATTTAATTGCAACAGAAACGAAGAGAAGCGTGCAACTTAGGTGCAGAACAATAAATACGTTAAACACCAGATAAATTTTCTCAATAAGATTGCAATTTTAGGCGGGAAAAAGAGCAGGAGACTATTCTAGATTTAATATTATTAATATATATATATATATATATATATATATATATATATATATATATATATATATATATATATATATATATATATACATACTTATATTACTTAGTTGAATTTTTCATGGTGTTACAAAGGAAGCACTGCTCCCATTCCTGAGAGGGTTCAGGTAGGCGTTTCATCATTAAACAAAGTAGATAGAAAACTTGGTAAAGGAGGGTTTGGAGAAGTTTACGTTGGTCGCCGCGTGGGTGCCGGTGCCGGAGTGTTAGAGGTAGTGTTAAAGTTTGAACCCAGAAGCGGTAAGGGTGGACTACCTTATGAGTGGCAAGTTTACAATTCATTAGGCGGTAGCCATGGTGTTCCGCAAGTTCACTACAAGGGGCGGCAAGGTGATTATTATGTTATGGTTATGGATATGTTGGGCCCTAGTCTGTGGGATGTCTGGAATAACAACACAAACATGATGATTGCAGAAATGGTGGCATGTATAGCAATCGATGCTATCTCCGTATTAGAAAACATGCATTCTAGAGGATATGTGCACGATGATGTAAAACCTAAGAATTGTTTGCTTGGCACCCCGGGAACTCCTGAGTTGAAAAAGATTTTTCTGGTTGATCTTGGATTAGCAACCTGTTGGCAGGATAGTTTGACTGGCTTTCATGTTGAGTACGATCAACGTCTAGATGTATTTAGGGGAATAGTTCGTTATGCTAGTATGCATGCTCATCTTGGTAGAACAGGTAGCAGGAGAGATGATTTGGAATCTCTTGCTTACAAACTAATCTTCCTTCTTCGTGGCCGGCTACCATGGCAAGGGCAAGAATACCAGGGGCAGGGAGAAAATAAAGGATTTCTTGTCTGCAAGAAAAAGAAGGCCACCTCCCCAAAAGCTTTGTGTTGCCTGAGTCCTCCACCTTTTCGGCAGTTTGTGGAGTATGTTGTGAATTTGAAGTTTGATGAAGACCGAATTATGCAAAGTATATATCACTTTTTGATGGAATTGTTGGTCCAAATCTAGACATCAGACTCGTAAACACTGATGGTGCACAAAAGCTTATATATATCTGGTTGGACATAAGAGAGGACGAGAAGAAGATGACCAACAACAACAACCAAAGAAGAAGGTCAGAATGGGAATGCCAGCAATGCAATGGATTACTGTATACAATGCCTGCTGACCTATGAAGCAAAGGTTCCATTTCAATGTTGCTGATGTGTGACTATCCCAACTCATTGAGAAGGGATATGAGGATGGGTTATTTATCAGCAGCTTAGCTTTTTGTTCTAACCTTTGGGCCCTTATTTTGGATGCTAGCACCAGTTTCACCGCACAAGTTCATGAACTCTCACCCAACTTTCTTCACAAGGAATGGATTGTGGAACAATGGGAAAAGAATTATTACATTAGTGCAATAGCAGGATCTAATAATGGAAGCTCATTGGTTTTAATGTCTAAAGGGACCCAATACTTGCAACAATCCTATAATGTCAGTGAGTCATTTCCATTCAAGTGGATCAATAAAAAATGGAGAGAAGGATTTTATGTCACTGCTATGGCCACTACTGGGAGTAGATGGGCAATTGTAATGTCACGATTTTCGGACCAGATTGTGGAACTTGATTTCCTGTATCCTAGTGAAGGCATTCAACGCAGGTGGGACAATGGTTACCACGTCACTTCAACTGCTGCTACATCAGACCAAGCTATTTTTATTCTTAGTGTTCCAAGAAGAAAATTGGCGGTTGAAACCAGAGTCACATAATTCGTTGAATTTTCATGGAACCGCGAATTAGTTCGTGTGTACCAATTCGCGGTTCGTTTTCGAACCGGTTCGCAGGAATTCGAGGTTGAATTCGCGGAGGAGACGAACCAAAAAATCTAATAAAAAAATGATGGAGACCTAAAAGAAAAAGGGATGAACAGAGCAGTTACAGATGGGAAGAGGGATTGTCTCCCCGGTGGCCACTCCACCCAGGAGGGCATTGTCTCCTTCTCCTTCTCCTACTCCTGCTGCGGTGCCACCGTCGTCTGAGTCACCGGTGGCTTCACCTACCACCGGAATTTCTCCTCCGACTCCACCTACTTCTTCTCCTTCTGAGTCCCCAAATGTTGCTGCTACTCCAAACATACCTCCCTCGATCATCTCAACTCCACCATCTGAAGCACCAGAACCAGCTGCCAACGGTGCCGTTTTGAACAGAGTCGCTGGATCTGCTGTGCTTCTCGTTATCGCTGCGGCTATGCTCATATAGAACGTATTCTATGGGATCATTTATTATCTTTATTTCCTATTGCTTTTTCACGAGTGCTTGAGCGTTGAACTCCAGTACTTCCATTTTTTTTTTCGTTTGGTCTGGTGTCATTGAGGATTCATTGATTTGATTATTTTGTATATTCTGTTTATTTATTATTGATATGATTGATGAAAAAAAAAGATGGAAAGAGGTAGAAGATGAAAGGGTTTTTATTTTTTAAAATAAATAAATAATTAGTTAAATAAAATAAAACCAAATAATTTGAAAGGCACTCATGATGGGCAGTTGAAAACATCCGTGTCGTGCTGTGCTGGTTTGCCTTTTTCGAGAGTTGATGATTGAGTTTCCAAAAAATATTTGTAGAAGTTATTGTGATGTAAACTTATTTTTTATTGAAAAAAAATTGTTTGTGTTTATAATATTGATAATAATTTATAATATTTCATAATAAAATTAACATAGATTAAAAACATGTATAAATTAAAATAAAGGTAATAAAAGAAGTTAGAATATAATAATATTCAAATATTTCCAATATAATACATAAGTTATTTTTTTATATATGATATTTTATATTTGACTTGTGTAATTTTTAATTTTTAACTAGATAAAAAAATGATTGGAGGAATATTAATTTATATTATATAACATACTATAAATTTAAATAGCGTACCAAAACGTATCTACTATGTATACCCCTCACGTACCAATACTTTCTAAGGTCACGTACCGCGTACCACGTACCCGTACCCGTACCGAAACGTACCGCGAATTATGTAACTATGGTTGAAACTCAAGGGACACTCCGCACATCTGCCTTTCCCAGTACTCAAATCAAGGAAAAATGGTCAAAAAATCTCTACATTGCATCTATATGCTATGGGAGAACAGTTTCATGAACTGTCAAGTCTTGAGATTTCGGCTCTTGCATCAAAGTGTCTGAACAAAGACATCCAGCAGTATGCTAAACCTTTCTTTATGGACGCCATCGCTTATCATATTGTTGTTTTGTGAATTTATCTCTCTGTCACATTCTGTTACTGATGTATTTTTGCTATTTTTTAGTTCTATACTCCTATATATAGGGAGTTTGATAGAAGGGTTAACAACCCAATCAGTTGTAATCAATTCATTTTAAAAATAGTAACAAACATATCTTGTGTGCTCTCCTCTCTCTTTCTGATTCTCTTTCTTCTCTTCTGAATTACTACCTTTGTCCCTATTTATAAGACGTTCTTGACTAATTTACACTTATTAAGAAAATTGGTTAATCTAAGTATTAGCATTAAATTTGCCTATAATTGTAATATTTTTCCAAATTTACCCTTAAATAATTAATGCATGGAGAGAGAATAATAGTAGTGGAGTTTTAATTTTTAAAACTAAATTCTTTAATTCTCCAATTCTCATAAGAGAGAGAAAGACACAATCATAGCATTTATTATTTATGGACTCTAATAATTAAGGGTATTTTGGTCAAAAAATAATTAATGCAAGGAACAATTAGAATAGAATCTTATAAAAAGGGACAAGAAAATTTCAAAACAATGTCTTATAAAAAGGAACTGTGGTAGTAATTTTCTCAGTCATACTATAACACATGATACAAAATATCTACTATAACAAAATACTTATAAACAACTTAGATCTTTCTTGTCCATTGGGATGAGTCTTTTAATAGAAAGATTGTAGAGATTAATTTGAACAATAATTACTGTATTGAAGGCATTCTATGCAGGTTAGGTTTTAGTTTATTGATCGAATTTTAGCCAAGGTAATTCAACTTTGATTTTCCAACGGGAACCAGACATTTTGAGCTGTGCAACCTTGTATTTAGACCTCTTTTCTTCTTTCCTCCTCTTTAATTTGACTTAAAGCTACTTCTGGCCTCTTGGATATAATGTCTGAATTTGACCTTTACTTTAAAAAAAAAATTGCATGAATTGATTGTTGTAAGAGATAACGTGAATTCTAATCATGCTCTTGGGAGAATTCATGTTATCTCTTATAAGCATTCAATTCATGGTATATCATTCAATTCATATGATCTCGAGAACATATGCTTTCCATATTAGAGGAAGATTTCATATAATTGAATGTTAATGCATGAATTGATTGTTGTAAGAGATACTGTTAATTCTAATCATGTTTTTCGGAGAATTCATGTTTTCTCTTACAACCATTCAATTCATGCTATATCATTCAATTCATATGCTCTAGGGAAGTTATGCTTTCCATACTATATAGGAGGATTCCATATAATTGAATGATATTGCATGAATAAATTGGTTGTAAGAGATAATTATTTCAAGTGATAAATACACCTAACAGCAGGATTAATTCACATTCTCTCTTACAATCATTGAATTCATGCAATATCATTCAATTTATAAATCCTCCTCTAGAATGGAAAGCATATGTTGTTGAGTCTGGACTTTCCAGTGGTAGTGCATTGTCATTGAATATGTGACATCTTAGTAACATATGTCATGTGATCCATGTAGCCGAGCTCACCTAATGAGATAAAGCTTTGTTGTTATTGTTATAGAAAAAAGAAATATTAAATATATTTTAATAAATACATAAATTTCATTTAATATTTTGTAAATCTCACTTGAATTTATTCTTTTAATAAATGAATTTTTGAATCCATATGGGTGATTTTTCTAATGTTGTTTATAGGTATTTTTTTTTTTTGGAAAATAGATAATGTTAAATTACTTTGAAACAGTTTATATTTAATGATTTGTGTGCTTTGTTACATGATTTTTATTTGGATTCATATTTAAATACATGATTTCTATTTAAATAAGCTGATAAATATTTTTATTTGGATTCATTAAATATTTATTTATAATTAACATGATTTTTATTATTAAAGTAAAAATATTTTTCAAGCCAATTAATATTTTTTTTTTTTACTTTATATACATTATTTAATAATTGATAAATTTCAAAATGCTAATAATACAAATATAGAAAAAAAATATATATATCATTTTGTTCTAATATGTAATTTTTAGATTATTATTTTTGTGAATGAATTGTATTTTAAAAAGCCTAAAAGTCTCTAGGAAAACAAATATTCAAGAAGAGTCTTCCATTAAGAAATTGGAAATAAAACCATGCACTACATCAAAAGCTCGCATAGGAACATGGAGATCCATCTAATATCTGCCTAATGCATCCGCAACTTGATTTGCTTCACGAAAAAATGAGTTGAAATAATTTGTCCCTCATATTTGTGAACATTATGAATAGCTCGCACTAAATTAATTGTAGCATGGATGGTATGGATGATAGCGTGTACTCAGAAACTTCACTGCTACTTGAGAATCAGAGTAAACAACGATTCTATGAAAACCTCTACTCCAAACCAACTTCAAGCCATGTAAAATACCCCATAATTCAGCTTCCAAAATTGAACACGTCCCCAATTTAGTAGCAAAGGCAACAATAAAATTATCATTTTCATCTCTTACAACTCCACCATAACAAGCAAAATTTCATTTCCACATCTACAATTACTTCTCACCACCACAAGTTCATTGTAGAAGAGTAGATATGCCAATTAGCCTACACCATGTATGCCAGATTAACATCTTTACATTTTCGAAGACCCGAAGAACATACAACATCTTAAGACACAAGATGGACTTTCTTCCTCTGAGCACTATCCCCCCAAATGAAACCTCTACAAGCTTTGTTTCTGTCATTGCAAATTGATTTTGGTAAATAAGTAGTTTGCATGATATAAGTAGGCAACACCTAAATAACAGATTCAGCTAGTGTAAACCTCCTAGAGAACGATAACATTATAGTCTTCCAAGCAGATAATCCTTAGGTGACTTTATCTAAATAAATTCATAAGTCATCCTGGAGAAGCGTTTGTGGAGAATGGGAACTCACACATACTTCCCCAAGTTACTTGGATACCAAGGGCTTCACTAGGTTTTTAATCAGTCATCCCATATTCAAAATTTCTTTAATAATAGTAACATAAACCAGAGAGGCTTGTGCAAACAAGATAATATAATCTGCGAAAGCAAGTGAGAAGTGAATGGATCCCCCTATTTAAACGAATATGCCTCCAAAATTAAAGATCGATCCACTGCAACAGATATCATATGGAACAACCTCTTAATGCACAAAACAAATAGGTAAGGAGATAGCGGATCACCTTGATGCATCCCTCCAGAAGTAGTAAACTCATCTAAGGCTTAACCACTCCATAACAACCACATGGATAGGGAAGTTATGCAACTCATGATAATCTTCACCAAATGAACAGAACACCCAAAATCCTCCAAAGTGTCTTTGATAAAGTCTCATTTGAGTCTGTCATAATCCTCCTCAAGGTCGATCTTGATGGTCATCCAAACAGTGGAGCCAACTTTTTTTTCTCAAGAAATGGAAAACCTCTTGGGCTCTTTTAATATTATCTCCACTCTGGCGAGCTGGAACAAAGGTAGCTTGGCATGGCCCTATCAGCTTACTCATCAAGGGTCGAATCCTCTACGCAATTATTTTAGTAATGGTCTTATAAGACACATTACACAAAATTGTCGGCCATAAGTCTTTCATACACTGCACTTCTTTTTTTTGGAATCAAAGTGATCAAAGTTCTATTCACCTCAACAACACGCCCCAGATCATCAAAAATACTTCTAACTAATATGCAAAAGTCATCTCCTTCCACTGGCCATTGGTGCTAAAAAAAAGAGCTTGAAACCCATCTGGTCCTAGAGTTTAAAACTCTCAGTGTGCCTAACTGTCTGATAAATCTCCTCATCTATAACCGCTTGTCTCAGAGCATGCCTGCAATCATCATCTAGAGCACGAAAGACATTAGCAAGTTCAAACGAATAAAATGCTTCATCGTCGTGATAAATGGATTTGAAGTAGTTCATAGCTATGGTCTCCAAAGTCCAAGGATAAGCAACCCATTCCCTATTCTCATCTTTTAACATGTCATATTTATTCTTTTTCCTTTCGATGACCATTACGCTGTGTAAATACCTGGTGTTACGATCGCCATGTAAATATCGTGTCAATGTTTGACTAATTACTATTGGGAGGGCTTTGTGTATTAATAGTTTTTGTGGTTGAAATAGTTACACTGCAAATGTTTGATTTTTTTTTTTTTTTTTTTTGCATTTGTCAATCACAAACTTTTGCAACAGAAATAGCAAAGTTTAGTCAAAATTAGGGCTATCAATATTGAATGTCAATCAATTAATGTCGTATATTTGTTGCAAAAGCATTTTTTAAATTTGGAAAATTTTGAACTCATTCATGTGAAATGTGATGGTCTTTCATAGATTGCATGCGAATTTTCACTAGTAATATAATTTTTAATTAATACATGAAATTCACTTAATATTTTGTAAAGCTCACATGAATTTCTTCTTTTAAAAAATATACTTTCTAGTGCGTATCTATAAGTAATATTTTTAGGAATGTAGATCATGCTAATTACTTAAAATAGTATATATTGAATGATTTGTGTGTTGTAAATAAAATAAGCTGATAAATATTTTTATTTTGATTCATTAATATGTATTTATAATTAACATCGTTTTTATTATTAAAAGTTAAAAAAAAAAGTAGATGATTGGTGTAATTAAAGAATTTCACCAACCACCTTTAAATACATAAAATAATTGCACTAATTATCTATTGTGGGATTGTTTAACCACATTTTTTCTTAGGGTATGTCAGACAATCCCTTGTGATGTGTGCTATGATGTGTGATATATGCTTTAACTTCAAGTCTCCTTCAAAGATTTTAGAAATTCATCGCTCCTAAGAACAGTTTCTCTATAAATGTAATGTTATTTAAATTAAAACATTTATATTTGAGTCATAAGGTAGTGTGGTGGTTGGGGGAGGGGTATAGGGGTTGAAGTGATAAGGAGGTCATGGGTTCAAATTTCCCTTCTAACACAACATACTAATTACTAACATTTGTCTATAAAAAAATTAAATAAAATTTCATTAACATTGAGCATAATATAATTTTTTTAACTAGAACAAGTTACCAACTTTATCGTAATATATCCTTTTTAACATTAACTTTTTATTGAATTGTATGCAAATGTTATCTTATTGTCATTTTTTTTTTACAAGAGTTTAGGTGAGTTTGGTCCTGAGGGCTCATCCGGGTCAGGACATGTCTCAAGGTTCAAAGAGTGCTTATAGAGATACTTACAGACCGTCCTCCAACAAGGTTCTCACATCGGCAACAAGATTCGAATCCCTTGTGGGATATGATCGTCTGATCCTTACCAACCAAACCAACCTTTGTTGACATTTTATTGTCATTTCTAAATACAATAATCAAAACCATTCAGAGCTCATATACATTAATTTGTTTTGTAACATTAAAATATTGAACCGAAATTAAGACTTTAAAAATAAAATACTTTATAAAATGCTAGTGTGTGATTTATACGAAAAAAAATCGGAATCACATACAATACTTTTTTACGACGAAAGGTCAAATTACACCTTTTGTTATGGCAATCATTTCTGACACATAAATCTCACTTACCCTTACAAAAGAATAGTAAATGATTGATGTAAGACAAAGGGAAAAGTAAGATGGTAAGAGAGAGAAAGAAAAGGCAAACGATTGTGATGAGATGTTTGTTAGATATGCGAAAAACTTTGTACATACTAGCACAACAATTTTGATGCATATTATTTAAAATTATAATGTTTCAGCTAAAATATCTTAATTGCAAAAATAGTTTTAAATTTGTTTCTCTCGTTAAACAAAATATATGTAGTGTATCTTTTTTTTTTATTGATTTTTGAGTTAAAACAACTAAGAATGAAAACAAGAATTATACTTTGCAAGACTTTCTAGCCAATTTTTTTACTTTAAGATTCAAGTCTAATTTATTTACTTTATAGTTAAAAAAAACTTCTAAATAGACTAATAATCCTAAACTAATACATAAGTCAGTAGGCTTAAGCATTTAAATAGAACAAACACATAATCTCATACATTAAAAATTTAATAACAATAATAATATAACCTCATATAATGACCTTATGATTGTATTATTTATATTTACTTAAATAGATAAAATTATTGAGCTTATAAAGATTTTTTAAACAACCCAAAACTTGATCCTATTAAGTAATAATTTTCAAAAACAAAATTGCCAATTTGATGTGCCTCAAACTTTTTTTTTTTTTTGGTGAACCTGTGGTATCTCTCGACCGAAAGCCAATGACTAATCCCTCGAGGTAGGCAAATCCATTTAAGGGGCTAACATCTCCCAACAAATGTTTTTCCATACACACGAACCAGGGATCGAACTCCTGACCGCATGATTAAGGGAAAGGTTATTTGGCAACCATGCCACACCATGTTGGTAATGTGCCTCAAGCTTAATGTAACTCTTAATAATTATTGTACTTATATGTCTTACGCAAGTAAAGTTTCTAGTAAAGATCTTTTATATATATATATATATATATATATATATATATATATATATATATATATATATATATATATATATTGTTTTGTCTTTTAATTACATTGCTCCTCTACGTGGAACAGTTGCTTCTTCAAAATTTGTAACCAAAAATAAAATTAAAAAATCATTACTTTTTCGGAGATTTTTTTGTTACAATAATATTTGTTTTTTCAAATAAAATGCTCTTTAAAAAAAATCTTACTCGAGATTTTAGATAATTTATAATTAATTTGACTTGTCCCAAGTTCCCACGGTAGCTCCAATACCAAAGAGGTCTAGCTCAGTTGATTAAGCAAGGTACGTAAGTGTTGTAAACCCTTTGGTACTGTCTTCGATTCCTATAGTAATCTATCTATACTATGTACAAAGTAATCCCATGTTAGAGTATTCATTTGCCACATGTCAACCTCTTAAAACTTCATTTGTCAAGTGTCAATCATTTAAGCATAATTTGCCACATGTCAACCTCTTAAAACTTCATTTATCAAGTGTCAATCATTCAAATTTCAAATGGTCAATTAACTATGAAAAAAATCTATAATGATATACATTTCAAATGGACAATTAATGCTTTTTCCATTAATAATTCTATTATATACGTATTTAGCATCAATTATTGATTTAAATTAATTTAGAATTTTTTCCATAATACATTTGAATTTTGAATTTATTTTAAAAAAATATAGTCTTATTATTTCAAGTAAAAAAAAAATTTGAAGGAGATTATTTCAAGTAAATTTAAATTTAGAATTTTTTCCAATAACACATTTGAATTTTGAATTTAATTATTTAAAATAATTAAAAATATTATCTTATTGTTCCAAGTAAATAAATATGATGAAATTATAAAATTATATTTTTAAAAATTAACATATGGCCAGTATCATTGATTTTAATATTTTTAAATAAAATAATAAAATTATATTTTAAAAATCAATATTAGCCTTGTTTTAATATTCTTAAATAAAATCATATAAAATTATATGAATTGAGAACTTTCCTTTTTAATTGATCATATATTGACATCATTTAAATGAAACATTCTCCACCGAAGTTAATGCAAAATTTGGAACTAATTGAAATACTTTTCCTTTAAAACGACACAGGTTTCTATTTTTAAAATTTGAAAAGTTTAAAATTTCAAATATTTTTAATAAATACATTTTTAGTTTCAATAAAATTGTAATTAAGGAATTGTTTCAAATTTAAAAATAGCTTATTTTGTACATGCCTATCTCTCTCCCTTTACCCTATTTTTCAAAATTCAAATTTCAATTCCAACATTTATAAATGACATTCAAGTTCTCTCTTCTCCCCCATCTCATACGATTTTTTTTTTCTCGTGCCTCGCTTCTTTCTTCTTCTCATACCTCTCTTCAATTATATTCTTCAGACGAATCAAATCCTTGCCATTAGAATCGTTGTGACGTCACTTTAAAAACAATTGTTGCGACCTCTCATCTTTTCCCTACGACTGTGGAGACAATCCTTATGTTTTCTCCTCTGCTTGCGACTTGGTTATGGTCTTTGTTCCTTCTCTCTTGCTTCCCTAATATTTTATTCTAACCGCTATCTTTTCTTTTACGTTTTTCCCAAAAAAAATTAAAAAAAAAAAAAAAAACCACCTTCATTGGACCATAGATTACACATTAAACAGTTATTAAAATATGACACATTAATACACCTTTTCTTCACATTTAAAAACCCACCTTCACTGGACCATAATCAAAACATTCTTCACCTTCAAAGTCAGAAGGCCCCCCTTCACTAACAAAGGCATCTCTGGATATCACACAAGAAAGGGAATTGGGGTTCACGGTTGTTCTTTTCTTTTTGTCATTTTATTTTACTTATTGTTCTTTTTTTTTATCAACACAGTAAACTAGATTTCTATTTAAATTTTTATTTATATTTTTAAGATCAATTTGTAGAGGATTGGAATCAGTCATTTACTACAAAGGATATAGGTATGATGTATTTCATTCTTTTAAATTCACTATTTATGTATTGTTTCAATTTTTTATTTTCTCAAAGTTTTGATTAATTGTTAATTATAAAATTACTTATCTTGGTGTTTACTACAAATAATATTATTTACAGCCTGCTGATGGAATTTTGACATCAAAGTTCGTTACTATGTAGTTGTTGCATTGTTATTTACTGGACTAAATCATTACTTGGATATGCCTCAAATACTTGGTGATGCGGGAAAAGAAGCCATTAATTAAGTTACTTTAGAAAAGAAAAAATTGAGTCCTTCTCACAATTTGTACAAATTATGCCATATGAGTTCAATTGTAGATGTTGGTTGTGCCTGTGCCATAATTTTTCTTATGTTTTCTGTAAGGTTTGATTGGTTATGTGGATAAGTGTGAACCCTTTTTTTCTATTATATATATATATATATATATATATATATATATATATATATATATATATATATATATATATATATATATATATCAAATATTGACGCATTTGATTTGGCTATCTTAACATTGATTTTTTTTATATAATTAACATCGTTGGTTTAATGAAATCTCAAACATGTTATCACAACTCATAAAAAAAACATGTTATGACAAATAAGGAATATTAATTTGGTTGGCTATTTAGATCATACAATATAAGACTGTAAAAATTGAATAGATTTTCTTAAACGCCTCCTTATTAACTAAGGCAGAGAAAGAAGCCATCCTTGCATAACCTGTGGTATTTGGAATATAGATTGAATTTATCAAATATGTTTCTACTCCTTTGTTGAAGTCAATTTCAAACCGTGAAAGAATTATAAGGGAAGTACTTCATCTATATTTTGTAATAGATTTCCTTAATTCATATTCTTATTTCTTATGAATGGAAATTTTCTTTACCCTGATGTCAGTATTGTGAAGTCCCTATATATGTTTGTAAATGAATAATGAGAAATTATTTTTTGTTATTATTTTCTTCTTGGAAAATTAAGGCCTAAATAATTTTTTTTGGCAAATCATATTATTTTTTGGGCAAATTAATTTTTCTACTTTATATAGAAATTATATTATGTAAAATAAAGTTGACAGGAATGAATATCTTTTTATGAAATTAAGTAGAGGAATTTCCACTTAACTCATAGGAGTGAACAATTTGTCTCAAATTACACTGACATCTAAATTATTAGGGTAAAATATAAATGTATTTTTAGCATGCTTACTCTCCTCTAATTTAATTCATTTATTGAGTGTTTTATTTTATTTAACATACAGTATGAATAAAACATGAGAAATGGGGATAAACATTTTTCATGAGAGAACAAATAGAAATTTACACTTAACATGATAAACAATCTTTATTATAATTTTAATACTTTTTAAGTCATTGTTACCATTTGTTTTTAAATATATTTTTAAGTCAATTATTAAAGATTTTTTTAACTTGGATAAATTTAATTTTTTTATACATTAATATCTATATGTAAATTTATTAATATATGAATTATGTGTAAAATATAATACATGAGAATGAATATTTTTTTTTTATCAAAGCAAGTAAGGCACTTTACACTTAACTCACGATAATGAACAATTTAATTGAAATCACATTAACATTTAAATTATTAGGGTAAAATTATACTTTTTTAATGTATCGTTATAATAATTTTAATAACAATATACTTTTTCGTACTTATTCTCTTCTGACTTAAATTATTTTTTGAATGTTTTATTTTATACTTTTTCGTACTTATTCTCTTCTGACTTAATTTATTTTTTGAATGTTTTATTTTTCTAACATTATACCAACAAAAAAAGTGTGAATAAAATATAACAAATGTGGATAAACACTTTTCATGAAAGAACGAAAAGAAACACACTTATAGAATGAACAATTTAGCTCAAATTATGTTAACATTGAATTATTTAAAGAAATCATGCTCCATTATAATATTTTTTAGTATTTTTAATTTATTATAATAATTTTAATATGAATTTACTTTTCTCTTGATTACTATCTCCTGACTTAACTAATTTTTCTCATCAATAATTTTTAACTAATAATTACATAATTATTATATTAGATTAGATTATTATATAATACAGTTATATAATTCTTGATTAACATACTTGAACATAAGTAATCCCATGTAATTATAAATTCAAATGGCATGTCAACCTATATTTTGTAATAGATTTCCTAATTCCTACTCTTATTTCTTATGAATGAAAAATTTCTTTACCCTGATGTTAGTATTGTGAAGTCCCTATATATGTTTGTAAATGAATAATGAAAATTTATTTTTTTGTTAATATTTTCTTCTTGGAAAATTAAGGCCTAAATAATTTTTTTTGGCAAATCATATTATTTTTTGGGCAAATTAATTTTTCTACTTTATATAGAAATTATATTATGTAAAATAAAATTGACAAGAATGGAAATTATTTTTTCTCTTGATTAACATACTTGAATATATATTAGGAAGATTGACAATTTATCTTATGTTTAGGAAAAATTAAAATTCATTCTATCTTATATATTTAATATATTTATATATTTAATTAAAAATTCATATCAATTAGTACAATAATTTGCCCATGCATGGCACGGGTCATCAAACTAGTGGCCTAATCAAGCTTAGTTTGTAAACTGACTCTGTCTATTGCTGATAATTTTAATATAAACTACAATGCCTCTAAACAAATTTGAAAGGTGAAACACCAAAATATAATTAAGGCGCCGCTGCAACCTCGCATTTCAACTCTCATACACTAGTATAGTAAAGGTTCAACATGATCATCATGCATGTTCACCACCACACCTAATTGGATTCAGCAATCTCCTCCGCTCTAACAATGATTTTTAAAATAAAATAAAGATAGTGGTGGTTTTTAGTTGCCGCTATTTTAAATTAATTATTTTAAAATTTAAATATTAATGGAATGCTAATGTTTTAAACGGAAAATTGAAGAAAGGACAAAAAAGATACCTTTTAAAAACATAAATGACTAAATCGAAACTTTTAAAATATTATGTACCAAAACGAAAAAATACTAAAACATAAAAGATCAAAAGTAACATTTAGTCTTTATAAAATAAGTTGCATGTTTAGGACATCAGCTGAAACTTGTAGAAAGCTTTTTTTTTTTTTTCTGAAAAATAAGTTGTTTTAAGAATATGAAAATTTGTATTTTATAATTGTTTTTCAATAACTTATTTTTTCTTTCAATTATTTTTATACTCTTTTACATGTAAAAGCATATTTTTTTGTTGCATTCAAACGAAATTAATTATTTTCAAATGACTTTTCAGCAAACTTATCCAAACAAAAATTAATTCTAATTATAATCGATTATAAAAATAATCGATTATACATATAATCGATCATTAAAATAATCTAATTTTTTCAGCTACTCCGAACATACTCTAAATGTCAAAATGACAGGTGATTATCGTCTTCTAGAATTAGGGTTAAAAAATTTGTTGACAATCTACAATTTGATGTTCAGTATATTCTAATTAATTTCAATTAACAATATAAATTGAAAAATGTGCCTTTTTCTAGAAGAATAAATTTTAATCGTTTATGAATTGCCATATAATCAAGATTTATCATTCGTAAGAAAAAAAAAGTGAAAACAAGTTTTCATTTTAATATATTCGTTGTGCAAATGCATATACATGTGGTCAGCTAGTGTGACTTTCTAAAGAATATAGTCCGTCCAATTGCAAACTGTATGAGTCACTTGATATACACTGCTTGATGTGGAATTGATCAAATTATAACTAATTTAATTATTATTTTTTAAAAATTCAATGTAAACTATGACTAATCAATACATACGATGATTATATGATAAGATGGACAACAAAAGCAAAATCACATGAATTACGGACCCAGTCAGCACATGCCACGTGTGGCGGGAGGGAATGAACCTTCATTTCAACCTTGCCGCCATCTAATCCAACCCAAATACATCACATATGTTCTTTTTTCACACAACCACCGTACCCTACAGTTACACCCAGTTAATTTGAAGCCCGAATCTATTTCTTAACCTTGTATGAACGAGTGTCTTTCATTGAGTAAGTAACTAACAATATTTTAATTTTTTACTATTTCAGTAATTATTTACTTCTTAATATATATATATCATTACTATATATGTGATGAAGGATTGAGGAGGACCACAAATGTTGGAAATGGAAGTTAATAGGTCACGGGAGATAATAAAGATGGATCGATATGATGTTCATATCACGGGGAGAAGAAAGAATGGGTTCACATGATAAAAAAAAAAAAAAAAAGGTTTATGTTATGTTATGGTGTGCAAATAACAAAAATGACGATTATGAAAAAGACATGAGGAAATTAACACTACGTTCAATTACGGTGAAAGTGTTAACTTTCAGCTGTAAGAGCAATGAAAGCATAAATTAACTGTGGTTGTTCGGTAGAACTGAAACAGCAGAGAAAGTGTATAAATAAATGTGGAGCCCAAAGAGAAAATTTTCACCTAAAACATGAGGTGAAAAGTGTACCGTAAATTGGTGCCAAAATTGGTGCCGAAAGTGTCCCTCTTCACCTCGTGCGTCTCATGCACTATTTTTTTATTTCAAACCATAATCGACTATAACTATTGGTAGGATTGGAAATGGATTAGGCCGGGTCGGGCCTTATCTAAGCCTGACCTGGCCTACTTTATAATTTTACAATCCAAGCCTAGGCCTGTTACTTGTGACGGGCCTATTTTTAGGCCTTACCTAGCCTTTATATAAGTCCGGTTTGACCCGTGAACCTATTTAAAGTTCCATTTCATATTAAGGCATTAAATCATGTCAACTAATCAAATAACACGTTTTGCTTTTGCTTTCGAAAACTAATAAAAAAAACAATTTAATAAAACCAAACTGATTAAATAAACTAATCAAACTGGCCCGTGGCTCACTCTCCCGTTTCGTTCTAATCACATTCTTTTAGTTTTAATTTTTTTTATAAGCAAATAAAAATAATGTTGTTAAAATCAAATTTGGCACATGTAACAAATTCAGTGACAGATAAAAAAAAACATGAATCGCAAAATAGCTAATAGCACTCCTCCCGTTCATGAAAAGCACCCCTCCTAGGCTAGATGACAAAATGCTAAAATAAACTTACATTTTAAGCCAAAAACATTGTTATTAAAAATAATTATAATCTTATATATCATATTAATAATAGAGTGCTGCTATTGAGTACGAAGTTTTTTTTGCACGAAACATACGAATGGATAAACGGACGATTATCCTTTTTTTAAAACAATAAAAAATTAAAAGTTAAAACAAATATAAAGTGGGTTTTTATACAAAACACGCGTTCGTGCTGTTTTCACGAATTTGCCTTCGTACTAAACAGTATTATCCTTAATAATAATTTTTTTATTAAAAAAATATTGTTGCTAAATAGGCTAGTCCGTCAGATTTAATAAGCTTTTTTTAAGGCATGTGACCTGACTTATTTAACTAAAAAGGCTTTACAAAAAACTTGAGCCTAACCTTTTTACTAAATGAGTCGGGCCAAGCCAGACCTTCACTGGCTAGGCCATAGGCCCCCGATGGGCTACACGGCCTACTTCCATCCCTAGCTGCTGGTAGAGCCGGGCATTTGGACTTAGGCTCGCGGGCAACCCACATAACCTGCAACCTACACGGTATATGAGCTTCAATTTTTTTAGCCCATTTAAATTGCAGGCATTTTAGCCCGATCTGTTTAACTCGCGGGTTAAAGGGGCTTGACCGCGAGCTCCGTAGACTTTTTATGCCTTAATTAAAAAAATGTATTTTTTTGTTTAGTAAAAATAAAATAAAAATATAAACAAAACTAATAAAACAAAAGAATCGTGACCATTCTACTTGAAATTAGATACATTTCAAAATAACCAACACCAAACCAAAACCCATAAAAGGACATCTAGTGATTAATTGGACTATAAAATGATAACATAATAATTTTTAAACTGGTTTTTAATATGATTTTTTGTCACTTTTTTAATTTGATTTTTTTAGACAATTATTTTTAAAAGGGTTTGAAAAATGGGTTAAATTTCATATTTTTAAATTTTGATTTTCTTTTTTATTTTTTATTTTTTTTGCGAATGCGGACAGACCTGTTTAGCCAGCAGGCTAAACGATGCAATTGCGGGCTCGTTAAAACAGAGCCTGTTTAAATTGCGAGCTTCATGGGACGGATTTTGCCAGTGCAGGCTTAAACGAGCGGGCTTGCCTATATGCCTAGCTCTAGCTGCTGGTTTTAAAAAATGCACGAGGCATGCATATAATCGAGTATGCTTTGGCATATTCAATTATATGCATGTTAAAAAAAATTCATAGAAAAAAATAACACAGCAACGACATAAGGGCGAAATGGAAAAAACAAAAATAATTAACTTTTGTTTTTTAATTTTTTTCTATAACATCACTTTAATTCAATTATTTCATTTTTTTTCAACCATCTTTCATTTCTACCAAACAACCCCAGTTTCCACTCTCTTTCACCTCTCTTTCATCCCTCTGCATTCTTCACACTTTCATCTCTCTTTCATTTTTTTTTCATTCCTCACAACCAAACGCACTGTAAGAGGATGAGGGAGAGATGACGAATTTGACGACGTTCTTCAATCCCTTTCATTCCTTTTATTTAAACTTCTTTCTACTAATATTTTTAGCTATGACTCTGATAAATTTTACAATATTTATATATTTTCTAGTTTACACACATACACGCACATATTTGCTAATGTATACCTACTTGATTTTTAGAAAGAATACATTAACAAGTTATAATTATGATTATTTTAAAATACATCCAAATATATTTCTTCTAAAAAAATAAGTATATGTTAATATATATATATATATATATATATATATATATATATATATATATATATATATATATATATTTTTTTATATTTAATTAACACAAGAAATTAAATTTGAAAGTTTTGTATCATCCAATGAAATTTGAGATTGCCAAATAGCCCGCCTTACTTGGGAAGAGAGCTTTGGGTGATATGGCTCGGGGAATTACTTCCTGTATTCCCTTTTTACTTCCTGCACCCCAAAGTATTTTTAAAATTCCTGTATTATCCTCCTTTTATTCTGGAATGGTCATTCTGGAAGTTATCCCTATTCCAGAATAATTATTCCAAAATATGATTTACATATTCTTAAATAGGTATTTCGGAATAATTTTTCAGATTCCTTATTCCTATTCTAGAATAACTATTCCAAAAGTGTATAGGTATTCCGGAATATTTATTTTGGAATAGGTTTTGGTGAAAGTAGGGAATGTTTTTTGTTCCCAAATCCTCCCTCCCATTGCACAGTTCAGTTCTATTGGCGATTCCAATTCAATGACGACACCAGTACACCACCGTCTTCCTCCTCAGCTTCGCAATTGAAATTCGCCTATTCAAACCCTTCCTCCTACTTCTCGAGTGGGCGGGAGAAGGGGACCGAGTAGTGGGGCGTGTAGTGGACCGAGTAGAGGAAAAATGTTGGCCCACTAAAAAGATAATATCGTTTTTGCTTTTTTATTTTTATTTTTAAAGGATGCTTTTTCATGTAAAGTTGATGTGCACGGTGCACCACAACCCATTTGTCACATAATATAAGTGTTGATAATGTTATGATGTTAAATGATATTTGTTACGAACCTAGTTAAAAAAAGATTACGAAATATAATTGCATAACTATAAATAAAATTTACATATAAATTTGTTTAATAATAATGCAAAATGAAATGCATAGTTAAATCTTTAAATGTCTATCTGAGCAGTCACAAATATAATACACTTGTATACCATTTTAGAATGACATTTTTTTTTAATCTTTTGTGTGAGAATAAAATATACTAAGTGAGAGTTTCACTTTTCTTACTCTCTTAACAACTTATGAGAGTAAGATTAATTTTCTAGGTTTTACATTTTTTAAAAAAAATTAATAATCATCATCATCATCATTATAATATTCACATTCAAATTTAAATTAAATCTTATTTATTATTAAATTATAAAAATTAATATTAGTTTAAATATAAATTAAATTGTGTTTATTATTATTATAAGCATGTTATTATCTGTAAATGTAAATGTAAATTATATTTATTTTAAATTCTAACAAATTCTATTGTCTTTATGTACCCAAAAAAAAATTCTATTGTCTTTCAAATATTATTATCTTTAACTTTAAATCAAATTAAATGTTATTTTTTATAGTAATTTGATTTGTTGAAAAAATATAATAAGTGATTTTAATTTATATAATTAAATAATTTTATATAAAAATATTTTCCTCGTGCATTTGTAGAGATTAAAATGGCAGTACTTGATAATTGCCACTACTCCACAACACCAAAGAATAACATTTTTGAAATAAAAATGATTGGTAGACATCCTTTACCTATTTGATAGAAGAGTGAAAAATATAAATATAATAAGAAATATGATGTGATCGACAAAAAAAAAAAATAGATATATCAATCAAATATTATTAAATACATAGATCAACTAACATAATATTATTTTAATTTATTATTTTGTAATTTTGAGTTTGAATCTTGAATATATAATTATATTAATATTCAGAAGAAGAGTTTTATAATTTATAATGATCCTATTTTTTAGTAGATTTATCTGTCGTAAAAGATACTTATAACTTGGAAAAAAAAATCAAGTATTTAGAGTAGAAAATGCTTAATATAACATCATTCTTCTTTGAATGTTGCATACAGAGTTAGTGTTACCATCCAATTAAAACAATGGAAAGGGTCACACGGGCGGGAGGACCATTCAATCCGTGAGACTATCTAAATTTTCTAAATGGGCAAAAAAGCACTCGAAATAAAAGTAAGGAAAAAAAAGGAAAAATTGACCAAATCAAAGCAACAAACATGTGGTCATCCGAGGGGTCTAGCTCAGTTGATTGAACAGAATGCGTGAGTTGTTATAAGTCTCCTGGTACCTGTATTCGATTCTTATGGATAAAAAAAAAACATATGGTCACTACTGAAAGAAAATCAAAGCTACAAAGGAACACATAACATATTCTAAATGTTTAATCGTCAAACACGGAAAAAACCTCCTTAATCCCAATACATTAAACTACAATTACACGATAGAAAGACTTTCACAAAGTCAACCGTGCACTGAGTGAGAAAATAAAGGTTTTTTCACTATTCAAACAATACAGTGAACCAAGGAGTTTAATGGTCATGCAATAAAATAATTTTATATTATTATCTAATCACGAGCCAAAATTTTATTTCCAACATTTTTTTTTATAAATTCTAAAAAATTGAAACAAAATTAAAGAAGAATAAGACCAAGAAGAAATTAATCCGATTATGGTTGTGTTTGTTATGTAAGAGAGAAATAAGATAGATGCAAATAAAAAGATAAAGACTGAAAATAGGTGAGAAATAAAATGAAAAGTAAAGGTGTTTGTAATTCCTCACACTTTCATCTCTCTTTCATTTTCTTTCATTCCTCACAATCGAATGCAGTGTAAGAGGGTGAGGGAGAGGTGATGAGTCTGACGATGCTCTTCAATCTCCCTCGCTATCAGGTCTCCATAATCCTGATGGAGATAGATGCACTCCATTTTATATCAGCACAGGCGCGCCACACATGGAAATTCAATAACAAATTGACTTTTTTAAGCAACAAATTATAAGCAACAAATTGATTTTTTCTTTGGTCCTAATTATAAGCAACAATCACCTATTTTTAAAGTTACTCAATGTTAAATTTCTTTTATATCATTAATCTATTGTTAACTTTATTTCCTATGTATTCACTTATTCCCTATGACAACACTTAAAGCAAATGGTGTTTTTGGAATAAAAATTGAATTTATGGTAGAATTAATTAAAAAAAGTTGTATTCACTATACTTTCCTTAATATTGATGATTTGTTCTATATTGCTTATAATTAGGAGCAGAAGTAGTATATACCAACTATATGCTTTTTATAATACCTTTTTTTTTTACACACTATTTTTATTGAGCGATATTCGCGTAGTCATGTAAGTCACATTCTCCATTGGGCAACTATCATTTCTAAACTAGTAATACCTACGTAAATGTTAGCCAATAAAAAAAATGTATTAAAAAAATATTTAAAAACATGTTACCAATTCTCTTAAATAGTATTATCTGAGTGTAATCAAAATTCGATTCTTAATATATGTAAAGACATTTTATTAAGAAAGGTTAGTTTTTTAAATAGATTTAAATATATAAAAAAAAAGTTAGTCTCTTATTCTCAATTAATATATACTCTAGATTGAAAAAACATTTGAGTTAATTTATATTAATAAAAATTAGTATTAATCCTTATATCATCCACTTCATTTGGGCTCGGCCTAAAAGCTTTTTGACCGTTAGACCCTTTTAGACAGTCACAAGATGACGTGTTCTGATTGTGTTGAAGAGAGCCTGAATCCTTATTGTTTCTCTTTCCCTCAGAAACCATTTCAAAATCATTTCCACCTTTATCATCTGTCACACTATCACCATTTGTGGTCTTTTCTTTCAAATTCCCTTTTTTGTGCTGTGAATTCTGGGTTGATATTCTACGGTGCACAATGATATAAGTGGTGCGCCCGTGCAACACCACTTTTTAAAGTTTTTTATTTATTTTTTACTTTTGAAAAGTCCTTTTTACCCTCACTAAAACCTACCTACCCCTTGTATAATAGCAATGTTTTACTTGTTTTTCTGTAGTTCACTACGTTTTCATGTTAAATTTTATTTTTGTTGTCAACTTTATATAATTCCTTATGTTTTAGGTTAAGGAGATATTATAATTGTCTCAAACATAATGTTTTAAGCAATTATTACATGAGAATGGTTTGCATCTAGTTCTTGGATTCTACCCTTTCCATGAAGAGCTAGAAGACAAAAATTTGATATGCATTTCCTGTTATTTTTATGTCTGCAACGTGTTGTTTGTCCCGATTCCAGTTCAATAGATTAGCCACATACACAAGCCATAACCATAACCATAACCATCCGTAACAGTTATATCAATTAACAAAAGAAAAAATCTTTTTTTTCCTCCTCACCCAAGTTCCATGCACATCAATAATTTACAACAAAGCTCCATCATATATTTCACCTTTCAATTGGTAACTATTCAAATAGGGAACAACAGTTATCAATTTCAGATTCAAACCGTAATCACCACGGCACAGCACAAAAATTTCAACACCAATATAGCAAGAACAAAGAGTACCCCATCCCAAAAAATCAAATAGAGAAAATATTTCCAACAATGCCCAATTTGGCAATTTCAACCAACAATTCAATTTTAACACAGAAGTTGACCCTCAAAGAAAAAAAAAAAAAAACATAGAAGTTACTACGTACGTTGAAGTCTAACTTCCTCCTCACCTTTATATTTAATGGTGAAAGTCTAACTTGATATATATTAATCACCCTACTCCATACTACATTGAAGTCTAACTTCCCAATTTGGCAATTTCAACCAACAATTCCATATTAACACATAGAAGTTGACCCTCAAAGAAAAGAAAAAAAAAAAAACACAGAAGTTGTTACTAGATTGAAGTCTATAACTCCCCCCTCGGATGAAATTCTTAGATCTGTGTATACCAGCCCAATTCCAGTGACACGAACAAGTCCAAGAGTGCATGACATTGAAATCTTACTATTCATTTTAAACTCGTAGCATTTCACTGTACCATAATGCCAAACATAAATAATAATAATAATAATAATAATAATAATAATAATAATAATAATAATAAATGCTCCAGCAATTGCAAGGGGAGTCCATCCACTCAATAAACTTTGAAGAGTATGATGGAAAAATATGTGCTTTCTACCACCAGAATTCAATGGAAGCGCCACACTAATTGTGTGCACACTTTAAAAAACGATGTAATAATAACAGTGTAGATAAGATTTATATGGGAAGCTGATGCGGCTTGTTTCATGGGGGAGTACGAGGTGTGACTTACACGTTCAGGATATTATTTTTCGGAAAGGATAATTTTGGAAAAGGAAAACTAAAAAAATTATGCTTGTTGACAAGTCGGGCTTGCACGGCCCAGATGAAAAGAAAGGAGGAAAACACTTTCAATAACATATAATTTAACTCACTAATCTAATACTACAATTATTTAATTAATTAATTAACCAAATTTTCACATAATCAATTGATTTAATTTTACACTCCTCTAGGTACTTAATTTAACTTCGATTAATTATTTTCATGTACATACAATAATTCTTGAATTTTTATTAAACAACATTATAAATATTTGAGCTTACTAATTTTGTTCTAATTCACACACATTTGCAACTTAGTTAACTAATTAATATATATTTTAGTTATTTTAGATTAGTTAAAATATACATGCAACACAACTATTAAAAAACTATTAATTAAAATATAGTAGCAAGCCAAAAATACAATGAAAGTCTCTGGGTTGTATCATGGTGACCCCTTTTTTTATTTTTTATTTTTTATTTTCCTATAGTCATGGTGACCTTTTGATCGTTTCCACTGTATAAAGAAAATAAGAAAGTATTTTCGCGGTTGGGCGTTGCTTTCTTTGTTGTGGAATGTGGACTATGATATTCCCCACATGTTATTTTCTTGGTGCTCTGTGTTTTGAACAATTTCTCACCAAACAAAACTTTGATATTAGTCTTTATATGTTGTCATTGTTTTTCTTTAATTAGAATTGAAGTTTTATCATAATAATTTGCTAAATAAAAGTATGTATTGAAAGATTACACAAATGATCAAAATAAAACTCTAACTCTAATTAAAAAAGAATACTAACAGTACTTAATTAAAGAATTCTATTTAAGTTTTATCCTCTCACTCAACCACAATTCTCTTTGCTTATGTTTAGATGTGTGGAATCAAAGCAAAAAGAAAACATGAGAGTTTCATAAAATTAAAATATACCATTAGACAAATGAATTAACTAGTGCAAGTTGTTCCAACTTAATTAATAATTTGAATGATCAACATTAAATACTTGGAGAGAAAATCTTATCATCTTTTTTTTGGGTCTAAACCACACGTATTTTTCACTAAAGGCGATCTTGTTCGAGCGGGTAGGACCGCTACGAGCGGCAAAGCTCTCCCTCCAAATATTTAATACAGCTGCATATCCAAACTCGAACCAGAAACCACTAGTAAAGCCGAAACAACTCCACGCCAGTTGATCCACACACTTTGTGGTAATCTTATCATCTATAGTAATCCTACTTGACTCGGAAAAAAAAATTCCTTTAAAAAAAAGGTTAAAATAGCATTTTTTACTATTTATTTAAGAAAAATAAGGAGGATCGGAAGAAATTTTTTGTGACTTGGGTAAAAAATAATTTCCCCACAAGTCCTATGAAATTGGGGATGTAAAACTTTTTAATTATGGTTTTAGTTATTTTCATAATTAAATAGAATTTTTATATCGTAAAATAATAAATACTTTTATATTAAAAATAACAAAATAAAATTTAATTTTTATATAATCTATTTTTTTATTCTCTTTCACTCATTTAAATAAATAGGGATTTTTTATTTTCAAATTATTCCTTTATATACGTTCAAATAATATTTTTTTTATTTTTCTTATTTTTTCTGTATTCTTTTGTTTTTTAGATAACAATATTTTTTTTCTGTATTTCACATTCACTCTTCATGTAAATAAAATAGAAAAACAAAAGACTAGGAAAGGGAATGGGCGGATGTAAGAGTAGACTCCTTCAAAAAAAAAAAAAATTTAAGAGTAGACTTCACCAACAGGTTGCTTCCATTCTAGCAATAAAAAAAAAAAAAAAGAAAGACTACACCGACAGGTGTGCATAGGTAGCAGAGAGTGTAGGTACTGAAAGGGTGGATAGAACCAAAACTGGTGCAGACAAACAGGAAATACAGCTTCTACGTATCCCACATTTTCTAGAGTCTAGACACAGATTGGATACCTCCATTTTGTCTGTGTACTTTCTTCTTAGTTCAATTTACAAGTTCTCCTCTTAACTCCTTAATTAGACACAACTCTTTACAGAAATTGTATAAGAGAAATACTTATTTGTAATTATACTCTTAATTTGTTTTATGTACCCTTAAACTGTAATTTGAATTTCTCTATTAGTAAATACTTACAATTTTTATAAAAGAAAAATTATTTGAATAAATTTTATTTTTAAAATGGTATGAAGATTAAAAGAAAGATTTTTTGTAACCAAAAAAAGAAAGTTACACTACTACAAAATGTGCCTTTTACGTTGCGCTATTAACATCGGTTCATAAGTAACCGATGTTACAAAAAATGCGGTGGCAAACTTGTAATTTTTTTGAAGTTGTTAGCATCGGTTATACTTATAACCGATGTCGAATTTGTAGCGGTGGCAAAGTTGTAATTTTTTTTACTGTTGTTAACATCGTTTTATGCTTATAACCGTTGTTGAGTGTGTATCCTCTCTTAAAAAAGAACATCACTCGCGCCCCCTCTCAAAAAATTGAACCGTCTTTGAGGAACCTCTCTTCTCTCACAAACCCTTCTTCCTCACCTTCTCTATTGACGAAACCCTCTAACTTCATTTCTTCTACTCCCAACATTTCTTCCGTGGATCTCCGCCGTTGCCGCAGAGTCGTCATCGCCGCCATCGGCCACTGCTACCCTTTCGTGGCCACCACTTCATCTCACCAAACCCTTCACACATTTGGTTCGTCTCTGCTCTCTGCCCTCACACTCTCTGCTCTCACTCACTCACTCACTCACTCACTCACACATTTGGTAGCTTTCATAGCCATTCGCACATTTGGTCAGGCCAAGGACGTGAAGAATGAGAGTACTCTGTTGTTGTGCATCAAAGGGGATTTCAGGACTTCGAAGAGAACGCCGCATTCTTCTAAAATAGGTTATTTCGTTTTTCCCTCTTTTTTATCTACTCTGGTATTTGCTGTTGTTATGTTGTTTTGGAGAATTGAAGGTTTTAAATTGCGGTTGTGATTCTTGTATTGTGTATTGCACCCATACTAATGAATCTCCTTTCCAAAATCCTGTGCCACTTCCTTGAAGCTCAGTTGCCGAGATCCCTTCACAAGTCAACAGGAGGCCAAACTTGCATTGCAACGTTATCGTGTGCATATACATGTTTTGTTTTTTTTATGCATTGTAGATACACATTTAGACGGTGTCTAAGGTGGACCACTTTTATAAGTGGTCCACCATGAATCACAATTAAGAGCCCTTGGATTCATCAAGGTGTATACTATTATCATGAACCCTCACTCATCAAAACATCTCCTCTCTGTCCCTCCCTCTCCTGATGCCTCTGACGGCGGCTCCTCCGATGGCAGCTCCTCCGACGGCAACTCTAGGACACCTCCAACGCAAACAATTGATCATCGTCGCGATCACCGTTCCGGCAATGCCTCCAACGCAAACCACTGTTCCTGCGGTGGGTTTCAAATTAACCGATTTGAAAATGACCACCCGCCACCATCTCCAGTAGCTCCGCCATTCCCTTTCTTCCTCGCTTACCCCTATCTTAAGCCCGACCAACTTTCTCCTTCGAGCCATTAACATCAGCATAGAAAAGCTTGCCAATCTCCTTTGTGTTGCGATAGTTCATTTAAATTCTATTTCAATTTGCTTGTTAATTCCTTCATTTAGTCGTTTGTTTTGGAAATTGGGGGTTTAGGGTTTTCTGTGTATGGGTTCTGTCTTGTTGGGGGTGGTGTTCTTGCTTTTAGAATGTGCCATTTTGCCATAGCATTACTCTATGGCCACCAAGTGTTTGATGGTATGCCTAGGTCACCTTTCTCTTCTGTCGCCACGGTAGATCTTGAGAGGAGGAAGAGTGACTCGATTCAAAGGCGTTCGTCAGTGGCAATGGCGGCATGCGTGGCCAATAGTGTCGCCAGGATCCTGTACAAGTGGGTCGTGAGAGATAGGTATGAGAAAATGATATGTGGAGTGTTGCATCTCACGAAATGGGCAAGAAGATATGTGTGGGGGTTAACAGTGAAGGCATCGTCAGAGTTGCCATCGGAGAAGTCACCGGAATCATTGTCGGAGCCGCTGCTGGAGCCTCCGTCAGGCATCAAGAGAGTCAGGGACAGAGAGGAGGAGATGTTTTGGTGAGGGAGGGTTTATGATAATATTATGCATCTTGATTAATCCAAGAGCTCTTAATTGTGATTCATGGTGGACCACTTATAAAAGTGGTCCACCTTAGACACTGTCTACACATTTATATACAAACAAATAGTATAAGCAAAAAAAGGGAGAAAAGGGTGAGAACAAACTCCCTACTCTCTACTCCCTACACAAAAAGACAAACCCAAACCCACTTTACTCCCTGCTCTCTACTCCATACATAAAGACAAACCCAAACCCACTGTACTCCCCTACACCCTATCTTTTTTTTTATTCATTTGCTTTATGCAGCCTCAAGGCATTATGCTTATTGATACACCATTATACTCCTCTACTCTTCTGACTTGCTTTATCTTGATTTTTTTTATTCATTTGATTTATCTTGATCTTGTTCCATAGAAGAGAAATAACTTCTTCTCAGCATCCGTCGAATTTCTAAAATAAGCCTAGACACACAATATGTGAGATGTTTCCTCATTTGGGCAAGATGTGTTCCTATAAGTCCTGCCTTCACCTCCGCTCCGCAACCATAACCTCGCCTTTGCATTTTGAAAATGAAGATTTTTTTGTTTCTGTTTGGTTTTCTTGTTCTCGTGGAATTTACCAATGGGACGGTTCGGTTCCTAACTGAAGCCCTCATTGCTGCTCTACCCTTGGGCTCCATGGCCGGTCATGGGTATGTCCTTGGCCACCGTCATCGTCGGACCCCCTAGCTCCGCTTCCCACTCCTTTTGTTGCGTCTGGCCCAGGTGTTACCTCACTCAGTCCCATGCCACCAGCCCCCACTGCTATTCCACCCTTGGGCTCCATGGCCGGTCATGGGCATGTCCTTGGCCACCGTCACCGTCAAACCCCTACCTCTGCCTCCGACTCTGTTTGCTGCTTCCGACCCAGGTGTTACCTCACCCAGTCCCATTCCAGCCCCCACTGCTGCTCCACCCTTGGGCTCCATGGCCGGTCATAGGCATGTCCTTGGCCACCGTCATTATCGGACCCCTGCCTCCGCCTCCGACTCTGTTTGTTGTGTTCGGCCCAGGTGTTACCTCACCAAGTCCTATGCCAGCCCCCACTGTTGCTCCAGCCTTGGGCTTGATGGCTGGTCATGGGCATACCCTTGGCCGCCGTCACCGTGGGACCCCCTGTCTCCACCTCCGTTTGTTGGGCATGCCCTTGACCGTTGTCATGGGACCCCCCGCCTCCACCTCCGCCTCCACCTCAAGTCTCTTGTAATGTCTTCTTGAAGATATTATTAGGGTTCGGTTCTGTTAGAGTTGTACTTCATAGGTGGTTTCTTGTTGTAACTAAATATGGAGTAAACCTGGCACTGCGTGGGTCATTTGACATGACTGCCATTGCACGTGCGTAAGCCGTAGCTGCCCCATTGCTGCTCTACCCTTGGGCTCCATGGCCGATCATGGGTATGTCCTTGGCCACCGTCATCGTCGAACCCCCTGCCCCCGCCTCCGACTCCATTTGTTGCATCCGGCGCAGGTGTTACCTCACTCAGTCCCATGCCACTAGCCCCCAATGCTATTCCACCCATGGGCTCCATGGCCACCGTCACCATCGGACCCCTACCTCCGCCTCTGACTCTATTTGCTGCTTCCGGCCCAGGTGTTACCTCACCCAGTCCCATGCCAACCTCTACTACTGCTCCACCCTTGGACTCCATGGCCAGTCATATGCATGTCCTTGGCCACCGTCACTATCGAACCCCCTGCCTTCGCCTCCGACTCTGTTTACTGTGTTCGGCCCAAGTGTTACCTCACCAAGTCCTATGCCAACCCCCACTTTTGCTCCAGCCTTGGGCTCGATGGCCAGTCATGGGCATGCCCTTGGCCACCGTCACCGTGGGACCCCCTGTCTCGGCCTCCTTTTGTTGGGCATGCCCTTGACTGCTGTCGTCGGACCCCCTGCCTCCGCCTCAGCCTCTGCCTCCGCCTCCACCTCAGGGCTCTTGTAGTGTCTTCATGAAGATATTATTAGGGTTCGGGTATGCTGGGTTTGTACTTCATAGGTGGTTTCTAGTTGCAAATAAATATGGAGTAAACCTCACATAGTGTGGGTCATTTGACATGACTGCCGTTTCTCGTGAACAAGCCGTAGTTGCCCCCATTGCTGCTCTATCCTTGGGCTCCATGGCCCGTCATGGGTGTGTCCTTGGCCACCGTCATCGTCAGACCCCTCTGCCTCCGCCTCCAACTCCTTTTGTTTCTTCCGGCCCAGGTGTTACCTCACTCAGTCCCTTGCCACCAGCCCTCACTGCTATTCCACTCTTGGGCTCCATGGCCGTTCATGGGCATGTTCTTGGCCACCGTCACCGTCGGACCCCCGACCTCTGCCTCCGACTCTGTTTGCTACTTCCGGCCCAGGTGTTACCTCACCCAGTCCCATGCCAGCCCCCACTGCTGCTCCACCCTTGGGCTCCACGGCCGGTCATGGGCATGCCCTTGGCCACCGTCACTGTGGGACCCCCTATCTCCGCCTTCATTTGTTGGGCATGCCCTTGACCGCTGTCATCGGACCCCCCGCCTCCGCCTTTGCCTCCATCTCAGGGCTCTTGTAGTGTCTTCTTGAAGATATTATTGGGGTTTGGTTTTGCTGGGATTGTACTTCATAGGTGGTTTCTAGATGCAACTAAATGTCGAGTAAACCTGGCACTGTGTGAGTCATATGACAAGACTGCCGTTGCGCGTGCTCAAGCCATAGCTGCCCCCATTTCTGCTCTACCCTTGGCATCCATGGCCGGTCAAGGGTATGTCCTTGGCCACTGTCATCGTCAGACCCCCTGCCTCCGCCCTCAACTCCTTTTGTTGCGTTCGGCCCAGGTGTTACCTCACTCAGTCCCATGCCACCAGCCCCCACTGTTATTCCACCCTTGCGCTCCATGGCTGGTCATGGGCATGTCCTTGGCCACGGTCACCGTCGGACCCCCTACCTCAACCTCCGACACTGTTTGCTGCTTCTGGCCCAGGTGTTACCTCACCCAGTCCCATGCCAGGCCTCACTGCTGCTCCACCCTTAGGCTCCAAGGCCGGTCGTAAGCATGTCCTTGGCCACCGTCACTATCGGACCCCCTGCCTCCGACTCTGTTTGCTGTGTTCAGCCCAGGTGTTACCTCACCAAGTCCTATGCCAGCCCCCACTGTTGCTCCAGCCTTGGGCTCGATGGCCAGTCATGGGCATGCCCTTGGCCACCGTCATCGTGGGACCCTTTGTCTCCGCCTCCGTTTGTTGGGCATGCCCTTGACCGCTGTCGTCGGACCCACCGCCTCCACCTCTGCCTCCACCTCAGGGCTCTTATAGTGTCTTCTTGAAGATAATATTGGGGTTCGGTTCTGCTGGGTTTGTACTTCATAGGTGGTATCTAGTTGCAGCTAAATGTGGAGTAAACCTGGCACTGCGTGGGTCATTTGACATGACTGCTGTTTCGCGTGCCCAAGCCGTAGTTGCCCCCATTGCTGCTCTATCCTTGGGCTCCATGGCCCGTCATAGGTGTGTCCTTGGCCACCGTCATCGTCAGACCCCTCTGCCTCCGCCTCCGCCTCCGACATCTTTTGTTGCGTCCGACCCAGGTGCTACCTCACTCAGTCCCATGCCACCAACCCCTACTGCTATTCCACCCTTGGGCTCCATGGCTGGTCATGGGCATGTCCTTGGTCACATTCACCGTCGGACCCCCTACCTCTGCCTCCAACACTGTTTGCTGCTTCCGGCCCAGGTGTTACCTCACCCAGTTTCATGCCAGCCCCCACTGCTGCACCACCCTTGGGCTCCAAGGCCGATCGTAGGCATGTCCTTGGCCACCGTCACTACCGGACCCCCTGCCTCCGCCTCCGACTCTGTTTGCTGTGTTCGGCCTAAGTGTTACCTCACCAAGTTCTATGCCAGCCCCCACTATTGCTCCAGCCTTGGACTCGATGGCCGGTCATGGGCATGCCCTTGGCCACCGTCACCGTGGGACCCCCTGTCTCCGCCTCCGTTTGTTGGGCATGCCCTTGACAACTGTCGTCGGACCCCCCGCCTCGACCTCAGAGCTCTTGAAGTGTCTTCTTGAAGATATTATTGCAGTTCGGTTCTACTGGATTTGTACTTCATAGGTGGTTTTTAGTTGCAACTAAATGTGGAGTAAACCTGGCACTACGTGGGTCATTTGACATGACTATCGTTGCGCCTGCGCAAGCCGTAGCTGCCCCCATTTCTGCTCTACCCTTGGGCTACATGGCCGGTCAAGGGTATGTCCTTGGCGACCGTCATCGTCAGACCCCCCTGCCTCTGCCTCTGACTCCTTTTGTTGCTTCCGGCCCAGGTGTTACCTCACTCAGTCCCATGTGTAACACCCTAGTTCGAACTAGGAAAATATGTTGTGTTTAATTCAATTAATTATTTTCTAAAGCTCTTTAATAAATTTGTACTTGTGAAAACGAGTGAAGTTAAAACGTAGTAGGTGGAATTTTAGTGAATTTTTAAAACTTTTTAATTGAACTATGCACTTCAAATTTTTAAACTTTAATTTCGAAAGTTCTCATTTGTTTTAGCATTTATTAACGCGTCATTTTAATGGGAAAGATCTTAACGTGTTTATCATTGCAAAAGATCACTTTGAAATTTTCAAACATGCAGAATAAATAAATAAGATAATAATTAAAGACAGATGTGAACAACTGAAAGATACACTGCATAAAAAGAGTCTAATGAGCATCACGAGGTTCCCAGTAACTGTATGTAGCAAATACCTAATGTGGTACGCAAGATGACTGAAACATATATAACAAAACACTTAATGCCTAGATCTACCCAACAAAATACATGGTAAAGATAAAAGAAGATCCTAACATTCAGAGCAGTCATCTACCATCTACCCCAAGAGACTCCGCCCACACCTACGGGAACTGTCGACCAACGAAGGACTAAGTGTGCGACTCACCAGAAGAGACCTCGAAGGAATCCTCAGAAAGATCCTCCTCTGGATCCTCCTTTGGATCCTCCTCGGGATCCTCCTCGGGTCCTCCTCATCCTCTGCTGGCAACCAGCCAGCTCCCTCGGCAGGAGCCTCTGCCACCTCCTCTACAGCAGCTGCTGCTGGCTCCTCCCCATCAACCTCCATCGCCGCTGGAGTGGCCTCGCCATCCCCTCTACTGCCTCATACTCCGGCTGGGGTACATAGTCAGGCACCGCAGAGGAACTCCCCTCAGTAGGAGTTTCCTCGGTGTCGGAGTCATCTAACTCCTCTAACTGCACTCCTAAAGAATGAGAAACAGTCTCTGTGCGCTCGGACAAAAGAAGGGATGAAGAGATCATCACTGCGTCGACGGGCTCCGCATGACGGTAGTATGGCGGCGTCGGCTGCGTCCACCATGCAAAATATTCCGCTACTACTGGGTGCGCTCCTACTGGCTCGTCAATGGGCGTCCGTGTAAACCGTATGTAGCCGGTAAAGTGGTCTACGCCCGCAACCACGTCGGCTATCCATCTTCCGAAATAGCAATCAACCTCCCAATGGAGGGCTGGCTCTTCGTCCGCCATTTGGACCTAAAGAAAATAAACACACAAAAAGGGTAAACTCTTTGCTTCATCAAGCCAATCACACAGAATGACTGTAGAAGTCACACACGATCCTATCAACCACTGCGGGGTGGTTCTCTAATGTTCACTCTCGGAACCTACTCGCTTTCATGACTAAAATCTGTAAATTATAACATACTGGCCAGCTGCCACTTGGAACTCCCAGAACTCAATGGTCTTACATATATTGAGTGGAATGACTGCTGTGAGTACACCATCACCCTGGTATAAGGTGGGCTCTCACCAACTGAGATTTTCTCGTGGTTATTGTCAGGGTCGCCAAGTCGGTTTGTGTGAACGAAGTCACAACTCGACACCTACCCTCCAAGGTCGTAATGCCTCACGATCATCTCCCAGGTACCAATCTGTGGTCATTCATACTCCGAGGACTTATTCCTCGCACACTCTCACACGGTTTTATCTTTGCCTGTCGCCGTGGGTTTCCACTACTGGGGGTATAAGACGGATCAAAATCGACGCCAAGCTCAAGACCTTGTCTTGGCTCCACAAAATTATACCATATGAGAATATGTTCTCCATCACCTATTGGTGAACACGTCGTTCGATCTCCGTCAACATCATTGCAACTTTCACTCAGCCAGAATCGTCCCACGCGACTTCCTTCACAAGTCCGCCGTACACGTGTTTTTCCTCGTTGCACGACTCTCAAGGCGCATCTCGCCAACACGTATCAAGATTCATTATTTTATTTTATTTGTGCCTTACCCTCTCAATTTCTAAAGTTTTTAACAATTCATACTTACCGACGATTCCTCCACGCAAGGGTCCTAGTATATTTATCTAAGTCCAAAGCACAAATCAAAGAGTTAATTTATTAAGCCTAGAAAAATAAATAAATTCTTAAGTCTAAATTAGTTGTTCTCGCTGTTGGAATTTATATTATTATTATTATTACCGGTACAATTTTCCCGGGTCACTAGGACAATGTCCTAGTCCACATAAGCACTCACGATCGAGTCTTATGCTCACAGATCACAAACATCATAGAGAAATTTAAATCACACTATAGTCCACACGACTGTATCACAGAGCGTTTCAAAACGCACAATCACACACACACAGATGCCCTAGGTTCACATTCCAAGGGTCTTACAATCACATGAGGCAAGAGTCAATTTTACCCACTACCTTGCACGTACATATTTAAAATTAATTCACACATTCAAATATATCATATTTCAAATATCATATATCAAGGCAATTTTAAGAACAGAATTCCTCTCTGGCAGCACCCAATCTCTGTCCAAAATTAATTTAGCAAAATTTTTTTTATTTGGTGAAATTATTATATCAAATTAAATATCTTAAAACCTATTTTTAAAAAAAAAACTAATCCACACTCTCGGATTAAATCTACAAAAATTATAAAAATTCCTAGAAGTTCGCAGGTCAGCATGCTCCTCACAGTGAGCATACCTCAAAGATGTGCAATTTTCTCAACCTTCCAAAATGATATTTTTACTCAAATTTTTACGGTAAAAAGATAACATTCATACCTTTCAGAAAAAGTAAAAATTGATTCATAATTCCTCCTACATTTTTCCCAGTAATTTCTTTTCTAAGACCTATGCCTCAGGTTCGAAATTTGGGATCCATGTATGAGATCTGTCTAAACCTAATCAATTAACTTAGAAATTTTGGGTGAAAAATTTCGAAACTTACATCATTTTAAAGCTCTGTTTGTCTAGTTTTAATATAAAAAATTATATTTCAAAAAAAGTCATTATTTTGTTTTTAAAAGGTCAAAAACCGAACCTTGCCCGAACCAGTTTTTACAAGCAGTGTAGTCCCATTGTATGTCCCGGATGAACCTTTATTTGAGGTTATCTCACAATGATCTCAAAAGAAAAGTTGGTGAATTTTGAGTCTACTTTAACTGAAAACAAGTTTCATTTTATATACAACGGTTAGATTAAAAGTTATGTTCAAAAACGTAAATGTTGTCCAGGGCTTCTACGTGAAACAATCACTGCCCTAGCCAGTTTTCGTAACTAGAACGGTCCCATTGCCTGTCACGGATGAACCTTTATTTGAGGTTGTCTCGCAATGGTCTCAAAAGCAAAGTTGGTTCATTTTGAACCTAATTTAACTGGGGACAAATTTTTATCAAAATCCAACGGCTACATTAAAAGTTATGTTCAAAAAAAAAAACATTGTCCAGGGCTTCTACGTGAAACAATCACTGCCCGAGCCAGTTTTCGTAAGTAGAACGGTCCCATTGCCTATCACGGATGAACCTTCATTTGAGGTTATCTCGCAATGGTCTCAAAAGCAAAGTTGGTGCATTTTGAATCTACTTCAACTGGAAAAATTTTCATCAAAATCTAACGGCTAGATAAAAAGTTATGGTCGAAAACATAAACACTATCCAGGGCTTCTACCATGAGAGCCACTGCCAATAGCACTTTTTTTTTCGAAATTTCTTGAAAGTGCATGAGTTTCTAACAAATTTTGGGCATGGTCTCCTTTGTATTGGAGCCATCCCACGATTTTTAGGCAAGAAGAAGATGAGGAGAAAAGTTTTGACATAGACACAACCACTGCCAAAGAGAAATAAAAGGAAACAAAACCAGTCACACACATACAACTACACATTTCATGAAACCAGTTCACATGGGAGGCATTTAGGGTGAGAGTGGCTGGATCCTCCACCTCCAGCCACTTGAATCCATCAAAGAGTCCCCTTACTGTGATGAGGATCTTGCTGGATAGAGGAGAAGAAGCTGGTTAGCTTCCTTCAAAGGAGTATTGGCTGCTGGCCACTCCAACTAGAGTATGCAAGAGGAAGAAGAAGCTGAAAAAAGTGGTGTTTGTGAGGGAGAGAGTGAGCTGCGACCAGAGAAGGGAAGAGAGAGGGAGGAGCTATTTTTAATCTTCTCCTTGGACAGAAGTGGTTTGGCTGAAGTCAAGTGAGTGAGTGGTTGAGTGAGTGTAGGTGAGAGTTAGCCTTAAGTGTGATTTGAGTGATGCTTAGCTAGGGAGGCTGAAAAGTGTGATAGGGCTGGCTGCTGGCTTTGGCAGCAGTGAGACTGTCCCTGCATGAGATGCAAGTGGCCAATGGTCACTTGATTGGATGGTTGAGGGTCATGTCAATTTACACAGTGTAGAAATACACTGTGCAATTTAACTCATACGCGATTTTTACAACGAAAACTAATCGATAACTATCTAATTTAAATTTTAGAAATTCTTTACAATTGAAAAACTTTTTTTTTAACAACATAGAGACACAAACTACAAATAAACACAGACAAATAATTTTTTTTCTACTGACAGATGAATTCACATCTATTTCATTAGATACTTCAAACAGAGAAATTATCTATTTTTCACTGATGAATTTAAACACTGAACTTTAAATTTTCATTACACCACACATCATCAACTCAAATAATCATCGAAACTTAAAATCAAACTAACAGTCAATTATACAGAAAAGCAACTATAGAGAATTTATTCTAGCGAAATAATTTCTATCAGTTACTTGCAGTGATTTATATAAAGATAAATATAATTATGCATATTTATATATCTAATCAAGTTGATATTTTCAGGGTGTTACACCATGCCACCAGTCCCCACTGTTATTCCAGCCTTGGGCTCCATGGCCGGTCATTGGCATGTCCTTGGCCACCGTCACCGTCGAACCCTCTACCTCCGCCTCCGACACTGTTTGCTACTTCCGGCGAGGTGTTACCTCATCCAGTCCCATGCCAGCCCCCACTTTTGCTCCACCCTTGGGCTCCAAGGCCGGTCATAGGCATGTCCTTGGCCACTGTCACTATCGGACCCCTGCCTCTGCCTCCGACTCTGTTTGCTGTGTTCGGCCCAGGTATTATCTCACCAAGTCCTATGCCAGCCCCATAGTTGCTCTAGCCTTGGGCTCGATGGCATGTCTTGGGCATGCCCTTGGCCACTGTCACCGTGGGAGCCCCTGTCTCCGCCTCCATTGGTTGGGCATGCCCTTGACCGCTGTCGTCGGACCCCCTGCCTCCACCTCAGGGCTCTTATAGTGTCTTCTTGAAGATATTATTGGGGTTCGATTCTGCTGGGTTTGTACTTCATAGGTGGTTTCTAGTTGCAACTAAATATGGAGTAAACCTGGCACTGCGTGGGTCATTTGACATGACAGTCGTTGCGCGTGCGGAAGCCGTAGCTGCCCCTATTGCTACTTTACCCTTGGGCTCCATGGCCGGTCATGGATATGTCATTGGCCACTGTCATCGTCGGACCCCCTGCCTCCGCCTCCGACTCCTTTTGTTATGTCCGGCCTAGGTGTTACCTCACTCAGTCCCATGCCGCCAGCCCCCACTGCTATTCCACCCTTGGGCTCCATGGCCGGTCATGGGCATGTCCTTGGCCACCGTCACCGTCGGACCCCCTACCTTTGCCTCCGACACTGTTTGCTGCTTCCGACCCAGGTGTTACCTCATCCAGTCCCATGCCAGCCCCCACTGCTTCTCTACCCTTGGGCTCCAAGGCCGGTCTTAGGCATGTCCTTGGCCACAGTCACTATCGGACCCCCTCCCTCCGCCTCTGACTCTGTTTGCTGTGTTCGGCCCAGGTATTACCTCACCAAGTCCTATGCCAGCCCCCATAGTTGCTTTAGCCTTGGGCTCGATGGCCGGTCATGGGCATGCCCTTAGACACCATCTCCGTGGGACCCCCTGTCTCCGCCTCCATTGGTTGGGCATGCCCTTGACCGCTGTCGTCGGACCCCCTGCCTCCATCTCAGGGCTCTTATAGTGTCTTCTTGAAGATATTATTAGGGTTCGGTTCTGCTAGGTTTGTACTTCATAGGAGGTTTCTAGTTGCAACTAAATGTGGAGTAAACCTGGCACTGCGTGGGTCATTTGACATGACTGCCGTTGTGCATGCACAAGCTGTAGCTGCCCCCATTTTTGCTCTACCCTTGGGCTCCATGGCCGGTCAAGGGTAGTCCTTGGTCACCATCATCGTCAAACCCCCCTGCCTCCACCTCCGACTCCTTTTATTGCATCCGGCCCAGGTGTTACCTTACTCAGTCCCATGCCACCAGCCCCCATTGGTATTCCACCCTTGGGCTCCATGGCCAGTCATGGGCATGTCCTTGGCCACTGTTACCGTCGGACCCCCTACCTCCACCTCCTACACTGTTTGCTACTTAAGGCCCAAGTGTTACCTCACCCAGTCCCATGCCAGCCCCCACTGCCGCTCCATCCTTGGGCTCCATGGCCGATCATAGGCATGTCCTTGGCCACCATCACTATTGGACCCCCTGCCTCCGCCTCCGACTCTGTTTGCTGTGTTTGGCACAGGTGTTACCTCACCAAGTCCTATGCCAGCCCCCACTGTTACTCCAGCCTTGGGCTCGATGGCCAGTCATGGGCATGCCTTTGGCCACCGTCACTGTGGGACCCCCTGTCTCCGCCTCCGTTTGTTGGGCATGCCATTGACCGCTGTCGTCGGACTCCCCGCCTCCACCTCCGCCTCCACCTCAGGGTTCTTGTAGTGTCTTCTTGAAGATATTATTGGGGTTCGGTTCTGCTGGGTTTGTACTTCATAGGTGGTTTCTAGTTGCAACTAAACGTGGAGTAAACCTGGCACTGAGTGGGTCATTTGACATGACTGCCGTTGCGCGTGCGCAAGCCGTAGCTACCCCTACAACGACACCTGAAAGTGGCAACGGCATTGGGCAAGCCACTGTGACGAGACAGGGACCTGAAAGTGACTTGTGTAGTAGTAGCCGACCTCTAAACATCGGCCAAGTGTTTGAGGATTGTTTAGGATTAGGATAATCAAATTTTTAGGAATAGGGTAAGTATTTTTTTGGACAGCTGGTGTTTGCCCACTGTTGGGCATTAGGATTAGGATTAGGATCCTTATTTAGGATTGTTATGTTTTTGTGGTGTTTTTTTTGGACAACTGGTATTTCACATTCCCTTCTTTATATTTTAGATCCCCTCTCTTCTCTCTCCCTCTTGGTGCTGGCTGAGACTCCCTCCTCCCTCACAAACACCATTTTTTTCATCTCCTTCCTCCCTTGCATGCCATAGATAGAGTGATCAAAAGCCTAAACTCCTTTAGAGAAAAGTGACCAGCTCTTCTTCCTCCTTCACACGAGCTCACCATTGTGGTAAGGGGACTCTTTTGTGAATTCTAAAGTGGCTGCAGGTTGGAGGATCCAGCCACTCTTGCATAAATGCCTCCCTTGTTGACTGAAATTGTGAAAAATGTGTTTGCAAGTGTGTGTTGAGTTTGTTTTCTTAAAATCTTTTTGGTAGTAGCTTGTGGCTGTGTTCAAAGCTTCTCTTCATCTTTTTACTCTAGAGAAATTCGTGGGATGGCTTCAATACAAAGGAGACTATGCCCAATTTTTGTTAGAACCTATTTCTAAACCCTCATGCATTTTTTGAAACTCAAAAATCGGTGTTGGCAGTGGCTGTCTCATGTAGAAGCCCTGGACAGAACTTACATTTTTGTGAATAACTTTTGATCTTGCCGTTGGATTTTGATGAAACTTATCCTCAGTTAAACTAGACTCAAAATGCACCAACTTTTCATTTGAAACCATTGCGAGATAATCTCAAATGAAGGTTCATCCATGACATGCAATGGGACTGTTCTGCTTGTAGAAACTAGTTCGGGCAAGGTTCGGTTTTTGAGCTTTTTACACCAAAGTAATGAACGTTTTTGAAATATAATTTTTGTTTCTAAAACTAGACAAACATATATTTAAAATTATATAAGTTTAGAAAATTTTCATCCACAAATACTAATTTAATAAATTTGGTTAAAACAGAACACATGCATGGATTCCAGATTTTGAACCTGAGACATAGGTATTAGAAAAGAAATTATTGGGGAAAATGTAGGAGGAATTAGGATTCAAGTTTTATCTTTTCTGAAAGATATACATGTTATCTTTTTACCATAAAAATTTTAGTTAAAATATCATTTGGGAAGTTTGAGAAAATTACACATCTTTGAGGTATGCTCACTGTGAAGAACATACTGGCCTGCAAACTTCTAGGAATTTTAATAATTTTTGTAGATTTAATCTGAGAGTTTGGGATACCTTTTTGAAAAATAGGTTTTAAGGGCTTTAATTTGATATAACAATTTCATAGATTAAAAATCGTTGGCTAAATTAATTTTGAACAGAGATTAGGTGCTTCCAAAAAGGGATTCTGTCTTAAATTGCCTTTGAAATGTGACATTTGGATTGTGGTATATTGAATGTTTAAATTAATTATAATTGTGTGCATGTAAGGCAGTAGGTAAATTTTACCCTTGCCTTAAATGATTGTAAGACCCTTGGAATGCGAACCTAGGGCATCTCTGTGCGTGTGATTTGTGCATTTTGAAACGCTCTGTGGTACAGTCACGTGGACTGTAGTATGAATTGTATTTCTCTGTGATGTCTATGTTTGGTGAGCATAAGACTCAAATGCAAGTGCTTATGTGGACTAGGACTCTGTCCCAATAATCTGATTAAATTTTGTCGGCAATAATAATAATATAAATTCCAACAGTGAGAATAATTAATTTAGACTTATGAATTAATTTATTTTATAAGCTTAATAAATGAACTCTTTAATTTGTGTTTTAGACTTAGATAAACATTCTAGGACCCTTGCTTGGAGAAATTGTCGATAAGTATTAATTATTAAAAACTTTAGAAATTGAGAGGGTAAGACACAAATAAAATGTAATAAAGAATCTTGGTACGTGATGGCGATATACGCCTTGAGAGTCGTACAACAAGGAAATACGTGTGTACGACGGACTTATGAAGGAAGTCGCGTGGGGCAATTCCGGCTGAGAGAAAGATGCAAAGATGTTGGTGGAGATCGAACGACGTGGTCACCAATAGGTGATGGAGACAACTGTCTCGTATGGTATATTTTGTTGGAGCCAGGACAAGGTCTTGAGCTCGGCATTGATTCGATCCGTCTTATACCACTAGTAGCGGAAACCCACGGTGACGAGCACAGATAATCTTTGTGAGAGAGTGTGCGAGGAGTAAGTCCTCGGAGTATGAATGGCCACAGATTGGTACCTGAGAGATGATCGTGAGGCATTACGACCTTGGAGGGTAGGCATCGAGTTGCGACTTCGTTCACACAAACTGACTTGGTGACCTTGACAATAACCACGAGAAATTCTCAGTTGGTGAGAGCCCACCTTATACCAGGGTGATGGTGTACTCCCAGCAATCATTCCCCTCAATATATGTAAGATCACTGAGTTCTGGGAGTTCCAAGTGGCAGCTGGCCAGTGTGTTATACGAGTAGGTTCCGAGTGTGAACGTTAGAGAACCACCCCATAGTGGTTAGCAGGATTGTGTGTGACTTTTAAAGTCGTTTCTGTGTGAGTTGCTTGAGAACCACCCCACGTCACCCTTTCTGTGTGTTTATTTTCTTTAGGTCCGGATGGCGGACGAGGAACCAGCCCTCCATTGGGAGGTTGATTGTTACTACAGATGATGGATAGCCGACGTGGTCGCAGGCGTAGACCACTTTACCAGTTATATCAGATTTACACAGACGCCCATCGATGAGCCCGTAGGAGCATACCCAATGGTAGCAAAGTATTTTTCATGGTGGACGCAGCCGACGCCACCATACTACCGCCACACAGAGCCTATGGACATGGTGATGATCTCTTCCTATCTATATTCTTCCGAGCATACTGAGACTATTCCCCACTCTTCAGGGTGCAGCTAGAGGAGTTGGAAGACTCTGATACCGAGGAGACTCCTACTGAGGGGAGTTCTTCAGAGGTGCCCGACTACGTACCCCAGCCGGAGTACAAGGCAGCGAAGGAGGACCTTGAGGCCGTTCCAGAGGCGATGGAGTTGGACGAGGTAGAGCCAGCAGCAACTGCAGTTGAGGAGGTGGCAGAGGCTCCTGTCGAGGGTGTCGGTTGGTTACCCGCTGAGGACGTTATGGATTCGGAGGAGGATCCTGAGGAGGATTCTTCCAGGGATTCCTTCGAGGTTTCCTCCCATGAGTCCCGTACTTAGCATTTTGTTGACCAACAGATGCTTAGGCTTGGGTGGAGTTCTCTGGGGGTAGATAGTTGGTGACTGGTCTGAATGTTAAGATCTCGTTTTATCTTTATCATGTATTTTGTTTGGTAGATCTAGGCATTCAGATGTTTTGTTGTATGTATTTCAGTCATCCTACGTGCCATGTTAGGTATTTGCTATACACAGTTACTGGGAAACTCCATGATGCTTGTCAGACTCGGATTTATATATTTATGCATTGTATCTTTCTAGTTATTCGTCACTGTATTTATTTATTGTCTTATTTATTTATTCCGCGTATTTGAAAATTTAAAGCGACCTTTTACAATGATAAACACGTTATGATCTTTTTAAATTAAAAATGACGTGTTAATAACTGCCAAAATAAATGAGGACTTTTGGAATTAAAGTTTAAAATTGAAATGCATAGTTAAATTAAAAAGTTTTTAAAATTCACTAAAATTCCAACAGCTATGTTTTAACTTCACTTGTTTTCACAAGTACAAATTAATTAAAGAGATTTAGAAAATAATCAATGGAATTAAATACGACAAATTTCCATTTTAGAGATTATGGCGTTACACCATCAGATTAAATGAACTTGAAAGGGTTCTTGGAGTGAAGGCTGTTGAAAGTCACCCAAAATATTTGGGTCTTCCTACTATAATTGGTAGATCAAAGAAGCAAATATTTAATTTTGTTCAACAAAGTGTCTGAAAGAAAATCAAAGGTTGGAAGGAAGGATCTTTATCCATGGCAGGAAGAGAGGTTCTGATAAAATCGGTTGTTCAATCCATACCTTCCTATGTCATAAGTTGCTTTATGTTGCCAATATCAACTTGCTCACAAATAGATAGCATGACTGGACGCTTCTTTTGGGGTGGTAATGATAGTGCAAAGAAAATCCATTGGCTATCTTGGGACAAATTGTCTAAAAATCAAAGAGGGAAGGAGGACTTGGTTTTCGTATCATTAGAGCCTTCAACATGGCACTGTTATCTAAACAATGGTAGAGAATCATATCTATGGAAAACTCTCTCTTGGCTGCCACACTAAAAGCAAAATACTTCCCAAGGGTGTCCATCCTTTTTGTGCAAAGGTGGGAAGTAATGCTTGCTATATGTGGAGGAGTTTGATGGAGTGCAGATGGATCTTGGAAGAGGGAACCATTTGGAGGATTGGTGATGGCCAAACATCTAGGATCTAGCAAGATAAATGGATTCCCAACCTTAGAGATAATTGTATTCATTGTCCTATTCCTCATGATATGGATTCTGATCTCTATGTGTCTTTTCTCTTCTCAGATCAAGAGTCAGAGTGGGACCATCAAAAGATTAATATGTTTTTCCCCCTGAAGTGGCAGCTAATATTTTTTCTATTCCTCTCTCAAGCCGAAATATGAGAAATCTCCTAGCTTGGAAACACACTCAACATGGCAACCATATAGTGAAATCTGGTTACCAGATGATTTTGGAAAGGAAATATGACAATCAAGTTGAAACTAGTTCAACAATTAAGGCCAAATGGAAGGAATTATGGTCAGTTCATGCTCCCCCAAAATGTAAGAGCTTTGTTTCGCGAGCCTATAAAAAGATCATCCATGTGAAAGAATCTCTGAAGAAGAAATCTATTTGCCATGATGATGTCTGCCCCTACTGTGGTGAAAGAGTTGAATCACTGGTGCATGCTTTATTAACGTGTGATCATGTGAGACCTATTTGGTTTGCATCTGGCTTATCCATTCGAATTGATCCCTTAATGACAGATTTCTCGGATTGGATAAATTGTTGGCTGAATTCAAAAGAGGATGAACCGGTAAGTTTGATATTCTGGTTGTTATGGGCTATTTGGCATAGAAGAAATATATGGGTTTTTGAAGGCAGAAAACAACAAAGGATTGAGCAAACTTTACAAGTGGCAGAATCCTTGCAACAACAGTCACCTGAATTAATGAATTCACAGATAACTCAGCAGCAAATGGTTTGGAGGCCTTCACCTAAAGCATGGATAAAGGGTAATTTTGATGCTTCCTTGAAGAACAAGGATGGTACAGGCTTTGGTGTAATTTTCAGAGATTCATCATGAAATGTTTTTGGTGCTGCAACAGATTTTTGCCAGGTTTGCTATCAGTCACATATAGCTTAATTTTTATGTTTCAAATGGGCTCTTAAAGTGGCTATACAGATGTGCTTCCAAGTGATTATGCTTGAAACAAATAATCTACAAATTTATAATGCTTGGCACCATCAGGATGGGATCACCCCACAGACCTATTTCCAGAGTTTGATTGAAGATTGTAGAGCTCAAAGTTCCCTCTTTTCTAGTTGTGGCTGACTTTCACCAAAAGAGCAGGCAACATGGCAGCTGATAACCTTGCTAGTTTTGCTTCTTCTTTCAAAGAGATGTATTGGTTGGAGGACTATCCCCACCAGATTCATTCTGCTATCTTACCTTCTTTTGAATAGATACAGAATTTTCCATAAAAAAAACTCCCTGCTTTCTACTTCCTACACAAAAAGACAAACCCAAACCCATTTTACTCCCTGCTCTCTACTCCTTACACAAAGACAAACCCAAACCCACTGTACTCCCCTACTCTTCTGCCTCCCTACTCCCTATCTTTTTTTTTATTCATTTGCTTTATGCAGCCATAAGGCATTATGCTTATCGATACACCATTGTACTCTTCTACTCTTCTGACTTGCTTTATCTTGATTTTTTTTACTCATCTGCTTTAGCTTGATCTTGTTCCATAGAAAAGAAACAACTTCTTCTTAGCGTCCCTTGAATTTCTAAAATAAGCCTGGAGAAACAATCTGTGAGATGTTTCCTCATTTGGGAAAGATGTGTTTTTATAAGTCCCGCCTTCACCTCTGCTCCGCAACCACATCCTCGCCCTTGCATTTTGAAAATGAATATATTTTTTTTTTATGTTTGGTTTTCTTGTTCTCGTGAAATTTACCAATGGGACGGTTCGGTTCCCAACTCAAGCCCCCACTGCTGCTCCACCCTTGAGCTCCATGGCCAGTCATGGATATGTCCTTGGTCACCGTCATCATCGGACCCCCTGTCTCCGCCTCCGACTTTGTTTGCTGCGTCTGGCCCAGGTGTTACCTCACCCAGTCCCATGCCACCAACCCTCACTGCTGCTCCACCTTTGGGCTCCACAGCCGGTCATAGGCATGTCCTTGATCACCATCACCGTCAAACCCCCTTGCCTCCACCTCCGACTCCGTTTACTGCGTCCGGCACAGGTGTTACCTCACCCAGTCCCATGCCAGCCCCCATTGCTGCTCCACCTTTGGGCTCCATGGCCGGTCATGGGCATGTCCTTTGCCACCGTCACCATTGAACCCCCTGCCTCCTCCTCCGACTCCGTTTGCTGCGTCCGGCCCAGGTGTTACCTCACCCAGTCCCATGCCAGCCCCCATTGTTGCTCCAGCCTTAGGTTCGATGGCCGATCATGAGCATGCCCTTGGCTATCGTCACCGTGGGACCCCCTGCCTCTGCTCCGTTTGCTGGGCATGCCCTTGGCCGTTGTCGTCGGACCCCCCGCCTCCACCTCCGCCTCCGCATCAGCATTCAGGGCTCTTGTAGTGTCTTCTTGAAGATATTATTAGGGTTCGGTGCTGCTGGGTTTGTACTTCATGGGTGGTTTCTAGTTGCTACTAAACGTGGAGTAAACCTAGCAGTGCGTGGGTCATTTGACATGACTGTCGCTGTGGTGTGTAAGCCGTTGCGAAAGCCGTAGCTACCCCTACAACGACACCTGAAAGTGGCAGCGGCACTGGGCAAGCCACTATGACGGGACCGGGACCTGAAAATGACTTGGGTAGTAGTAGCTGACCACTACACATCAGCCAAGTGTTTGAGGAATGTTTTGGGTTACGATAATCAAATTTTTAGGATCAGGATGAGTGTTTTTTGGACAGCTAGTATTTACCCATTGTTGGGCATTAGGATTAGGACCCTTGTTTAGGATTGTTATGGTTTTTTTGGTGTTTTTTTTATAGCTGGTATTTCACATTCCCCTCTTTATATTTCAGATCCCTTCTTTTGTTATCCATTCCCCTTTTATCCTGATCCTAAGCATTATATTAAAGGCACCTACAGAAATGTCAAGCTACAACTTATATTTTTGTCTGTTTAGATTACTATTGTCAAAATTATGATAAATTTACTAATAGAAAAGTATGAGTAATGTGTAAGGAAAGTATACAATAAATATGAAAAGAAAGTTACTATTTAACATGTCAATTTAGTGTTGAAAATTATAGTTTAGTGTGAAAAATGATTTATTATTTCATTAAGTTTATACTGGTGCATATTGGAAACATCTACACACAACTCTTTCTCATAATAGATAATATACAATTTTAGGCTATAAGGGACTGGCAAGTTATATTGTGTATCTTGCCTGCTATTCACTTATGAATTATGATAGATTAAAGTGTGATCATTCGAAGTTCCATTTTTAGTTAATGTAAATTCAGAAAATTAATAAGGATCCCAATATAGTGTTGGACAGATTCACTTTTCTGATTGCTCTATGTTTTCACCTATTCATTTCTTTTAAGGTTTTTTGCAACATATTTGTTGTTTATTTCCTTTGACACTGCCCTGCCCCCACAAATTTTCTACTGGAGTTGTAGGCCACCTTTTTTTGTCACATTTTCCATGGTGTGTTGTTTAGAATTTTTCTGCATTTGTAGGTATTTTGCTGTTTTGTTTAAAGAATATGAACATTTCCTTTTTTTATTCTTTTTTGTTCATTTTTTAGAGCACTAGGTGCTTATACTTGAAATAAAGAGATTACTCTAAGTTTCGTAATATAATAAAGCAATCAATATATACTTCGAATTTATGCCTTTAATGACAGCAAGTTGTTAGTCTTTAAACTTAACAACTTGCGGTCATTTTAGTCCCTAAACTTAACCATTTACTAACATTTTGGTCCCTTAACTTAATCACGTACTGTCATCTGTGGGACTGTTCGGTTCCCAACTCAAGCCCCCACTGCTGCTCCACCCTTGAGTTCCATGGCCGGTCATGGGTGTGTCCATGGCCACCATCATCATCGGACCTCCCTGCCTCCGACTCCATTTGCTGCGTCTGGCCCAGGTGTTACCTCACCCAGTCCCATTCCACCAGCCCCCACTGTTGCTCCACCCTTGGGCTCCATAGTCGGTCATAGGCATGTCCTTAGCCACCATCACCGTCAGACCTCCTTGCCTCCGCCTCCGACTCTGTTTGCTGTGTCTGGCCCAGGTGTTACCTCATCCAGTCCCATGCCAGCCCCCACTGCTGCTCCACCTTTGTGCTCCATCGCCGGACATGGGCATGTCCTTGGCCATCGTCACCGTCGAACCCCTTGCCTCCACCTCCGACTCCGTTTGCTGCGTCCGGCCCAGGTGTTACCTCACCCAGTCCCATGCCAGTCCCCACTATTGATCCAGCCTTAGGCTCGATGGCCGGTCATGCTTGGCCACCATCATCGTGGGACCCCCGCCTCCACCTCCGCCTCCGCATCAGCCATCAGGGCTCTTGTAGTGTCTTCTTGAAGATATCGGTGCTACTGAGTTTGTACTTCATGGGTGGTTTCTAGTTGCTACTAAACGTGGAGTAAACCTAGCAGTGCGTGGGTCATTTGACATGACTGTCGCTGTGGTGTGTAAGCCGTTGCGGAAGCCGTAGCTACCCCTACAACGACACCTGAAAGTGGCAGCGGCACTGGGCAAGCCACTATGACGGGACCGGGACCTGAAAATGACTTGGGTAGTAGTAGCTGACCATTACACATCAGCCAAGTGTTTGAGGAATGTTTTGGGTTACGATAATCAAATTTTTAGGATCAGGATGAGTGTTTTTTGGACAGCTAGTATTTACCCATTGTTGGGCATTAGGATTAGGACCCTTGTTTAGGATTGTTATGGTTTTTTTGGTGTTTTTTTTATAGCTGGTATTTCACATTCCCCTCTTTATATTTCAGATCCCTTCTTTTGTTATCCATTCCCCTTTTATCCTGATCCTAAGCATTATATTAAAGGCACCTACAGAAATGTCAAGCTACAACTTATATTTTTGTCTGTTTAGATTACTATTGTCAAAATTATGATAAATTTACTAATAGAAAAGTATGAGTAATGTGTAAGGAAAGTATACAATAAATATGAAACGAAAGTTACTATTTAACATGTCAATTTAGTGTTGAAAATTATAGTTTAGTGTGAAAAATGATTTATTATTTCATTAAGTTTATACTGGTGCATATTGGAAACATCTACACACAACTCTTTCTCATAATAGATAATATACAATTTTAGGCTATAAGGGACTGGCAAGTTATATTGTGTATCTTGCCTGCTATTCACTTATGAATTATGATAGATTAAAGTGTGATCATTCGAAGTTCCATTTTTAGTTAATGTAAATTCAGAAAATTAATAAGGATCCCAATATAGTGTTGGACAGATTCACTTTTCTGATTGCTCTATGTTTTCACCTATTCATTTCTTTTAAGGTTTTTTGCAACATATTTGTTGTTTATTTCCTTTGACACTGCCCTGCCCCCACAAATTTTCTACTGGAGTTGTAGGCCACCTTTTTTTGTCACATTTTCCATGGCGTGTTGTTTAGAATTTTTCTGCATTTGTAGGTATTTTGCTGTTTTGTTTAAAGAATATGAACATTTACTTTTTTTATTCTTTTTTGTTCATTTTTTAGAGCACTAGGTGCTTATACTTGAAATAAAGAGATTACTCTAAGTTTCGTAATATAATAAAGCAATCAATATATACTTCGAATTTATGCCTTTAATGACAGCAAGTTGTTAGTCTTTAAACTTAACAACTTGCGGTCATTTTAGTCCCTAAACTTAACCATTTACTAACATTTTGGTCCCTTAACTTAATCACGTACTGTCATCTGTGGGACTGTTCGGTTCCCAACTCAAGCCCCCACTGCTGCTCCACCCTTGAGTTCCATGGCCGGTCATGGGTGTGTCCATGGCCACCATCATCATCGGACCTCCCTGCCTCCGACTCCATTTGCTGCGTCTGGCCCAGGTGTTACCTCACCCAGTCCCATTCCACCAGCCCCCACTGTTGCTCCACCCTTGGGCTCCATAGTCGGTCATAGGCATGTCCTTAGCCACCATCACCGTCAGACCTCCTTGCCTCCGCCTCCGACTCTGTTTGCTGTGTCTGGCCCAGGTGTTACCTCATCCAGTCCCATGCCAGCCCCCACTGCTGCTCCACCTTTGTGCTCCATCGCCGGACATGGGCATGTCCTTGGCCATCGTCACCGTCGAACCCCTTGCCTCCACCTCCGACTCCGTTTGCTGCGTCCGGCCCAGGTGTTACCTCACCCAGTCCCATGCCAGTCCCCACTATTGATCCAGCCTTAGGCTCGATGGCCGGTCATGAGCATGCCCTTGGCCACCATCATCGTGGGACCCCCGCCTCCACCTCCGCCTCCGCATCAGCCATCAGGGCTCTTGTAGTGTCTTCTTGAAGATATCGGTGCTACTGAGTTTGTACTTCATGGGTGGTTTCTAGTTGCTACTAAACGTGGAGTAAACCTAGCAGTGCGTGGGTCATTTGACATGACTGTCGCTGTGGTGTGTAAGCCGTTGCGGAAGCCGTAGCTACCCCTACAACGACACCTGAAAGTGGCAGCGGCACTGGGCAAGCCACTATGACGGGACCGGGACCTGAAAATGACTTGGGTAGTAGTAGCTGACCATTACACATCAGCCAAGTGTTTGAGGAATGTTTTGGGTTACGATAATCAAATTTTTAGGATCAGGATGAGTGTTTTTTGGACAGCTAGTATTTACCCATTGTTGGGCATTAGGATTAGGACCCTTGTTTAGGATTGTTATGGTTTTTTTGGTGTTTTTTTTATAGCTGGTATTTCACATTCCCCTCTTTATATTTCAGATCCCTTCTTTTGTTATCCATTCCCCTTTTATCCTGATCCTAAGCATTATATTAAAGGCACCTACAGAAATGTCAAGCTACAACTTATATTTTTGTCTGTTTAGATTACTATTGTCAAAATTATGATAAATTTACTAATAGAAAAGTATGAGTAATGTGTAAGGAAAGTATACAATAAATATGAAACGAAAGTTACTATTTAACATGTCAATTTAGTGTTGAAAATTATAGTTTAGTGTGAAAAATGATTTATTATTTCATTAAGTTTATACTGGTGCATATTGGAAACATCTACACACAACTCTTTCTCATAATAGATAATATACAATTTTAGGCTATAAGGGACTGGCAAGTTATATTGTGTATCTTGCCTGCTATTCACTTATGAATTATGATAGATTAAAGTGTGATCATTCGAAGTTCCATTTTTAGTTAATGTAAATTCAGAAAATTAATAAGGATCCCAATATAGTGTTGGACAGATTCACTTTTCTGATTGCTCTATGTTTTCACCTATTCATTTCTTTTAAGGTTTTTTGCAACATATTTGTTGTTTATTTCCTTTGACACTGCCCTGCCCCCACAAATTTTCTACTGGAGTTGTAGGCCACCTTTTTTTGTCACATTTTCCATGGTGTGTTGTTTAGAATTTTTCTGCATTTGTAGGTATTTTGCTGTTTTGTTTAAAGAATATGAACATTTCCTTTTTTTATTCTTTTTTGTTCATTTTTTAGAGCACTAGGTGCTTATACTTGAAATAAAGAGATTACTCTAAGTTTCGTAATATAATAAAGCAATCAATATATACTTCGAATTTATGCCTTTAATGACAGCAAGTTGTTAGTCTTTAAACTTAACAACTTGCGGTCATTTTAGTCCCTAAACTTAACCATTTACTAACATTTTGGTCCCTTAACTTAATCACGTACTGTCATCTGTGGGACTGTTCGGTTCCCAACTCAAGCCCCCACTGCTGCTCCACCCTTGAGTTCCATGGCCGGTCATGGGTGTGTCCATGGCCACCATCATCATCGGACCTCCCTGCCTCCGACTCCATTTGCTGCGTCTGGCCCAGGTGTTACCTCACCCAGTCCCATTCCACCAGCCCCCACTGTTGCTCCACCCTTGGGCTCCATAGTCGGTCATAGGCATGTCCTTAGCCACCATCACCGTCAGACCTCCTTGCCTCCGCCTCCGACTCTGTTTGCTGTGTCTGGCCCAGGTGTTACCTCATCCAGTCCCATGCCAGCCCCCACTGCTGCTCCACCTTTGTGCTCCATGGCCGGACATGGGCATGTCCTTGGCCATCGTCACCGTCGAACCCCTTGCCTCCACCTCCGACTCCGTTTGCTGCGTCCGGCCCAGGTGTTACCTCACCCAGTCCCATGCCAGTCCCCACTATTGATCCAGCCTTAGGCTCGATGGCCGGTCATGAGCATGCCCTTGGCCACCATCATCGTGGGACCCCCGCCTCCACCTCCGCCTCCGCATCAGCCATCAGGGCTCTTGTAATGTCTTCTTGAAGATATCGGTGCTACTGAGTTTGTACTTCATGGGTGGTTTCTAGTTGCTACTAAACGTGGAGTAAACCTAGCAGTGCGTGGGTCATTTGACATGACTGTCGCTGTGGTGTGTAAGCCGTTGCGGAAGCCGTAGCTACCCCTACAACGACACCTGAAAGTGGCAGCGGCACTGGGCAAGCCACTATGACGGGACCGGGACCTGAAAATGACTTGGGTAGTAGTAGCTGACCACTACACATCAGCCAAGTGTTTGAGGAATGTTTTGGGTTAGGATAATCAAATTTTTAGGATCAGGATGAGTGTTTTTTTGGACAGCTGGTGTTTGCCCACTGTTGGGCATTAGGATTAGGGTTAAATAAAAGGTAAAATTCTATTTTGGTCCCTAAAAGTGTGTGGCACTGATAGATGGTCTCTGAAAGATGAAAAATTCCGATTTAGTCCCTGAATGTGTAAAAAGTGTGACAAATTAGTCCTGCAGCTAACTCATCACCGTTAACCTTAACGAATGTGCCTACGTGGCACATTTGGTGATGATGTGGCCATTGACTATTGCCAGGTGTCATCCACGTGGCTGCCACGTGTCTAAAAGTTGACTTTTTACTTTAGCCTTCAAACTTAACAACTTGCTGTCATTTTAGTCCCTAAACTTAACCATTTACTAACAATTTGGTCCCTTAACTTAATCACGTACTGTCATTTGTGGGACCATTCGATTCTCAACTCAAACCCCCACTGCTGCTCCACCGTTGAGCTCCAAGGTCGGTCATGGGAATGTCCTTAGCCACCATCATCATCGGACACCCTGCCTCTGACTCTGTTTACTGCGTCTGGCCCAGATGTTACCTCACCCAGTCCCATGCCACCAGCCCCTACTGCTGCTCCACCCTTGGGCTCCATAGTCAGTCATAAGCATGTCCTTGGCCACCATCACCGTCAGACCCCCTTACCTCCGCCTCTGACTCAATTTGCTGCATCTGACCCAGGTGTTACCTCACCCAGTCCCATGCCAGCCCCCACTGCTGCTCCAACTTTGGGCTCCATGGCCGGTCTTGGGCATGTCCTTGGACACCGTCACCGTCAAACCCATTGCCTCCACTTCCGACTCCGTTTGCTGCGTCCGGCCCAGGTGTTACCTCACCCAGTCCCATGCCAGCCCCCACTATTGCCCCAGCCTTAGGCTCGATGGTCGGTCATGAGAATGTCCTTGGCCACCGTCATCGTGGGACCACCCTGCCTCCGCCTCCGCATTCGCATCAGCCATCAGGGCTCTTATAGTGTCTCCTTAAAGATATTATTAGGGTTCGATGCTGCTAGGTTTGTACCTCATGGGTGGTTTCTAGTTGCTACTAAACATGGAGTAAACCTAGCAGTGTGTAGGTCATTTGACATGACTGCCGCTGCGTGTGTACAAGCCACTGTGGAAGCCGTAGCTGCCCCTATAACGACACCTAAAGTGGCAGCGACATTAGGCAAGCCACTGTGATAGGACCGGGACCTAAAAGTGACTTGGGTAGTAGTAACTGACCACTAAACATCGGCCAAGTGTTTGAGGAATGTTTAGGGTTAGGATAATCAAATTTTTAGGATTAGGATCAGTGTTTTTTTGGACAGCTGGTGTTTGCCCACTGTTGGGCATTAGGATTAGGATTAAATAAAAGCTAAAATTCTTTTTTGGTCCCTGAAAGTGTGTGGTGCTGATAGATGGTCTTTGAAAGATGGAAAATTCCAATTTAATCTCTGAATGTGAAAAAAGTGTGACAAATTTGTCCTACAGTTAACTCATCACCGTTAACCTTAACGAAAGTGCCTACGTGGCACATTTGGTGATGATGTGGCCATTGACTATTGCCAGGTGTCATTCACGTGGCTGCCATGTGTCTAAAAGTTGACTTTTCACTTTAGTCTTCAAACATAAAAACTTACTGTCATTTGAGTCCCTAAACTTAACCACTTACTAACATGTTGGTCCCCTAACTTAATCACGTACTGTCATTTATGCGACGGTTCGGTTCCCAACTCATGCCCCCACTGCTTCTCCACCCTTGAGCTCCAAGGCCGGTCATGGGTATGTCCTTGGCCACCATCATCATCGGACCCCTCTGCCTTCAATTCCGTTTGCTGCGTCTGGCCCAGGTTTTACCTCACCCAGTCCCATGCCACCAGCCCCCACTGCTGCTCCACCCTTGGGCTCCATAGTCAGTCATAGGCATGTCCTTGGCCACCATCATCGTCAGACCCCCTTGCCTCCGCCTCCGACTCTGTTTATTGTGTCTAGCCCAGGTGTTACCTCACCCAGTCCCAAGCCAGGCCCCACTGCTGCTCCACCTTTAGGCTTCATGGACGGTCATGGGTATGTCCATGGCCACCGCCACTGTCGAACCCCTTGCCTCTACCTCCGACTCCGTTTGTTGCATCCGGCCCAGGTGTTACCTCACCCAGTCCCATGCCAGCCCCCACTATTGATCCAGCCTTAGGCTTGATGGCCGGTCATTAGCATGCCCTTGGCCACCGTCAACGTGGGACCCCCTTGCCTTCACCTCCACCTCCGCATCAACTATCAGGGCACTTGTAGAGTCTTCTTAAAGATATTATTAGGGTTCGGTGCTGTTGGGTTTGTACTTCATGGGTGGTTTCTAGTTGCTACTAAACGTGGACTAAACCTAGCAGAGCGTGGGTCATTTGACAAGACTGTCACTGTGCGTGTGTAAGCCACTGCGAAAGCCGTAGTTGCCCCTACAACGACACTTAAAGTGGCAGCGGCATTGGGCAAGCCACTGTGATGGGACCGGGACCTAAAAGTGACTTAGGTAGTAGTAGCTGACCACTAAACATCGCCCAAGTATTTGAGGTATGTTTAGGGTTAGGATAATCAAATTTTTAGGATCAGGATGAGTGTTTTTTTGACAGCTGGTGTTTGCCCACTGTTGGGCATTAGGATTAGGATTAAATACAAAGTAAAATTCTATCCTGAAAGTGTGTGGCGCTGATAGATGGTCTCTGAAAGATGAAAAATTCCAATTTAGACCCTGAATGTGCAAAAAGTGTAACAAATTAGTCTTGCAGTTAACTCATCACCGTTAACCTTAACGAATATGCCTACGTGGCACATTTGGTGATGATGTGGCCGTTGACTGTTGCCAGGTGTCATTAAGTGGCTGCCACGTGTCATCCACATGGCTGCCACTTGTCTAAAAGTTGACTTTTCACTTTAGTCTTTAAACTTAACAACTTGCTGTCATTTTAGTCCCTAAACTTAACCACTTACTAACATGTTGGTCCCTTAACTTAATCACGTACTGTCATTTGTGGGACGGTTCGGTTCCCAACTCAATCCCCCACTACTGCTCCACCCTTGAGCTCTAAGGCCGGTCATGGGTATGCCCTTGGCCACCATCATCATCGGACCCCTGCCTTCAACTCAGTTTACTGCGTCTAGCCCAAGTGTTACCTCACCCAGTCCCATGCCACCAGCCCCCACTGCTACTCCACCCTTGGGCTCCATAGTCAGTCTTAGGCATATCCTTGGCCACCGTCACCATCAGACCCCTTTGCCTCCGCCTCCGACTCCGTTTGCTGCGTCTGGCCCAGGTGTTACCTCACCCAGTCCCATGCCAGCCCCCACTGCTGCTCCACCTTTGGGCTCCATGGTCGGTCATGGGCATGTCCTTGTCCACCGTCACCGTCAAACCCCTTGCCTCCAGTTCCAACTCCATTTGCTGCGTACGACCTAGGTGTTACCTCACCCAGTCCCATGCTAGCCCCCACTATTGCTCCAGCCTTAGGCTCGATGATCGGTCGTGATGCCCTTGGCCACCGTCATCGTGGGACCCCCTGCCTCCACCTCTTCCTCCACATCAGCCATCAAGGCTCTTGTAGTGTCTTCTTGAAGATATTATTAGGGTTCGGTGCTGCTGGGTTTATACTTCAAGGGTGGTTTCTTGTTGCTACTAAACGTACAGTAAACCTAGCAGTGCGTGGGTCATTTGACATGACTGCCGCTGCGCATGTGTAAGCCACTACGGAAGCCGTAGTTGCCCCTACAATGACACCTAAAGTGGGAACGACATTGGGCAAGCCACTGTGACGAGACCGGGACCTAAAAGTGACTTAGGTAGTAATAGCTGACCACTAAACATCGCCCAAGTGTTTGAGGTATGTTTAGGGTTAGGATAATCAAATTTTTAGAATCAGAATGAGTGTTGTTTTGGACAGCTGGTGTTTGCCCACTGTTGGGCATTAGGATTAGGATTAAATAAAAAGTAAAATTCTATTTTTGTCCCTGAAAGTGTGTGGCACTGATAGATGGTCTCTGAAAGATGAAAAATTCCAATTTAGTCCTTGAATGTGCAAAAAGAGTGACAAATTAGTCCTACAGTTAATTCATCACCGTTAACCTTAACGATGTCCCTACGTGGCACATTTGGTGATGATGTAGCCATTGACTGTTGCCAGGGGTCATTCACGTGTCATCCACGTGGCTGCCACGTGTCTAAAAGTTAACTTTTCACTTTTGTCTTCAAACTTAACAACTTGCTGTCATTTTAGTCCCTAAACTCAACCACTTACTAACATTTTGGTCCTTTAACTTAATCACGTACTGTCATTTATGGGATAGTTCGGTTCCCAACTCAATCCCCCACTGCTGCTCCACCCTTGAGCTCCAACGCCGATCATGGGTATGTCCGTGGCCACCATCATCATCGGACCCCCCGCCTCCGACTCCGTTTACTGCGTCTGGCCCAGTTGTTACCTCACCCAGTCCCATGCCACCAGTCCCCACTGCTGCTCAACCCTTGGGCTCCATAGTCGGTCATATGCATGTCCTTGGCTACCGTCACCATCAGACCCAGTTGCCTCCGCCTCTGACTCCGTTTGCTGTGTCTGGCCCAGGTGTTACCTCACCCAGTCCCATGCCAGCCCCCACTGCTGCTCCAACTTTGGGCTCCATGGCCGGTCTTGGGCATGTCTTTGGACATCATCACCGTCGAACCCCTTGCCTCCACTTCCGACTCTATTTACTGTGTCCGGCCTAGGTGTTACCTCACCCAGTCCCATGACAGCCCCCACTATTGCTCCAGCCTTAGGCTCGATGGCTGGTCATGAGAATGTCCTTGGCCACCGTCATCGTGGGACCACCCTGCCTCCACCTCCGCATTCGCATCAGCCATCAGGGCTCTTGTATTGTCTCCTTAAAGATATTATTAGGGTTCGGTGCTACTGGGTTTGTACCTTATGGGTGGTTTCTAGTTGCTACTAAACGTGGAGTAAACCTAGCAGTGCGTGGGTCATTTGACATGACTGCCACTGCGTGTGTGTAAGCCACTGCGGAAGCCGTAGCTGCCCCTAAAATGACACCTAAAGTGGCAGTGGCATTGGGCAAGCCACTATGACGGGACCGGGACCTAAAAGTGACTTGGGTAGTAGTAGCTGACCACTAAACATCGGCCAAGTGTTTGAGGAATGTTTAGGGTTAAGATAGTCAAATTTTTAGGATCAGGATGAGTGTTTTTTTGGACAGCTGGTGTTTGCCCACTGTTGGGCATTAGAATTAGGATTAAATAAAAGGTAAAATTTTATTTTGGTCCCTAAAAGTGTGTGGAACTGATAGATGGTCTCTGAAAGATGAAAAATTCCGATTTAGTCCCTGAATGTGCAAAAAGTGTGACAAATTAGTCCTGCAGTTAACTCATCACCGTTAACCTTAACGAATGTGCCTACGTGGCACATTTGGTGATGATGTGGCCATTGACTGTTGCCAGGTGTCTAAAAGTTGACTTTTCACTTTAGCCTTTAAACTTAACAACTTGCTGTCATTTTAGTCCCTAAACTTAACCACTTACTAACATTTTGGTCCCTTAACTTAATCAAGTACTGTCATTTGCGGGACGGTTCGATTCCCAACTCAAGCCCCCACTGCTGCTCCACCCTTGAGCTCTAAGGCTCGTCATGGGTTTGGTCACCATCATCATTGGACCCCCTGCCTCAGACTCCGTTTGCTGCGTCTGGCCCAGGTGTTTCCTCACCCAGTCCCATGCCACCAGCCCCCAATACTGCTCCACCCTTGGGCTCCATAGTCGGTCATAGGCATGTCCTTAGCCACCATCACCGTCAGACAACCTTACCTCCGCCTTCGACTCCATTTTCTACGTCTAGCCCAGGTGTTACCTCACCCAGTCCCAAGCCAGCCTCCACTGCTGCTCTACCATTGGGCTCCATGGCCGGTCATGGGCATGTCCTTGGCAACCGTTACCGTTGAACCCCTTGCCTCCACCTCCGACTCTGTTTGCTGTGTCCGACCCAGGTGTTACCTCACCCAGTCCCATGCTAGCCCCCACTATTTCTGCAGCCTTAGGCTCGATGGCCGGTCATGAGCATGCCCTTGGCCACCATCATCGTGGGACCCCCCTCCACCCCCGCCTCCGCATCAGCCATCACGGCTCTTGTAGTGTCTTTTTAAAGATATTATTAGGGTTCGATGCTGCTAGTTTTGTACTTCATGGGTGGTTTCTAGTTGCTACTAAACGTGGAGTAAACCTAGCAGTACGTGGGTCATTTGACAAGACTGCCGCTGCCCATGCGTAAGCCACTGCGGAAGCCGTAGCTGCCCCTACAACGACACCTAAAGTGGTAGCAGCATTGGGCAAGCCACTGTGACAGGACTGGGACCTAAAAGTGACTTGGGTAGTAGTAGCTGACCACTAAACATCGGCCAAGTGTTTGAGGAATATTTAGGGTTAGGATAATCAAATTTTTAGGATCAGGATGAGTTTTTTTTGGACAGCTGGTGTTTGCCCACTGTTGGGCATTAGGATTAGGATTAAATAAAAGGTAAAATTCTATTTTGGTCCCTTAAAGTGCATGGCGCTGATAGATGGTCTCTTTAAGATGAAAATTTCCAATTTAGTCCTTGAATGTGCAAAAAGTGTGACAAATTAGTCTTGTAGTTAACTCATCACTGTTAACCTTGACGAATATGCCTACGTGGCACATTTGGTGATGATGTGGCCATTGAATATTACCAGGTGTCATTCACGTGGCTGCCGCGTGTCTAAAAGTTGACTTTTCACTTTAGTCTTTAAACTTAACAACTTGCTATCATTTTAGTCCCTAAACTTAACCACTTACTAACATTTTGGTCCCTTAACTTAATCACGTACTGTCATTTGTGGAATGGTTCGGTTCCCAACTCAAGCCCCCACTGCTGCTCCACCCATGAGCTCCAAGGCCGGTCATGGGTATGTCCTTGGCCACCATCATCATCGGACCCCAATGCCTCTGCCTCCGACTCCGTTTGCCGCGTCTGGCCCAGGTGTTACCTCACCCAGTCCTATGCCACCAGCCCCCACTGCTGTTCCACTCTTGGGCTCCATAGTCGGTCATAGGCATGTCCTTGGACACCATTAACATCAGACCCCCTTGCCTCCGCCTCCAACTCCGTTTGCTGCGTCTGGCCCAGGTATTACCTCACCCCGTCCCATGCCAACCCCCACTGCTGCTCCACCTTTGGGCTCCATGGTCGGTCATGGTCCTTGGCCATCGTCACCATCGAACCCCTTGCCTCCACCTCCGGCTCCGTTTGCTGCGTCCAGCCCAGGTGTTACCTCTCCAAGTCCGATGCCAGCCCCCACTATTGCTCCAGCCTTAGCCTCGATGGCCGGTTAGGAGCATGCCCTTGGCCACCATCATCGTGGGACCCCCTGCCACCACCTCCGCCTCCGCATCCGCATCAACCATCAAGGCTCTTGTAGTGTCTTCTTGAAGATATTATTAGGGTTCGATGCTGCTGGGTTTGTACTTCATGGGTGGTTTCTAGTTGCTACTTAACGTGGGGTAAACCTAGCAGTGCGTGGGTCATTTGACATAACTGCCGCTGCGCGTGTGTAAGCCACTGTGGAAGCCGTAGCTGCCCCTACAACGATAGGTAAAGTGGCAGCGGCATTGGGCAAGCCATTGTGAAAGGACCGGGACCTAAAAGTGACTTGGGTAGCAGAAGCTGATCACTAAACATCGGCCAAGTGTTTGAGAAATGTTTAGGGTTAGGATAATCAAATTTTTAGGGTCAGGATGAGTTTTTTTTGGACAGCTGGTGTTTGCCCACTGTTGGGCATTAGGATTAGGATTAAATAAAAGGTAAAATTCTATTTTGGTCCCTGAAAGTGTGTGGCGCTGATAGATGGTCTCTGAAAGATGAAAAATTCAAATTTAGTCCCTAAATGTGCAAAAACTGTGACAAATTAGTCTTGCAGTTAACTCATCACCATTAACCTTAACGAATATGCCTACGTGGCACATTTGGTGATGATGTGGCCATTGATTGTTGCCAGGTGTCATCCACGTGGCTGCCACGTGTCTAAAAGTTGACTTTTCACTCTAGTTTTTAAACTTAACAACTTTCTGTCATTTTAGTCCCTAAACTTAACCACTTACTAACGTTTTGGTCCCTTAACTTAATCACGTACTATCATTTGTGGAATGGTTCGATTCCCAACTCAAGCCTCCACTGCTGCTCCACCCTTGAGCTCCAAGGCCGGTCATGGGTATGTCCTTGGCCACCATCATCATCGGATCCCCAGCCTCCGACTTCGTTGCTGCGTTTGGGCCAAGTGTTACCTCACCCAGTCCCATGCCACCAGCCCCCACTGCTGCTACACCCTTGGGCTCCGTAGTCGGTCAGAGGCATGTCCTAGGCCACCTTCACCAGACACCCTTCCTCCGCCTCCGACTCTGTTTGCTGTGTCTGGTCCAGGTGTTACCTCACCCAGTCCCATGCCAGCCCCCATTGCTGTGTTAGGTTCTAAGACCTTGGACGATGTCCAACCTCTCCTATTACGGTTTTGATGATAATAACTAAAGGATAAATTTTGAAGAATCTAATGATCTAGTTTGAGTGTTATAGGATTTACATCGTCCAATCCCGCAATGGTATTGTATCTCTCAAACCTGGACTCTATGTTTTAATAAAGTGAGCGTCCAATTGTGTTTTATAAGAAACATACAGGCAGCGTCCAATGCTCCTGTGAGAACAAGCGTCCAACGCTTGAGTAACACTCGGTGGTTACTATCATTTAAAATACGCTTTCTATAATATAAGGCAATGTTCACTATATCATATTTTAACATGCCATGATCTTTTCGAAAAGTATTGAACAGGAAAAGAAGAAGCTTCTCTCTGCAGAGAAAGTACAAGTAGGAGAGAGGCGCTACGAGTACGGCTGTCACATCCATCACTTCACTCTAAGTCAAAATGTGACAACGGCAATAAGCTACAGAAAGAATCGCTCTTGGAAAAGGAACATAATCCTCAACGGATATCTTTCAACAAACTTCCTATATATAGAAGGATGAGCTCACTTATCAAGAAGACGAGATTTTTGGAAAAGAGCAGAAACCCTGTCAAAACAACTGGACAACCATAAGCGAAAAAGAGCATTTATCTTAGCTTTGCTAAGCAAGTCTATACACTCATTCTTATTGTAATATCCTCTCATTGAGAGTTAAATTTTACTTACAATATCAAACAATACTGTTTGGAAAGCCAGGAGTGGCTTAGTGTTAAAAAATACTTGGTTTTTGTGTTTAATCTCAAGGAGAGATTAAGAGTGTGCCAGAAGTGGCCTAGAGAATACTTGTAGCCAGAAGTGGCAAAGTTAAGAATACTTGAGTGTAATCAGTTTTGATTAGTAGAACTCTTCAAAAGTTTTTGAAGGAGAACTGGACGTAGCTCAGTTGAGTGAACCAGTATAAAACTACGCATTCTATTCACTCACCTTCTAGCTTACTTGAATTTCTTTTAAACTATCTCTTCAGCATACTACGAAAAAGTTTCTATACACCTTTTTATTCAAGTTTATCCATTACGTGTATTTAAACGAAAAAGAAGAAGAGTAGTTTCTTTGGACGGTTATTTTTAATCGACTGGACGATAGCCTATTTTTTCTGTTTTACTAAACTTCTGTAAAACGAAAAGATACACTATCTTCACTCTAGCTAAAGTTTTCCAAAGAAAATTTAAATACACTATTCAACCCCCCTTCTAGTGTATTTCTCTACATTTCAGTTGGTATCAGAGCTCGACCTCTTGGGTTGAGTTCTTAACAGAACAGAGGAAAGATCCTGAGAAAGATGGAAAACGAAGGACAAGCTGTGAACAGACCACCACTCTTCAAAGGTGTCAAATATGACTACTGGAAACAAAGAATGATAGCATTCTTTGAATCTAGCCATATTGACATGTGGGAAGTTGTGGAGATAGGCGATTATATTCCGCTTGATGAAAGCCTCAACGAAATCCCAAAGGCTAGATGGACGGAAGAGCAAAAACAAAGATTTTATCTCAACTCCAGAGCCAGAAACATCATCATGTGTGCACTAAGCGAACAAGAATACAACAAGGTGCACAGTCTCAAAAGCGCAAAACAAATGTGGGACACTCTTGCATTAACATATGAGGGTTCCACTCAGGTAAAACGTAACAAACTCAGTCTCCTTACTCGTCAATATGAGTTGTTTAGTATGGAAGAAAACGAGGACATACAAAGTATGTTTGGACGGTTTCAAACCATATTAAATGAACTTAGAGCACATGGTAAAGATTATAATAACTATGAACATATTGACAAAATTCTAAGAAGTTTGCCTAGGAAATGGAGACCACAGGTTACAGCTTTGAGAACAAAGAAGGAACTGGACGATATGTCCTTAGAAGAACTTATGGGAACCCTCAAGGTGCATGAACTAGAACTGCATCAAGATAATGATGGTAAGAAAAATAAGTCTCTGGCGCTCAGCGTCCAGAAGCCAATGAAAGCATCATCGTCCAAAGCCATGCAAGCTGAAACATCATCAGACGAACAATATGAAGATGATGACTCAGACGAAAATGATGAACTATCCTTTATATCCAAAAGAATACATTCTATGTGGAAAAAGAAAGGTGGATCCAGATGGAGAAACCTGAAGAGGAAAGACTTCAAAGAAAAGAAGGAGAAGAGTCCAATTATATGCTACGAATGCAAAAAGCCAGGACACTTCAAATCAGAGTGCCCAGATCTTGAGAAAAGCAAGGACAAGAAGAAGAAATTCTTCAACAAAGGAAAGGGCAAGAAATTTCTGATGTCCACATGGGAAGATCTGGACGATGACTCATCATCGGACGAGGGAGAAGAGGAGGAAGCACACATATGTCTGATGGCGGACACCTCAACTGACTCTTCAGAACCAGAAGAAGAAGATGAGGTAGATTTTAATGACTTAGATTCAATTCAAGAAGCTTATCATGAATTACTTTCAAATTCTTCTATCTTGTCAAAAGCCTATAGAACTTTAAAGAAATCATCCAAATCACTTTCAAAAGAAAAAGAAGCTTTAGAAGAAAATCTTAGACAACTGAAAAGTGAAAAGGAAGATTTACAAGAAAAGTTTGCAGAGCTCTCAAAGCAAAATGAAACTACAAATATGGAGAGGCGAACTCTCTGGAATGATGCTGCTCAAGTCTATGAATCCTATAAGGATTCAAGGGATAGAGAAAGGAATCTTTCCATAGAGGTTCGAAATCTCAATGCAGAAAACAAAAGGCTAGTTGAGAAGCTTCTGAAAGTTGAAGCAGATACTTCCTTAAGAGGTCAACCACATGATGTTGTAAAATTTCATGAGGAGATTGATAGCCTAAAGAAGGATCTGTCAAACTTTGTCAAGGGCTCGGACAACCTAAAAAAACTTTTAAAATATGAAGGTTGTAAGAGACCAAATGACAGGTCAGGACATGGATACAAGGGAAAGAAATATATTCATGATGAAGAAACAGATGTTTGCTACTTCTGTGGGAAACCTGGACATATAACGTCCAAATGAAGACACCTGCCTAAGAGGGGAACATTCAACACCCTTCGAGCTAACAAAAAAGGACCCAAGTCAATCTGGGTACCTAAGGATAAAATTGTTTATGTTGCAGACATGCTTAACAGCAGGAAAGAAACTCCAATCATGGTACCTGGACAGTGGGTGCTCACATCACATGACGGGAGAAAGGTGTATGTTCCAAAGCCTCCTACCCAAGACTGGTGGGACAGTCACTTTTGGAGGGAATCAGAAAGGGATGATAGCTGGCATAGGTAAGATTGGTATACCACCCTATCCCTGTATTGATAACGTTCTTTATGTTAAAGGTCTTAAACATAATCTACTTAGCATAAGTCAATTATGTGACAGTGGATATGATGTTGCCTTTAACAAAGGTGAATGTACAGTCAAAAACTCTGATGGATCCCTTCTATTTACTGCAAAGAGGCAAGGCAATCTGTATAAGATTAAACTTGGGGAACTATCAAATCAAAATGTATCATGCCTAGTTTCTGTACAAGAAAATCATTGGTTATGGCATAAAAGACTTGGTCATGCAAGCTTGAGGTTAATCTCAAAGCTGAACAGGCACAACCTCGTAAGAGGACTACCAAGTATGTCATATAAAGATGATCTTCTTTGCAAAGCTTGTCAGAAAGGGAAACAAGTGAAAAGTTCTTTTCAAAGTAAAAACATTGTTTCCACTTCTAGACCTCTAGAGCTGTTACATATTGACCTGTTTGGACCCACAAGAACAGCCTCGGTAAATGGTAAAAGATATGGATTAGTTATAGTGGACGACTATACTAGATGGACATGGGTCTTATTCCTATCCCACAAAGATGAGTCTTTTAAGGCTTTTTATAATCTCTGCAAAAGAGTTCAAAATGAAAAAGGAGTATGCATTACTTCAATCAGAAGTGATCACGGGGTGAATTCGAAAACGAAAGTTTTCAAAGGTTCTGTGAGGATAATGGTATCCTTCACAACTTCTCAACACCTAGAACACCACAACAGAACGGTGTAGTTGAGAGGAAAAACAGGTCACTTCAGGAGATGGCCAGAACCATGTTCAATGATAATTCAACCCCTAAACACTTCTGGGCTGAAGCAGTGAATACTGCCTGTTATTTACAAAACAGAATCTATATAAGGCCGATATTGAAAAAGACTCCATATGAATTGTGGAAGGATAGAAGACCCAACATATCCTACTTCCATCCATTTGGATGTCAATGTTTCATTCTGAACACTAAGGATAACCTGGGAAAATTTGATTCTAAGTGTGATGAAGGAACATTGCTTGGGTATTCTGAAACTTCAAAGGCGTACAGAGTCTATAACTCTAGAACCTTAGTTGTTGAAGAAGCTATCCATGTGAAGTTTAATGACAACAAGCCTAATAAGGAATTATCAGAGCTAGACAAATCATTTGCAGATATCAGACTGGACGATGCAAGTAAGTCATCAGATTCGTCCAAACATGATGTCTCAGTTGAAGAATCAAATGCACTACTGGACCGTCCAGTCGAAGAACAAAGAGAACCAACTGGACGCAACTGGCAAATGAAGAAACATCATCCACAGGAGCAAATCATTGGGGATCCAGAAGACAGAGTCAAAACCAGATCTTCACTTCAACGACAGCAAAGTCATGCAGCATTCATATCTCAAATAGAACCTAAGACTGTGGACGATGCCTTAGAAGATGAAGGATGGGTCAAAGCAATGCAAGAAGAACTTGATCAATTTCAAAAGAATAATGTCTGGAAGCTAGTAGAACTCCCCAACGACAAAGAAGCAGTAGGAGCAAAGTGGGTGTTCAGAAACAAGCTGGACGAAGAAGGTAATGTTGTGAGAAACAAAGCAAGGTTGGTAGCAAAAGGTTACTCACAACAAGAAGGTATTGATTATACTGAAACTTATGCTCCCGTTGCACGTCTGGAGGCAATCCGCATTTTACTGTCATTTGCAGCTCATAGCAATATGAAGCTACACCAAATGGACGTAAAAAGTGCATTCCTCAATGGACTCATAAAAGAAGAAGTCTATGTGGAACAACCCCCAGGTTTTGAAAGTGATACTTTTCCAAACCATGTTTTTAAACTCAACAAAGCACTATATGGGTTGAAACAAGCTCCTAGAGCTTGGTATGAAAAACTCAGCACATTTCTGTCAGAAAATGGTTTTTCAAGAGGAAAAGTAGACACTACGTTGTTTCGCAAAGACTACTCTTCTGATTTTATTATTGCATAAGTATATGTTGATGATATCATATTTGGTGCCACTAATGAATCTCTCTGTGAAGATTTTGCCAAGTTAATGCAAACAGAGTTCGAAATGAGCATGATGGGTGAGCTGAAATTCTTCCTTGGACTCCAAATCAAACAAACTGAAAAGGGAATATATATACATCAGACTAAGTACGTCAAAGAGCTACTAAGGAAGTACAAACTGGACGATGCAAAACCAATGAAAACTCCTATGCATCCAACAACAGCTCTTGGACTGGACGACAACTCAAGGAAAGTAGATAATACTCTATACAGAGGTATGATAGGATCTCTCCTGTACCTCACTGCGTCCAGACCTGACACAATGTTCAGCGTATGCCTATGTGGTAGATTTCAATCTGATCCAAGGGAAGTTCACTTAACTGCTGTTAAAAGAATCTTTCGATATCTTGCTGGAACCACTAACCTTGGGTTATATTTCAAAAGGGAGAAAGATTTCAGGCTAATAGGATATTGTGATGCTGATTATGCTGGAGATCGCATTGAAAGAAAAAGCACCAGTGGAGGATGTCATTTCATTGGTGGTAACCTAGTTTCCTGGACATGCAAGAAGCAAGGAACTATTGCTCTGTCCACTGTTGAAGCAGAGTATATCTCAGCTGCAAAATGTTGCTCTCAAATATTGTGGATCAAGCATCAACTTGAGGACTACAACATATATGAGAGTAACATTCCTATCTTCTGTGATAGTAAAGCTGCCATAAATCTCTCTAAAAATCCCATATTGCATTCAAGGGCTAAACATATAGAAATTAAACATCACTTTATAAGAGACCATGTTCAAAAGGGAACTGTGGAATTACACTTTATAACCACAGATAATCAGCTTGCTGATATATTCACCAAACCCCTTACTGAAGACAAGTTAATCCTTCTGAGGGACAAACTTGGCATGGCCTCTGTAAAGGAATGATTAACATCTACATGATGCGTCCAATAACTTCATAGCGTCCAAAGGACATATCGTCCAAGGAACACTAGAGTCATGCATATATATATTACATACGTTTCACTTAAAGTCCAACATATGGACGATGTCGTTCTATCTTAGTCTTTTCTTCTGATTCAAATTAATAAAACGAATCGTTTTAAGGATAAGTATGAGCTAATACTCTATGCTGAGTCACCTAAATGGCGGTAACCGTACACAATTACCCACATCCTCTGCACGTCTCATCATGGCGGGTTTTATGGCGTCAGTTACTTTTTTCAAATATTCAAAAATAAAAACAAAACCGCTTCATATTCTCCAAACAAAGCCCAAACACCACCTTATCAAATCCTCACCGGAGAAAACCTAAACACCCATCAAACCTAAACACTCTCTCTCTCTCTCTCCCAGAAACCCCAAAAACCCTCTCAGAAAACCTAAAAATCCAAGCTTTACAAGAATGGCAATCTCTACAAACTCAAGCAACTCAGAACTCGAGGTCCTGACCTACCCTGAGACTACGGTTGTGCACCAAGGAGCTGCTACGGTGCACATTGAGCACTTCTTTGACATTGAAGCGCTCGAGAAGCTAGGACTAAATCTGAACGAGAGCCTACTGAAGTGTGGAATCATAGGCTACTTCAATGACAACCAGAAAATCTATCCAGAGCTGATCAAGATGTTCTGGAGGAATGTCAAGTTTCAGAGCCCAAGGGAGCTCGTGGCCAATATTCTTGGACGAGAAGTGACGCTGTCCACCGAGGCCATAGCTAAGGTAACTGGTTGCATCAGGGAGCAGAACCAGTACAAAACCAACTGGGCAGAGAAATACGGCGATAACGTTGCAACTGTGCTTTGCAAATCCAAAACCCCTGAGAAAATGAAGATTGAGTACAAGAATCTGTGCGAGGAAGCCAAAATTTGGCAGCAGGTGTGCAACAAGAGCATCCTGCACAAAGCTGGGTCTAAGGACTCAGTCACAGACTTACACAAGTTTGTGATATTCCATCTGATGGAAGGCATTCCCTTCAATCTCCCTCACATCATCTACGTCAATATCGTGAGGATGATGAAGTCCGTGGGTGGGAATGATGACATCTTCTACGCCGCCCTGTTGAACAGGATCCTCTGGGATCAGAAGCTTTATCAATGCTTCTATGATGAATTGGATGAAGAAGCCCATGAAGCCATAGTGAAGAAAGGGCCAATAGTGGCAACACAACAGTTGTTTGGTGAGCCCAACATAAGGCCGATGAAGATCAAGCTCACAGCCAAGGTCTTAAGGGACCTGGACGAGGACACCATCAACAAGCAAAGGCATGAGCAGAGCAAGATCATCTCTAATGATGACGAAGAAGAGATTGATCTACTGGGCATTCGTAGAAAAATCAAAAGGCTGATGGAAGAACAACAAGGCAGAAAGATCACACGCCAAGCATCTCAGATGCATGAGGAAGATGCTGAGAAGGAGAGGAGGACCAAGAAAAGGCATGCTGAGACATCTGTTGCTCAGTCACCAGCAGGAAAGCGTCCAAGGACTGAAACGTCCAAACCTGCTCAAGAGGAGAAGCGTCCAAAGGCAGCACCAGTGAAAGTTGCCCCAGAAAAGCAAAGGGTACGAAAGCTTCAATTACTGGACGACTCTGAAGATGACGACCAGATCCCAATTGGTCGAATCATGAAGAAGGCAGAAGAGACAGAGGGTCCTCAGCAAAAGAAGCAAAAGGCACAACCTGCTAAAACACCTCCTTTTCTTGCTAATGTGCCACGAAGAAGAGTGAAGACTCAGGCAAAAAGGGCAAAAAGGACTGAAGTGCTACCATCATCCTCTCAAGACACCGAAAATGTGTCCACCAGCACCCTTCTACCAGCAATATCAGGTGCTCCTTCCACATCAGCAAGTCAGCAACCACCTCTTTGCTTGGACCTGTCCAAGTTTGTGCGTCCAAGAGATGCATGGAGGGATACATGGTCCCCATGGACTATCCCCCCCAAGCAGAAAACGAAAGAAGAGAAAGACAGAGAACGCTTTCCAGTTGCATTCCTCACATGCAATGATCATAATCTCTGTAACGAAGGTGATGTGATCCAGAGGCCTCTGCAAGAGCCTCTAAAGCGGCATTATACAACTGCCTCAGCACCTGAGTGGACGAGGTATGTTTGCAATGAATCTTTGTCAGCTGCTTATCATGCCATGCCCAAAGGAACGATCATCAGCAATCCTCTGCCCAGTTGGACGAGAGAAGTGTATCCACACTTAGTACGCATGGCATATCCTTACATCTGTCCAACTGGAACTCAGCAGAGAGTACGTCCAGCAGCGGAAAATCTGCAGAAGCCAGAGGTGGAAGTTGCCTCTAGTCTCACCAAGACGGTTGCGAAGCAGAAAGGGAAGGCTCCAAAGAAAAAGAAGGCACCGTCCAAGAAGTCTTCTGCTAACAAAGATAGTGAGCTGGATGCAGAATTGCAATTAGCAATCAAAGAGAGTCTGGACCAGTCAGTAACGCAGCAGCGTCCAAACGCAGAGTGGGTCAGGGATGTTCAAATCTGGACTCCAATCACAAAGTTTCTGCCACTACTAGCTGGAACTCCAGTGCTAAACTTCCAGCCTGGCGACTTTGATGATCTTGGAAAGCTTCTGCAACAGATGTACATTCCAAATCAAGCAATCGCCTACCCACCAAACATGCACATAAGCCGAGCGATGGAAATAAAGTTTGTACCAGACAGAGTATGTCCTAGACTGCCTGTCTATGATGCTGGTCGCAAGAAAGGCTTCAAATTCTACGGCGTTGAGATGCCCAGCAGGGAGGAGAAAGTTGAAACCCTGCAAAAATCTTCTTACACCTGGGGTCATATATTTGATAAGTCTGGTAAGCTCACGCGTGAACTTGGAACCTCTGATTCCATAACCTTTTGGCGCCAGATTCTATGGAACGATTCCCAGCAAGCCTCATCCTCAGGCTGCTCCAAGGATGATTTTGTTCATCCCCCTCATGGGATAGAAGTGCTGCGTCCAGTCAAGACTCATCATTTTTCAGACACATTTGCCTGCTTTCTGAAGGATTCAGATGATTATCTGGAGTTGATGAAGACTCTGCCAACAATCAGAAGCAACAAGGTGTTTGACCTCAGAACACTGGATCGCACAGAGTTTGTGGAGGAACTCCAAACTCTCCATGAGGAGTACCTTGCAGAAGAAGCCGCCGCAGCAGTGGAACAAGCTCGTGTTGAGCAGCTGGCTTTTGAGAAAGCTGAAACAACAACCATGGAAAAGGAAGATACGGTTGCTAAATCAAAGGCTACACAGGCAGAACTGGATGAAGCATCTGCCAAGGTGACAAAGGTGCTAGCTCATCTTGACCTGGACCCATCAGTACCAGTGGACGTAGAACACTTTGTAACGTCACATGAAGAAGCTACCGTCCAGTCTGATAGATCCGAGGATGATAGAGAGCTCGTTGCTGAAGCGTCCAAGCAAATGGAAGCCTCTGCAGCACAGCCTATTGCTGAAGATGTCACAAGCCTCCCTATTGTTGAGGCTTCTGCTGAAGCACATTCAGGTACACATCAACTGGTTCCAACTGGATCTTCAAGTCCAAAGGGCATCAATCCCCTGCGATTTGCTGAACCACAAGGAGTCTCAGAAGATCGTGTTCATGAAATTGTGCAACAGGCTCTGAGGCAGCAACAGCTGGAGACTGAGGCCGCATTTCAAGCTTTTCAGCAAAGACAACAGGCTGAAGCTGAACAACATCGTCTAGTGCTGCAAAATACAATTACTGAGCAGTTCATAAGTCTCTCACAGACACTCGTGAACCAGATTCAACATACAACAGCCACCTTACTTGGTCACGTTGCTCATCCGGTACCACAAGTCCAACCTCAGCCTCCACAACCAGCACCACCAGACCAAGCACCACCAGAACAACCACCACCACCACATGAGCCACCTCCTCAGCCATAAGGTGACCATGATGGCCACATCATTTTTTTTCCATCTTTCAAATCTTTTTGTTAATGACAAAGGGGGAGAAATTGGAATTATTGATGAGAATAAATAGCTAATCATTTGTATTCAAATATTTGTTTGAATATATACATACTGATTCCTTTATCAAAACATGAGGTGTTTATTTTCATATATTCCGCATCCATATCATTGATATGTTTTAGAATCTGATATCTGTTATTTAATGCATAAGAAATGTTGAACTCAGGGGGAGTACTTCATTTCACTTTTATACTCTGGCATAACATAATCATCTCTGACTTGACTCATTGTATTCTTATATGATTATGTGTCTGTTAACATCAAAATTTACCATTATTTGTCATCATCAAAAAGGGGGAGATTGTTAGGTTCTAAGACCTTGGACGATGTCCAACCTCTCCTATTACGGTTTTGATGATAATAACTAAAGGATAAATTTTGAAGAATCTAATGATCTAGTTTGAGTGTTATAGGATTTACATCGTCCAATCCCGCAATGGTATTGTATCTCTCAAACCTGGACTCTATGTTTTAATAAAGTGAGCGTCCAATTGTGTTTTATAAGAAACATACAGGCAGCGTCCAACGCTCCTGTGAGAACAAGCGTCCAACGCTTGAGTAACACTCAGTGGTTACTATCATTTAAAATACGCTTTCTATAATATAAGGCAACGTTCACTATATCATATTTTAACATGCCATGATCTTTTCGAAAAGTATTGAACAGGAAAAGAAGAAGCTTCTCTCTGCAGAGAAAGTACAAGTAGGAGAGAGGCGCTACGAGTACGGCTGTCACATCCATCACTTCACTCTAAGTCAAAATGTGACAACGGCAATAAGCTACAGAAAGAATCGCTCTTGGAAAAGGAACAGAATCCTCAACGGATATCTTTCAACAAACTTCCTATATATAGAAGGATGAGCTCACTTATCAAGAAGACGAGATTTTTGGAAAAGAGCATAAACCCTGTCAAAACAACTGGACGACCATAAGCGAAAAAGAGCATTTATCTTAGCTTTGCTAAGCAAGTCTATACACTCATTCTTATTGTAATATCCTCTCATTGAGAGTTAAATTTTACTTACAATATCAAACAATACTGTTTGGAAAGCCAGGAGTGGCTTAGTGTTAAAAAATACTTGGTTTTTGTGTTTAATCTCAAGGAGAGATTAAGAGTGTGCCAGAAGTGGCCTAGAGAATACTTGTAGCCAGAAGTGGCAAAGTTAAGAATACTTGAGTGTAATCAGTTTTGATTAGTAGAACTCTTCAAAAGTTTTTGAAGGAGAACTGGACGTAGCTCAGTTGAGTGAACCAGTATAAAACTACGCATTCTATTCACTCACCTTCTAGCTTACTTGAATTTCTTTTAAACTATCTCTTCAGCATACTACGAAAAAGTTTCTATACACCTTTTTATTCAAGTTTATCCATTACGTGTATTTAAACGAAAAAGAAGAAGAGTAGTTTCTTTGGACGGTTATTTTTAATCGACTGGACGATAGCCTATTTTTTCTGTTTTACTAAACTTCTGTAAAACGAAAAGATACACTATCTTCACTCTAGCTAAAGTTTTCCAAAGAAAATTTAAATACACTATTCAACCCCCCTTCTAGTGTATTTCTCTACATTTCATGCTGCTCCACCTTTGGGCTCCATGGCCGGTCATGGGCATGTCCTTGGCCACCGTCACCGTCGAACCCCTTGCATCCACCTCCGACTCCGTTTACTGCGTCCGGCCCAGGTGTTACCTGACCTAGTCCCATGCTAGCCCCCACTATTGCTCCAGCCTTAGGCTCGATGGCCGGTCATGAGCATGCCTTTGGCCAACGTCATCGTGGGAGCCCCCGCCTCCACCTCCGCCTCCGCATTAGCCATCAGGGCTCTTGTAGTGTCTTCTTGAAGATATTATTAGGGTTCGGTGCTGCTGGGTTTGTACTTTATGGGTGGTTTCTAGTTGCTACTAAACTTGGAGTAAAGTTAGCAGTGTGTGGGTCATTTGACATGACTGCCGTTGCGCATGTGTAAGCCACTGCGGAAGCAGTAGCTTCCCCTACAACGACACCTAAAGTGGCAGCGGCATTGGGCAAGCCACTATGACGGGACCAGGACCTAAAAGTGACTTGGGTAGTAGTAGCTGACCCCTAAACATCGGCCAAGTGTTTGAGGAATGTTTAGGGTTAGGATAATCAAATTTTTAGGATCAGGATGAGTTTTTTTTTTGGACAGCTGGTGTTTGCCCATAGTTGGGCATAAGGGTTAGGATTAAATAAAAGGTAAAATTCTATTTTAGTCCCTGAAAGTGTGTGGCGCTGATAGATGGTCTCTGAAAGATGAAAAATTCCAATTTAGTCCTTGAATGTGCAAAAAGTGTGACAAATTAGTCCGGCAGTTAACTCATCACCATTAACCTTAACGAATGTGCCTACGTGGCACATTTGGTGATGATGTGGCCATTGACTGTTGCCAGGTGTCATTCACGTGGCTGCCATGTGTCATCCACATGGCTGCCACGTGTCTAAAAGTTGACTTTTCACTTTAGTCTTTAAAGTTAACAACTTGCTATCATTTTAGTCCCTAAACTTAACCACTTACTAACATTTTGGTCCCTTAACTTAATCACGTACTGTCATTTGTGGGACGGTTCGGTTCCTAACTCAAGCCCCCACTGCTGCTCCACCCTTGAGCTCCAAGGCCAGTCATGGGTATGTCGTTGGCCACCATCATCATCGGATCCCCTACCTCCGACTCTGTTTGCTGCGTCTGGCCCAGGTGTTGCCTCACCCAGTCCCATGCCACTAGCCCCTACTGCTACTCCACCCTTGGGCTCCATAGTCGGTCATAGGCATGTCCTTGGCCACCGTCACCATCAGACCCCCTTGCCTCCGCCTCCGACTCAATTTGCTGCGTCTGGCCCAGGTGTTACCTCACCTAGTCCCATGCCAGCTCCCACTGCTGCTCCACCTTTGGGCTCCATGGCTGGTCATGGGCATGTCCTTGGCCACCGTCACTGTCAAACCCCTTGCCTCCACCTCCGACTCCGTTTGCTATGTCCAGCCCAGGTGTTACCTCACCCAGTCCCATGCCAGCCCCCACTATTGCTCCAGCCTTAGGCTCGATGGCCGGTCATGAGCATGCCCTTGCCCACCGTCATCATGGGACCCCCAGCCTCCTCCTCCACCTCCGCATCAACTATCAGGGCTCTTGTAGTGTCTTCTTAAAGATATTATTAGGGTTTGGTGCTGTTGGGTTTGTACTTCATGGGTGGTTTCTAGTTGCTACTAAAGGTGGAGTAAACTTAGCAGTGCGTGGGTCATTTGACATGACTGCCGCTGCGCGTGTGTAAGCCACTGCAGAAGCTGTAGCTTTCCCTACAACGACACCTAAAGTGGCAGCGGCATAGGGCAAGCCACTGTGATGGGACCGGGACCTAAAAGTGACTTGGGTAGTAGTAGCTGACCACTAAACATTGGCCAAGTGTTTAAGGAATGTTTAGGGTTAGGATAATCAAATTTTTAGGATCAGGATGAGTGTTTTTTTTTGGCAACTGGTGTTTACCTACTGTTGGGCATTAGAATTAGGATTAAATAAAAGGTAAAATTCTATTTTGGTCCTTGAAAGTGTGTGGCGCTAATAGATGGTCTCTGAAAGATGAAAAATTCCAATTTAATCCCTGAATGTGCAAAAAGTGTGACAAATTAGTCCTGCAGTTAACTCATCACCGTTAACCTTAACGAATGTGCCTACGTGGCACATTTGGTAATGATGTGGCCATCGACTGTTGCTAGGTGTCATTCACGTGGCTGCCACGTGTTTAAAAGTTGACTTTTCACTTTAGTCTTTAAACTTAACAACTTGCTGTCATTTTAGTCCCTAAACTTAACCACTTACTAACATTTTGGTCCCTTAACTTAATCACGTACTGTCATTTTGGTCCTTGAAAGTACTTTTGAATTTTTAATCAATTAAGTCTCATGCTGCATGTAAATTATTAGCTTAGTCATCACCATATCCCCTTACTTCCATTCCTTATCCCTCATATTTTTCACCTTCTTCTTCCACACTTTGTAGTTCATCTTGACTTTCACCTCCACCATCTGCATGCAAAGTTCGCCATTTATTCAACTGAAACATCAATTATAATTGGAAAATAACATAAAAACATCTTAAAAAATTATTTAATTTTTTTCCTTAATAAGCATTATCTATCTTATTTAATAAGTTACATTTTATTCAATTAAAAATTTTCAAATAGCTTCTTCAACACTCTCAAGAAACCACTACATTTAAAATTCTTTAATGTCTATATATACCTTGCGGTAGTAGTTCATGAAACCCACAACTTTCATTGTGTACATTCTCTGATCTGCAAAGACTGAAAAGAATAGGGGCAAGATGTACTACACTTGTCCCATCGAAAGGTATGTAAGAAAATGGTTCTAACACTTTCATTTTTCTCCCTTTGATACTCAAGTTTTTTTAACTGTCTTTTCGTTATTAATGTTATTCCATAGAATAAATTAATTATATAATTAATCTAACATTCTACACATATTAATAAGATAATAGCTTGATTTGGGTAGAAGATATGGTTTGGATGTTGGAATTTGAATTGAATGTGACTCATATATTGGTAATATTAAGAATTGATTTCTTGTAACTGTTACAAGTTTTGAATTATTAAGTTTTATTTTGTATTATTGACTCTTAATGGAGGAGTCAATATAAGGATAGTTACGTTTTTGTAATTCATAAGGGGTCCCTTGCCTTGCCTATAAAAAGCCTATAATGCTCCATTGACTCACACACTACATAAAAGGATAAGACTAGAAGATTCCTCTCTTCTTTTAAATACTAAGATACTTTGTATTTTATTAGTGAAAGATTGTGTGATAAAAGGCTTGTTAGCAATGGCTACAAGAGGTATGCTTCCACTTACTTAATAGTTTATTCTTGTTTATATTCTATATTATGAGGTTCTATATTTCTTACATTAGAACCTTATAGAATCTTGTTAGCAATTTTCTGGATTTAGTCGCTAACTACTGCTATGTGATCACTCATAAGTTAGTTTCATATTTATAATATAATTTAAATGGCTGAGTTGATAAGAGGAAGGTGAAAAATATGAGGGATAAAGAATGAAAGTGAGGGAATAATGTAATGTCTATGCTAATAATTTACATATAACATGAAACTTAATTGAAAATTTGAAAGTGCTTTAAGGGACCAAAATGACAATACGTGGTTAAGTTCAGGGACCAAAATGCCAGTAAGTGGTTAAGTTTAGGGACCAAAATGTCAGTAAGTGGTAAAGTTCAAGGACTAGAATAACAGCAAGTTGTTAAGTTTAGAGACTAAAGTGAAAAGTCAACTTTTAGACACGTGGCAGTCATGTGGCAACCGTCAGTTGCCACGTAATCATCAGAGATGCCACATAGGTACATCCGTTAAGGTTAACAGAGATGAGTTAACGGTAGGACCAATTTGTCGCACCTTTTGCACATTCGAGGACTAAATTTGAATTTTTCATCTTTCAGGGACCAATCTGTCAGCGCGACACACTTTCAGGGACCAAAATGGATATTTAACATTAAATAAATTACACAAGATAACAAACCATATACTTCAAACACACAAAATTAATTCAAATTACTTAAAATTTTAACCAAGCAATCAATATCATAAATATAAAAAAAGGTATCTATTTACTAATCAAATCAAGCATCATAAATCTATCAAAATAAATATTTAAGGAATTATTCGCATTCTCTTGCGAATTTAACCCCTTCACACTATACAATTTCATTTCAAGAAATAATTAAATTTCTTAAAATGCAATAAACAATGTATATTCTTATAAGGCAAAAATCGAGTTGCTACACAATGGCAGGATGGGACAAACAAGTTGGGTCATTTTATCACCTTACTCCTGCATTCATATTGGATTAAGACAAGACACACATTCATATTTTATCGCACTCTCACAACGGTTACCTCTCATTGAAGCCTATTAATACAAGATTGAAGCTTTTTAGAAATTAACAAGCGAATACACAAGTGCTAAACGATTTCAATAGAATTGTGAAAAAGCTCTCCTCTTTGGACGATACTTTCTGATACAAAAGCGCTATTATTTGCCTAGCAAAGTTGTTTTTTATTTTCTCTATAATTGCTTATCCTCACTAAGTGAGTATATTTCTATGTAAATCTTTCAAACATTGTTGTTTGAGAAAGCCAGGAGGAGTGACTTTGTGTTTAAAGAATACTTGGGTCTACAATCTCAAGGTGAGATAGTGTTAATGCCAGAAGTGGCCTAGAGAATACTGTTGTAAACCAAAAGTGGCAGAGGAAAGAATACTTATTGTAATCAATTTGATTAGTGGAACCCTTCTATGATTGAAGGAGAACTGGACATAACTTAAGAATAAGTAAACCAGTATAAAAACAATTGTTCTTGTTCTTTTTCTAACAATCTTATTTCATTCCTTCACATTTCATTTTTGGACGAAACACTTTTGAACTTGGTTTTTGAACTTGTATTTGCGAACTATTTTCGAAAAGGTTTTAAACTTGCACATACACACTATTAAACCCCCTTCTAGTGTATTCCATTTATTTCAACATGATGATATTACGTTGATTTCGAGGATTATAGTTGGCATCGTGGAATGATGATGTTGATGATGATATACAAAATCAATGAATCTCACAATAAAGTTGTTGTTGTGATGCATTCATGCATGAATTTGTCATTTTGATATTGTTCTTGTTTAAAGAGGCTACACACGTAAGTATGTTGGCTAGTCTAGTTGGGGCCTTTCACTTTATTGTAACTAAGAACTCTCACTTTAGATTGATTGAAATAATTAGTTAAATTACTACCCTACCTAACAAATAATTAATTTTCATTTCTCTCATTTATTGTATTTTAAAAATCATAATCTTAATCTACTAGATATATAATCAAGGGTTAACTAAGTTTAGTTGGTCAAAGCCCCTAAAGTTTTTTTTTTCCATCACAATTTTTAGTCTCTGCCATTAAAGTGTGTTGTTAAATGAAGACATGGCGACCTCTAAGACTGCCACATGTCATTTTCTTAATTATTTAATGCGGTTTGTTTTTTGCCAGTTAAAAGTCGCCCGAAATTGCAATACCCCAAAACCATATTTAAATGCAAAAACAACTAGCTTTAAATATAAATTCACCCTACACACAACTTCAAATCCAGATTCAAACATAAATGATTAGCCCCTAAACCATATCCAAATTCAACATACCAGAAGAAATATGTTTTCCTTGAAAAGGCACCAATAGGGGGAAAGGTTCAAATTGAGGTGCATGGAAACCCTCATGCATCGACACTCCTCTAACGTGCAATGCTTGTCGCTAATGGCTTTGAAAATCTTAAGCAACTTCTACGTCGTTGTTGTCGCGATCGATGAGGTGAGGTCCCACTAGACATCGATGGTGACGTCAGACTAGTCACCGAAGATGTCGAGAAGGACACTAGTGGGGGTTTAGGAGTCGATGGTAGGGGTTAGTGCATGAGGTCCTCAGAGGACGATCCCAATTCAACAAAGGGCGTGTCAAAGCGAGAGACTAAGGAGCGTTACTTTTTGGAGCAGAAGAGGTGTTTGGGACACAAGAGTTGGGGAGTATTTGATAAAGTTTGAGCCTAGGCATAGTGGAAGGTACGTTCTTTTGGCAAACTTGTATCCAAGTATGGTGAAGTGGGAGGGCATTTTGAAGACGAGGAAATAGATGAAAGAGAGAGGTGTGGTTGCCATTTCTGGTTGGAGTTTTATAGAGATTGATCAAACCATGCACAAGTTTGTTGTTGATGATAAATGTGGTTCATAGTCGGGAGAATTGTATCAAGTGTTAAACAACCTGGGGAAGAACCTTGAAGATTATTCCAAAGCAAATTATTGTCTTTTAATGAATGGGTAAAGATTGAGGACATAAATTGCATTTGCATGTTCATAATGGGTTGAAGGGAAAGAGAGTGGATCGTGGAGGGATAAAATGGGGCATGAAAGCCATCTATCTTCTCAGATGTGGGTTTTTGTCACTACGAATAAGAAGTGGATTTAGTTGGTTTTTTTTAGAGAGTGATTTTGGTTTAATGTGAAGGTGAATGGAAGGAAAACCAATTTCTAGCGGCTAAAAGTTGCCAGAAAATGTTTAATACCTTTCAAACAAGTCACCCAAGCAATTTCCCGCTGTTAAAAACTGCCAGAACTTAGCTATGCACCCACAACTTCTCTAAGCATTGAGCAGGACTTGCTGGAGTTGATGGATGCATGAAGCTATGAATAGTTGGAGCTGTCAATAAATGAATAGTTATTAGTATATTATTATGAATAAGAATGTATTGCAAATGTTGGTGTAGTTTCCTGTCTATCTTACATGTATTGAAACCGTTGCCATTGTGACTGATATTAGGTTCATAACAATGAGATTGTGTACTCATTACTGAGTGAGTGTAAACTTAAGCTTCGTTTAGCCCTCAATGGTATACCTATTTGATTGGTTTAAAAAAAAACAATATATCTTTTTTGGTGAAAATTATATAAAAACCTATATATGCATAATGGACAACAATTAATGATAAAAAAATGTTATATGTTACAATCCATGGTCAAAGATTAATTGTAAATAATTCCTAATAGAAATTTAAGAAAATATTCATATATTTAAAATATTTTATAAAAATGTTCATAAACAATGTTTACCTCATGCATGGCACGGATCACTACACTTTAGTATACATACAAGACAACATGAAATAAAGAAAAAAAAATGTACTAATATATGTAGGAAATAAAATGTAGGAATAGGAATAAAATTGATTAAACTTGATTTCACGTTTGATTTTAGTTGCCCCATTCTTCATTAATATGTCATTGCACACTTTTTCAAATTAATCTTCACTGGAAGGAAATGGAACTCACCTACGATATTCAGCCAGAGCCCACATTGGAAAAATATCTCTATACATTGGGTAATGCAACATGCAATTTTTCATAAATGATCCAGTGACTTCCTGCCAGCAGAAGTCACAAACAATAATTAGAAATAAAAACTCAATTTGAAACATCATTTTTATATTTCTTATAAAATACAATTATACAATTAATATTGGGTCTTTTGTGTCATTCTCATAAATTAAAAATAATCAAAATATTAAAATTTGTATTTCAAATTACATATGAAGTTGAAGCAAAACAATCCAACTCTCATATCAACATCAAACTGAAATTTTAAATAGGTAAATAGAAATTGCAAGTATATATGTTGTATACATTTTAACTTCGTGAACAATTAAATTTTGTATTTGACATTTTTTTCTTGACTATATCTTATTCCTATATTATAAATTATAATATACAACTTGGAGAGTGAGACTTCCAATTAGACATTCTCAGTATTCTCTCTTTGCTCACGTACCACTCTTGACAAAAAAAAAATCTCTCTCAACCATCTCAAAGCATCCTCCTTTTTTTTTTCTATATTTGTATACTTCATTTCTTATTAATTGCTATCTCTTTCAATGAATCCTCTTTTATCTCTACCTCTAAATAGAAGTTTAATAATTTTTTTTCTAAAAGAAATATTATCAATAGTTAAAAATAACCTTATTATATTTAAAAAAAAACATTCAAAGATATTGTTTTATTGTGAATTTAATTATAATATAGTTTACATATTTAAAAGTATTTATTTATTATGAATTTTAATCATGTAAAAATAAATATGTCTTGTACAATGCACACATTAAAATATTAGTTCAACTAAAATTTTGAAGAGATAACCTAGCCAACGAAACTTAAGTGTTGTATTTCAAGTTTTGGGATTATTTTACAATCAAACATTTTCATATTGATAACATTTACCAACTTTCAATGTCTTTTAGTGAATTGAAAATTTAATTTTTATTGGGTATCTAAGTTACTGCACAAAAGTTTTGTCCCTACTAATGTTATTGATTGGTGTCTTATTTTTTAAGATCTTTGTTTAATTTATCACTAAATAAGTTTAATTAATTGTTGACTTTTCAAGTTAAGTGCATATTTAAATGAGACATTATCACTATTAAAAGGATTTATATGCACCTGTTATGGCCAATCTCCCTTTTCCAACTGAGAATTGATGAGAAACTTTGCAGCATGGTGAAGAGGAGTAAGGTCTCTCTCTGCCTATACATAAGAGATTAAAAAACAAATGGGGAAAAACTTATTATAAGATTTAATGGTAGTTGCAACCTTCAAAATAAGCATTATTAAATTTGAATCATGATGAAGTGGACCTATAGTCGTACACACACATACACATCAACAACGAACCTGTCCAGCATGAATTAGACCCATAAGAGCCCATGCTGTTTGTACAACATTTTATCATCTTCCTTCAAGAGGTATGTATATCTACATTGTTTTCATTTAGTAAGACATCATTACTTTTATTATCAATTCCTAGTGAAATTGAAGAATCACAATTAGTAATAACCATTCAATTACTAACCTTTTTTGGGCTTGAAAGATAACTCTCCCCCCACCCACCATTTTCTCTTTGTGTTGTAAGTAGAAATTTAACGGCTTTGCGAATAGCTTCACAATTGGTGTGAGTCTTACCAGTAGCTACTAGACCACCAAGTGCAAACCAAGAGCCATAAGTGAAGCAAACTCCCCAACTTCCATACCATGAACCATCAGCTTTTTGAGAATCTTCAAGGAATCGAACTGCATTGGCAATGAACTTCTCTATCTTTGTCTTCCTATGCCATGGATATAGCTTCCTAAACAAAACTAAAGCTTGGATTGCAGATCCAGTACATTCAACATAAACATGCTCAACTACAATGTCCTCAAAAAATTCCGTGGGATTGAGTAACTAAAAATTAACAATAAAATCGATTAGTTTATTAATTAATGAATGACTTTTATAAAATAATGAAGGCTTAATATGTTTTTGCTCCCTGAAAAACTTTTGGATTTTGCATTTGGTCCCCAATAAATTTTTTCTTCACTTTTGGTCCCTAAAAAATTTTTTATTTTGTATTTCATCCCTGCCATTACATGGCTCTATCACATGGTCCATGAAATATTTTTGAATTTATGTTTAGGTCCCTGGAATGTTTTTATCACAACCGCCGGTATGTTCACCAACAAACGATGACGTTTCAAGTTAACAGAGCCAATGTAAAGGTAGAGAGAAAATACAAAATAATTTTGCTTAAATTTGTTTGAGGTCCCTGATAAATGATCGATTTTTGTTTTGAGTCCCTAATAAATTTTTCTGCTGCATTGGATCCCTGATATATTAAAACTTTTGTTTTGAGTCTCTGCTGTCAGTTAAGTGATGATGTGGCCACGTCATCACTTAAAAAATGACAGAGACTCAACAAAAGTTTTAATATATCAGGGATCCAACACAACAAAAAACTTTATTAGGGATCCAAAACAAAAATCAGTCATTTATCAGGGACCTCAAACATATTTAAGCCTAATAAATTTTTTTTAGGGACCAAAAGTCAAGAAAATTTTTATTAGAGACCAAATGCAAAATATGAACATTTAATCCAATAATAAATAGATACATATTGCAATATTAATTAATACAATACTTACTTCCAGCCATTGTTGAGTTCCTGTTGGCTCCCATACTACTAAGCCACCTTTTTTACTCTATAATAATAGTTGTGTCAAAAATAAATTTGGTAGTATAAATAAGTCAAACATCAATGATCAAAGTCCTTTGCGCAACCCCCAACCTCCCATTGATCAAATGTCAGTAACAAAGAAAAGGGTCATTAGTTGATTGACTTATTAGTTAAAAGCACATGGACATGATTTTAAGAGAACTGCAATATGGTACCAAACAAATTTCATGAATCATTAAGAAATGATATGGTATTGAATTTGAGAAAGGGAGTCCATCATATGAACATTAATTATCGGCTATTGGCCATCAATAGAAAATTTCTTATAAAATATTTCATAACATTATTTCACTAAATTTGCTAGAAATTGATATTTTTCCAAAAATTATCTTAAAATGTTTTATGTTTTTGTAGTTTCTAATTTCCTTAGATGTTTGTAAAAGGTTGCTTATGTTAAGAAATGGCTAATTAAAGGATAATGATGTTAACTTTTGTAAATTTCTAATAATTGTCATATTAATGTATTGCTTTATACTGGGATTTAATAGCTTTTCTATTTAAGCAACTTGCTGTAACTCAAAGTGTATGCTTGTATGTAATACATCAGACCACTTTCTTTTCCCTTTTGTCTCTGTGTTTGTTGTTTTCTTACAAATCTATGTTCAATCTTTCTAACATGGTATCAAGAGCTTCATTAATCTTATAATATTTGTCATAGAGAGAAAACTAGAGTCAATGGGGAGAGAAAATAAAATCATAGAGTCTGCATGTGAAAGAAAACTAGAAAGAAAACCTAAACAAATTGGCATCCAACGAAGTTCTTCATCTCCACTTCCTATATTTGATAGGGGAAAACTACCATTTATTAGTTGCAAAAATGAGGACATTTACTCAAAGCTCAAAGTTTATGGGATATGGTGGAAATTGATCCATTCCTTTACCTAACAACCTAATAGTAGCTTAGATTAGTAATCACAATGAAGAAGTGGCAAAGGAAGGCTTAACACTTGCCATTATACATTCAACACTACATGAAGATTTATTTATCAAGATCTTGAATGTCAAGACAACAAAAAATGCTTGGGATAAGCAAAAGATGGAAAGAAACTAAATGAGGAAAAGAACAACAAGAATGTAGGTTTTGAACTTGAGAGTTTGAAGAATTGAAGATGAAAGAAACTTAAATGCCAAAGATTTTTTGAAGCATAACCCTTTTCTGAACTAAAATGTTTTAATGACAACAAACTTTTAAACAAGAAATTTTAAATCCTCTAAACCTATGCTACTAATGGTTTGCCTTGAGTGCTTGAATTTAGACAGGACTTAATTGGAAAGCATGAAGAAAGGTGTGATGCATTGGCCCACAATGAAGGTTTTCCCAAGCTTTGGATATGTCCAAATTTAGAAGCAAAAGGGTAATCATGTTTTCTAAGTCAAAGTGCAGATATCAAAAGTTGTATATGACTAGAAGCATGATTCTGGAGGTAGCTTTAGCCAATGGGTAGATAACAGAAGCGACACATGGCTAGAGGATCATCAGAAGATGCAAAGCAAAACAAGAGATTGAAGAAAGAAGTGTCTACATTGTTCATAAGCACCAGAAGCAACAAGAGAAGAACATCATGCAATAGTGTATTGATGCACTTAATTTGAAATAGCAAGATCTCAAGAAGACACAGATGGATCTAAAGAGGAGATATTGCTAACATTTGCAAGTCCTAATCAAATCAAGGCAACCAAAATAGAGGAGAATCACTCAAGAAAAGTTGCAAACATCTGGAGAAAAGACTGAAATCACAGTCTGTAGAAGACACACTTCTCTGAAGTAGCAAACTCGTGACTAAGTTGAAGAAAGGAGAAGTCATGAGCCACTAACATGGCAAGCACCAACGGGTCACAATTTTGAAATTTAAATTGTGCAAGTTTTCATCTAGCTAAGGAAGAAGGATGAACCAGTGGTTCAACAAAGACAACACACAACAGATCTCCTTGGCCTCCAAGCCTCTCGAGAAATCAGCAACAGTCATCTTCAAGCTCTATAAAAGGAACACGAGTTGCTGAAGCTCATTGCTAGGAAGAAAAATAGGATAGAAAGGATATAGATCAAGAAGTCATATTGCACATATATATCTTTATTTTTTATTCTAGTCCTCCTTAGCCCAAACTCTCTAGGACATTAGAGCCAAATCGTTTTAGCTATAGAGTGTCTGCAAACACCTTCATGAGAAAAGCCTTACTGATGAGTGTTTCCCTAAAGGTGTCTTAGGTACTTATCCTTAAATAGAACCCTTTATGATAGGGAAATCGTAAAAGAGCAATTAGGGGATTGCTTCTTCTAAAAGTCGAGAGAGCACAATACGTGTTGTGTGAGTCAAATAATAGTTACTACTTTGGGTTCGAAGCTTGGAAAGGCTTTTTGAAAGAGTACTTGGATAGAGCCTACAGAGGCTTAGAGAATACTAAAGGAGAGCCTACAAAGGCTTAGAGAATACTGAGCAGGAGCTTGTAAAGTCTTAGAGAATACTAGGGTAAAGCTTGAAGAGACTTTTCTAAGGAATACTCGGGTGAAGCCTGGACAACAAAGGCTTGGAGAATAGTGGGTGTAGGAGCCTGTGGAGACTTCAAGAGAAATAATACCATAGTTGGTGCTTGTGTTAGTGGAAATCCTACAAGTACCACGTTTTTGTGTATGCTTTATCCTTCTTTAATAGTTGTGTTGACCCACAAATTTTGTGTATGCTTTATCCTTCTTTACTGCTTCACATTTTTTTTACATGCTGCATACTTGCTTTAAGTTTTGGAAAACCACGTTTTAAAAAAGCATATCTCTGATATATTTCACAAAAGGTTTTGGCAAAATGCTTTAAAGATCATAATCAATATCTATTTTTCTGCAAATAAGATAAAAAATAGAATCTACACTAGCCAGAATCTGAAACTTTTAAACTAGCTTCTGAAGCAGTATTTCGTATGTAACTTGAAAAGTCTTTATTAGATTATTAATTTTATCCAAGTACTATAGAAGGATAAGCTCTGCTTCTAACAAAGCTTCTGAAATCCAAGCTAGAAGCTTGTGAAGAAACTTCAGAAGTAGCGTGTATTCTGCAGAAAAGGCCATAGTCAGTCAAGTGTCACTATTCAACCCCCCTTCTAGTGACCATCTAATCCAATTCAAGATTGTTCAAACATATTTTCAAAGGTTATTACAAAGATCAAATTGCTAGAGGAGCTTAGTAATCAAAGAGTTATGGAAAAAAAATTGGTGTGTATTCCATAGTGGTTTGACTTAAAATCTTCTATTTAGAAGAAAACATTTTTTTTCACAAATAATAATTGTAAAGGTTGTTTATGCTTTGAAGCTATTAAACAAATAAGATCTCTAATAATGAAAGAAAATATTGAAGGTGCTCTTGCAGCAAACAATAAAGGCAAAGCCTGAGGCTGGAATAGTTTTGGGAAAAAGCCATGTGGTGGGAAGAAAGGAAAATGTATAAAGGAGGAATGAGAAAACAAAGAAGGGGGTCACAAAAGTAAGTTTCCATGTTGCTCCCATTGTATGAAGAACAATCATTTGAATTTTATTTTTTTTTAGTTTAATTAGGATAGAAGTTAAATGTGGGACTTGTAGTTAGCTTGGTCAGGTGGAGAAGGTTTGCAAGCATTAGCATAGAAGCATGACTAATAGATACTAAGTGCACAAATCATATGACACACAGTGCTAGATTTTTTAACGAACTTGATCAGTCCTACTCCACCAAAGTTACCATCGGTATTGGAGAATGTATTGACGTCAAAGGCAAAGAAGTAGTTGTTTTTAAACTCCCTCGAGTATCAAATATATTTCAAATGTTTTATTTGTACCTAAGATAAATCAAAGCCTTTTGTGTGCGGGACAAATGCTAGAAATGAATTATTCATTGCATTTTGAAGATATGAGATGCACCATAGTTCTCCCTTTTGGGTGTGTGAACTAATGCTTATTAAAATAGGAAATAAAAGTTTTACAATAAAATGGAAGCAAACTGCTATGCATGATTTTCCAAGTGCAATCGATTATTCTTCTTTGTTATATAAAAAACTTGGTTATTTTAATTACTCCACTTTGAAGATAATAAGTTCAAATAATTTAGTTGAAAAGATGCATGCCATTGTGGATAATGATGATGTATGTGATGTTTGACATCATGGAAAGGAAAGTAAATTTCCATTTCTTATCGAAGCAAGCTATGGAGACACTAAAAAGTTACATCTTATACACACAAATGTGTGTGGTCCAATGAGCACAGCATCCTTAAATGACAATAAGTATTTCCTATTATTTATAAATGATCTTACAAGGATGTTCGGATATTTTTTTAACCAAAGTTAGAAGTGTTTAGTGTTTTTTAGATTCAAGTCTATGGTTGAAAAGGAGGCTAGATATCAAATTAAAAGGCCAACATTTGATAATGGAATTGAGTACACAATAAGGAAATTTTAAAAATTTTGTGAACAAGCTGGAATCCAAAATCAATTGACTATTCATTACACTCTTCAATAAAATGGAGTGAAAGGAACAAAAGAACAATTGTGTAGATGACCATGTGTTTGCTATTCAAAAAATGTCTTCCTAAAACTCTTTGGGTTGAGGTTGCTAATACCTCAGTATATTTGTTGAATATACTGCCCACTAAAGCCTTGAAGGAAAAACACTTTTGAGGCATGGTATGGAAGGAAGCCTTTAATGGAGCATTTAAATTTTTTTAGTTGTGTATGATATGCTCTTACTCTAGAAGGAAAGAGAGACAAACTTCATCATAAGTCAAAAGTTAGCATCTTTTTCAAGTATAGTGGGTGTACAGTTAAGAGACCAAAAGATTCTTGTAATTAGAAATGTAAAGTTTGATAAGCTTTTAAAATGAATTTGGAAGGATGACTAAGTTGAAGCTTCAAGTAAAGGATATCCTATAGTAGACAATTGTCAAGAAGAAAATTCATAAATTCATAAGATATTAAGGATAAAATTATGATAGTGATATTGATTTTCCAGTAAGAGGTATAGAACCTTAAATGACATTTATGTTATATGCAATTTAGCTATAGTAGAACCTATGGTATGCAATAGATGCAAAAATAAAAGGAATGCGGGAAAAGATCAATATATAAAGAAAAAAACAACACTTGGCAACTTGTGGATAGACTAAGTAATCAAAAGGTAATTGGTGTTAAGTGGTTTTATAGAGCTAAACTTAATTATGATGGTTTTGGGAACAATCTTAAAGCTAGATTGGTGGAAAAATGTTATTATTAGCAAAATGGTCTTAATTTTTCTATACATTTGCTCCAGTTGCAAGATGTCATATAATTAGATTGCTAGTAGCTTTGGAAGCAATGTAGCATTGGAAAAGCTATCATTTTCATGTTAAGCCAACATTCCTAAATGTCTTGCTTGATAAAGATATTTATGTTGATCAACTTGAAGGTTGTCAAGTTCTTGGAAGCAAAGATAAAGTTTATAAGTTTCATAAAGCTTTGTACGGTCTGAAATAGGCACCAAGAGCTTGATATAGCAAAATTGATAATCATCTTTTACGTAAAGGTTTTAAAATAAGGGAAAATGAAGCTACTTTGTATATGAAGAGGTCAAATAATGAAGTGTGACTCATTGTTTCCTTATATGTTGATGATTTGTTGGTGATGGGGAATGAATCAAATTCCCTAGACCAATTCAAGATATGGAGAGTGAATTTGAAATGACAAATTTAGGTGAAATGAAATATTTTCTTGGAATGAAAATTTTTCAATCAAATGTCAAAATATTTATTTTGCAAAACAAATATGCCTTGGAGATATTGAGAAAATTTCACATGGAGAGATGTAACCCTATAGCCACATTGCTAGTTGTGAATGAAAAATTATCAAAGAATGATGATTGTAGTGGAATATATGCTTCTATTTATAAAAGCAAAATTGGAATCTTGTTGTATCTTTCAACTACTACATCATATTTAATGTTTACTACAACTTTATTGTTTAGGTTCATAAATTTTCTAAGTCAAGTTCATCTTGGTGCAACAAAGAGGGTATTAAGGTATGTAAAAGGTACAATTGATTTGGTTGGTGGTTCCTAAAAAATGAAAGTGAAGAGCTTCAAGGTTATGTAGATAGTGATTGGGCAATGAGTTCAAATTATATATGCAAAGAATACCTCAGGCTATGTTTTATCATTTGGCCGTAGTATTTTCTCATAGAATTCAAAGAAGTAAGATGAGGTAGCCCTATCCTCAGTTGAAGCATAGTACATTTTATTTGTTGCAATAGCGAATTAAGCCATTTGACTGATGAAGATTTTATCAAATGATAGGCAGATTAAAGATGCAACTAATGTTATTTTGGTGGACAACAAGTCGGGTATTGTTACAGTAAAGAATCCTATCTAATATGGAAGAATTGAGTACATCAAAGTGAAATATAATGCCATTAGAGAGATCAACTTGGAGCACTACATTTCAAAAAATTGTATTAGAGAGATGATAATATCCCTTTCCAAAGGGAATTATGGAGATAAAAGTTTGGAATATCAAAGAAAAATCTCTAGGAGGAGTAGATTTTTAATAAATTACATTAAAATGTTTTATGTTTTTGCAGCTTTTGATTTAATTAAAAGGTTGCCTTGTGTTAAAAAATAACTAACTGTAGGTTAATGATGTTAACTTTTGTAGGATTCTAAAAGAAGTCATAGGATTCTAAAAGAAGTCATGATTGTTATATTGCTCTATCCAATTATGGGCTTTAATAGCTTTTGTGTTTAAGAAACTTGTTGTAACACTTATAGTGTGTATACTTGAATGTAATACATCATACTAGTTTTTTGCTCCTCTATTCTTTGTGTTTAGTTTTTCTAACAAAATTTAATGGTACTTGCCTGAAGAGACAACAGGAGATTGACTTAATCATATAACCTTTCAAGTTCCATCTGGTCTCCTACAATCTCTGGTGGCAACATTGATAGAAGTAGACAACACTGAAACACAATAGAATTTTAGCTAAATTAACATATATTTGTTGTGATTGATAAATCTTAGTAACAAATTAAGTTGTTCATGACCTAAGTTGTTAATTACCTTCAAACCTTCTGCAGTGCAATCAGAAACTTGCCATCCATTGTCTTGATCAGAGAATGTCCAAGACCCTTTAGAAACATGATGATACTTACTCTTAAAATCTCTTGAAGGGTTGTCTGTCACCTGTGAAATAAGAGTGTCAATTAATTACTATTACATAAAGCTAGCAAACATATGGTTCAATAATCTAATGAACACTAATTGTACTAGTTACAATTATTATTATTATTATTAGCTTGGTAAATCAGTTAGTAAGTAGTCAATTATTTAGTTGGTTAAATCACCATGTAAATAATGTCTAGGGATCTTAATATCTCATTTAGTTAAATGTATAATTTGGATAAATGAGGTTCATTGGGAAATTTACCTTCCTTAACTAGAAAGAAGGAGAATTGTGATTCTTTAATAAACATATCACAAAAATTAAGCAAACCTGAGACTTCTTGATGAAATCATGTCCTCTAAAAAGTGTAGAACCAATTTCCTCGGTTAGGTTAGTGGCAAGTAAAGCTTGAATAGCAAAGCTAGCATCCCATTCTTGGCTACCAAAACTCTGCATTATATAGGTAAGTGCATTAATTAATTAATTGACTAATTAATTAATATAAACCATTAGTTATAATAACATATACAGACACAGACACATACACATACCTGCATGGTCATTCCATCTTCAGAAACCCATAAGTAATCTGGGACCCTTGCAAGATGCTTCTTGAAAGCATCTCCATTTGGATCTTCCATCCAACAAGCAAGCATACATAAAACCTAAAAAATATACATGTTAGTGGCATATTAGAATGAATTTGATTTTAAAGAGGAAAATAAGAAGTTCATTTTTCTCATAAGGCTAAACAATCTATATGCATTATTGTTATAATACCTACCTTTTGTATACACCCAATGGTTATGTATTGACTATTCTCATCTCCGTAATGAATATGCTTTATTGTTACTTGAAGGGCTATTTCTCTAACTAGCTTATTGAAAGGCCAACGAGTAAGTAGTGGCTCAGTTAATATGTATAAACTATCCCATATCAGATCATGTATCAAAGAATGAGGATAATAAAGATCTTCCTGTGATAGATAGAATGGACAATTATCATTTTCGTGATTAAGAGGATACGTACATACACACATTGTGATTGATTAAAAAAATGTCTCGCACCTTTGCACATTGGTGACGTGCTTTCTTCCAATTAACGTTTTCATAAGGTTGAGTAAAGAGCTATTCTCTCAATTGTAAGATGAGTAGTGTGATTGGACCCACAAACCTCTTCCCATATAAGTAGGACATAGGCATGTATACCAATCGACAATGACACCACATTTTAGCTATAGTAATTTAGGCGAAAATGAGATTCAATTATTAAACATTGTATATTCAACAATTTAAATATATATCATTCCATAAAGAGTGACAAAATAAAATTAAATTAACCCTACCTGGATGCATAGGAAGAAATGAAGGAAGGATCCAAAACTCTGGGGGCATTCGGTTACTCCCACACCAATCAAATACTCCAAGTATCTACAGGAGTAGGATCCATTTAAATCCATAATGTATTGCTAGTTTTGGTAGTTTATGTATTTATATTCATATAAAAAAGAATAATACAGAAAGCCAAGCTTTTCCCCATTAAGGTATGTATGTTACACCACCATGGTCATGAATCCACTTTCTTGCTCTAGCACAAGCATCGTCATGACCTCCATTTGGCCTTTCTCCAAGAATTCGCATACATATATAGTTTAGTGCAGTACAAAACATGGTGTTCTGACCTTTTCTATATGTAGTCCCCACCCTCCATCTTCATTCTTTTAATGAAAGCACAAAATAGACAACATTAATTATTTATTATTGCAATGAACAAATTGTAAACTTCATGATTAAATAAATACATTAAATTAATTAAATGATACAAGAGTTTTGACAAATAAAAATGTTATAGTTCTTTCTCTCTTTCCACATCATGCTTGATTAGGAAAATGTGTCTTGAAATTGAATATGTATACCTGGTGATAGTATATGTAACGAAGAATCTCTTTGCGATACTCTTCTGGAAATACTGACTCAAGATGTCTTGTAATATACATACAAAAAACCTGCAATGTATTGAAAAGTAAAAGGTAATATTGATTAATGCATAAATTAATCGACAGATCAAATTGTCAACAACAAAATATGTTGTTTAGAATGCATACTATGACCAAGCAATATAGTGTCTCATTCTCAATTTCACGTACAATAAGTATCGAATCTTCGAATTTCTATGTTTACTTAATTGTCTAGTGTGGCTTAAAATGAATAACTAAGGCCTTGTTTGGGGTGATTTTAGTTGTGAGTTTTGATATTTTTTAAAACAACAACCAATTTTTAGTTTTTAAAATATAGTTGTAGTTTTTTCTCCAATTTTTAATTTCAAAATAAACTCATTTTGAAAGTTTTCTATCCTATTAAAGTCAGTTTAAGAGTGCTTTTGTGTGGTGGTGATGGCGATGGCAACAATGACGAAACGATGGTGGTCGTGTTGATGTCGACAATGGCAACAACAATAGCAATGGTGGCAGTGACGATGGCAATGGTAGTGGTGGCGGTGGCGATGACAATGGTAGTGGTGGCGACGGCAGTAGCGATGTCGATGGTAGCGGTGTCAATAGTGGTGGTGGCAACGGTGGTAGTGGTGGTGGTGGCAGTGGTGGTGTTGTTGTTGTTGGTGGTAGTGATAGTGGTAGTGGTGTCGATGGTGGTGGTGGTGGTGGTGAAGCTGATGTCAGTGACGGTAGTGGTGGTGGCAATGGCGGCAACAGTGATAGCAATGCCGGAGATGGTGGTGGTGGTCGCAATGGCGGTGGAGGTGGTAGTGGTGGCGATGGTGGAGGTGGAGGTGACATTCGTGACAGTGGTGGTAGCTGTGGTGGTGGCAGTGGCGGTGGCTGTGTTGGTGGTGGTGGTGGTAGCGGTGTTGATGGTGGTGGTGGCAGCGAAAAGGGCCATTATCAAATGTAGAGAAAACTAAATTCACAAAACCTTTTTTCTTGGTTTTCAAAATGAATTTGAAAGTGTTTTGAACATGAGTTAAAAATCATTTCAACTCATTTTTTACCAAACACATTTTGTTTTAAAAATTGCATTTAAAAACTAGAAACCAAAAATTCGCAACCACCACAAACGTGCCCTAAATCATTCTATTAATAAATAAATCCCTATCTCAATCTTTCGAAAGTTTAGTTCCATAAAAATAGAATAATGATAGAAACTATTTAATTATTTACTTAAAATGCATATTTAATTATTTATTTTAAAGGTTTTTTAAATTTTTGAAAAAAAAACTTTAAAAAATAACTGTTTAACAAAATTGGTATGTCCTAAACATGCATCATCAACTAATTTAAAAACATGTAATAATGGTGATTTAAAAATTATATAGATAATAAAATTTGGTAAGAGAAAACCAAAGTGGTTAGTTTTATTAAAGAGTAAAATATGAGTATACTAAAATAGTATTTATTGGGTACAATTGACTTAAAGAAACCAATAATTTACACAACAAATGTTTTCGATATTGATTTCAAATCTCTTCACCTCAACAATTTGTGTAATTAAAGTTTTCATTAAAAGTTAATATAGATAATCAAGGTATAAGTTTAATTTTGCATACAACGACGACAAATGAGATTTAGGCTTAATTGCACTTTTGGCACCTCAAGTATCATAATTGGGCAATTTTGGTCTCTCAAGTTCCAATTGCCTGAATTAAGTATCAAAATTGTGGAGTTTTGGTCCCATTGTCAGTTTTGTTAAATATTTAATAGATTTTGCTAATGTACACTAGATGATGATGTGTTGATGTGTTGCCCGCTTTGACCGGGTATGAATACGAGTACAAGTATTACTCAAATTTTTTAAACATGGATTGGTATCTAACTATCCTAGTAACCATACCCATATATATACATACATACATACATACATACATACATACATATATATATATATATATATATATATATATATATATAAGATTTTATTGTTATAGTTTTTTTAAAACAATATAATTCATTAGTTTAATAATTAAATAACAAACTTAAAATTATACATTTAACTAAAAATATAATTTAACTCTTCATATTTTACTTTTAATATCATTGTTATTTATTATTTTTTATATATTGTTTGAATTAAAATATGATTCATAACTTAATATATAATTTATTTAAAAATATATAAGTAAATTAAAATTATAAAATATGGTGTGCTAGGTTATTCGTAGGTTTTTTCGAGCCCAATAAAACCTGATGAAGATGGGGATGGATATTATTCATTTTAGACTTTTGACAATTACTCTCTTATCTTTTCTATTTTTCTCATTTATTCTGATACCCTTGTAGTTCTTAAATCATCATTAACTCTACGTCAAGGGGTAAAAAGAATATTAGAACAAATAATAAAAATAAAAATATTTTGAATTGAAGATAAAATAAAATAAAATTGAATTTTAATTTTCAAATATATTTTTTTAAATTTCTTCATTTAAATAAAAAAACATTAGTATCTGAATTTATTTATTTATTTATCTTATCTCAAAATATCATAAGTGTCTTTAATTTTATTTATTTTCTTCTCATATCTAAAATAAAGAAATTAATGAAAATGTAAAAGATTAAACAATAAAAGGATATATATATATATATATATATATATATATATATATATATATATATATATATTAGAAAAAGCAATGTCAATCAGTGTTATTAAAACCAGACTAGCCATCAACCCGGTCGAAGCACTGGGTCAATAGGTTAGTGGTCGAACCAGTGGGTCACTGGTTGAACCGGTGTAAGAGAAATAAATACTAAAATATATATATTATTTTTCGTATATATTAGTTAAACAAATATGATAGTCTAGTGGTAAGTTATTTCACACAAGTCTTCAAAATCTTGGGTTCGAAATCCAGCAATGTTATTTTTATGCTTTTATTATAGTAGGCTTGTGTGAGAAAACTACAAAGAGATTAAAAAATTAAAAGCTGTTTTACCAGGTCACATGCATAAATGGTCCAAATAAGTGATCAAACTAGCCATGGTTCCGGTTTCCGATCGAACCGGTCCGGTCCGGTCCGGTCCGAATTTATTTATTTATTTCTTATCTCAAAATATCATAAGTATCTTTAATTTTATTTATTTTCTTCTTATATTTAAAATAAAGAAATTAATGAAGATGTAAAAGATTAAACATTAAAAGGATATAAATTTTAGAAAAAGCAATGTCAACATTTATTTAATTTCTTGAAATCTAATGGTTAAGATTAGTTACTCGCTAGAACCATTAAATGATAAGGATGAGAAGTAACTCTAAAAGAGTTACTCTTGGAGTAACTTCATCCCTCCTTTATTACAAGCTAAAGATAGATGCGGTGGGTTGTTGATGACAAGTGGATTACGGATTAAAGGGCAAAGAACGAACGAGAAAACAAATAAAGGCTAAATGTTACTTTTGGTCGTTATTGTTTTTAGTGTTTTTTTGTTTTGGCACATTAAGTTTTAAAAGTCTTATTTTTTCCTTTATGTTTTCGAAAGTTTCATTTTGGTCATTTCTTCCATTTTTCGTTAACAGTAGTATTTCGTTAACTTTTAAATTTTAAAATAATTAATTTAACCTTGTAGCGGCTAAAAACCACCACTATCTTTATTTTATTTTAAAAATTATATAACCACTAAAAATACATACCTAGATCTTTTCCCAGATTTCCAAATCGAAACCATTCGCTCCACCCTCTTCATCTTCAACCTTCTTCCACCATCACCCAAAACCTCCACCATCTCACCAATCTCCAGCACACCACCACCCTCGCCACAAGCCAACCAGACCGTCGGCACACCACCAAAATCGGCAAGCCACCAAACCTATCGTACCATCCAACCACTGCCCAAACCTCCAGAGCCACCATACCTCCATGCCGCCCTTGCCACAAGCCAACCAAACCGTCGGCACGCCACCAGAACCCATCGCACCACCAAAAGCGGCACGCCACCAAACCCATCGCACCATCCAACACCACCCAAACCTCCATAGCCACCACACCCCCCTCACCTTTACCCAAACCACCACCAAAACCCATCAGCGCCACCACCACAAGAACCACCGCAGAAAGTCGTCGTCATGGAAATAGCAAAACCAATGCCCTTCCATATTGGTTCTCTTTAGTTTGTGTATTGTGTGATTGTATTCTGAAATTGGTGATTGGATTTTGAAATTGAGTTTGAATATTAAGGATTTGGGAATGAGTTGGGTATTTTTTATAAATTAAAATTATTATAGAGCCGCCAAAATGTTTAAACTATTTTTTTTAGTGGGATTGTTATTTGTGAAAATATTAATGCACATAGTGGCGGTTTTTAGCCACCACTATGTTAAATTAATTATTTCAAAATTTAAAAGTTAACAAAACACTAATGTTGTTAACGAAAAACGGAAGAAATGACTAAAATGAAACTTTCGAAAACATAAAGGACTAAAATGAGACTTTTAAAACTTAATATACCAAAACAAAAAAACACTAAAACATAAGGGACCAAAAGTAACATTTAGCCAAAAATAAATGGAGCAAAGATCGGAACTAACGAAAATAAAATAATGTATTGTGTCTGATAGGAATCGAACTTGGGCTTTTTAAAAGGCTCCGTATAAGCTGCTGTAGATAAGGTATTATATACAACTTATTAAAATAAGTTGTTCCAAACATCTTATAGATCTTTCATAAGATATTTTTACAAGTTATTCCAAACACTCTTATAAGCTCAATTAGTACTGCCACCGCCATCGCCGCCATCGCCACACCAACACCACGACCTCCGCCACTGCTACCGCATCCACCACCGCCACAAATTTAATTATTTTTTATTTTTAATTATTTTATGTGTTGATATTTTTTTATATTGCATTATTTCATAGTGGGACGAGATAAGATAGAGTGGTTGACTCATTTTATCCATTTTAAATTTGCAACAATTTTTTTGAAAACTAAAAACAAGAAAAAAAAAACTGAAACTAAAAACTCAAAACTAAAACTGGTTTTGGTTTCTAAAAATTTGAAAACTAAAAACAGAAAATCACCCCTAAATGAGGCCTTAGTTTTTAGGAATTTTTGTTATGTTTCAAATTTTAGGATATTGTTTAGATAAAGATAATAATATTGTTCTTATCATTCGATTTAGGATGTTAGTAGCATTTGGTTTTAAGATTAGAATAATGTTAGTACTTGAATTTTGTGTTACACTTTTACTCCGTATATAAAGCCCATGAATAAAATATTTATGAAGTTCCTCCACATAATACATCCCCTCTTCGTTTAAAAATATAATTTCTACACAAAAAACCATCAATTATTATCAAAAGCTCTCTTCTTGAGGGACCTATGAAACGGATGTTGAATCAAGTTTCTCGCAAATTGCTCCTCCTATCTTTGATGGGAGAACTATGACCTTTGGGTAGTTAGAATGGAGTCCTATCTGGAGGCTTTAGATCTCTCGAAAGTTGTGGAAGAAGATTACGATGTTTCTTCGCTGCCTGACAATCTCACCATTGCCCAGATAAAGAATCACAATGAGAGAAAAACCCAGAAGGCAAAGGCAAAGTCATGCCTATTTGTCGGTGTTCACAAACTATCTTTACTAGAATCATGACCCACAAAACACCAAAATCGATCTGGGACTATTTGAAGGAAGAGTATGCAAGGGATGAGTGGATTCAAGGCGTGCAAGTGCTGAACTTGATGACGGAAATTGAGTTGCAAAAAGTGAAAGAGTTTGAGACAATTAAAGGTTACTCAGACAAATTGCTTAGCATTGTTGATTAGGTATGATTAATAGGCAAAAATTTCCTGATTCTAGAATTGTAGAAAAAATTCTAGTAATCATACCTGAAAGATATGAAGCTTCTATTGTCTCATTGAAGAACACAAATTATCTGTCCAATATCACTTTGGTAGAAGTCATACATGCCTTGCAGGCCCAAGAGCAAACAAGACTTATGAGATAAGAAGGAATAGTGGAAAATGCTTTCCAAGCTAAATTGCATATCAATAAAGGTGGCAAAAATAAGAAAAAAGGAGCAAGCTAGAGATGACAACCAAAACAATAACATAATTTTTCCACCGTGTCCTTGTTGCAAAAAAAAAAATAATAATCACACCCACCAAAGAGATGGTGGAGGCCTGACGCAAGTTGCTACAAATGCAGTCAATTAGGACATAAGAAGAAGACATGCAAGTCTCATCAACAGCAAGTAGAGGCCAAGGTTGTTGAGATCAACAAGAAGAGGAAGAGGAACACCTATTTGCAATGTCATGTTTTACAATCTATAACTCCAAAAAAAGCTTAGCTTATTGGTAGTAGTTGTACAAACCATATGACATATGACCAGGAGCTTTTCAAAGAGCTCAACAAAACTACTATTTCCAAAGTCAGAATTGTGTATGGAGTGCAAATTACAATAAAAAGCAAAGGAATAGTAGCAATTAAAAGTCATTCAGGTTTGAAATTAATCTCTTATGTTTTGTATTTTCCTGGAATTGGTCAAAATCTTTTAAGTGTTACTCAACTGTTGGATAAAGGCTACAAGGTGTTGTTTAAAGATAAAAATTGTGTGATTAAAAATACAAACAACATAGAGATCATCAAAGTTCAGATGAAAGACAAGAGCTTTGCTTTAGATTTGATGAAAGAGGAGTTGACTGTAGATGAAGAAGTTAAAAAGAAGATCATGTTGATGCATTTATTTTTTAAGAAGGTTGATGTTTAGAAGGAGAATGAAGATGTGGATGAAGAACCACCTTCCAACATCCATTAGAGGTTAAATGTTGCTACCATGGAGCCCACAAGAAACAAAAATATGCATGTACTTGATAAATAAATAAAACGGATAAATGAACTGAACGAGAAGCTCTAGTTGAATGAAGAGGTGGTTCCACGCAAGAGAGATAATGATGAGAATTACAAGTAAAATAAGAGGAGAAAAGCAAGCATCAAAAGGAGGAAGGCCAAATTTCAAACTTGAAATTAAAATTGGATGTCTACAAATATTAAGGCAAGGATGAGTGTTGAAAATATATGCCTAAAATTTTAGGATATTGTTTAGATAAAGATAAAAACATTGTTCTTATAATTCATATTTAGGATGTTCACAGTTTGATTTTAAGATTAGGATAATGTTAATATTTGAATGTTGTGTTACATTTTTGCTCTATATATATAAAGTCCATAAATAAAATATATATGAAGGTGCTCCATATAATGCATCTCCTCTTCATTTAAAAGTATAATTTCTACACAAAAATCCAACAATTTGTGACTGCGACTACAACCACAATATAAAAACTTGAGTTGGATAATATAATCTATCTTTTTAAAAAGAAAATACTTTTAATTTAATATTTATAGTTATATTGTTTTTTTACAGTAATATTTATAGTTATATTGTTTTCATTAATAGATAAATGATAAAAATATTATGATAAAATATGTTTTTAATCCCTATACTTTTGTTAAATCTTGTTTTTAGTCTCCCAAACTTTCATATCGTGCAATTTAGTCTCTGAACTTTATAAAAAATATACTTTTAGTCCCTCCTCACAACCTGAAGTTAAAAAAACGTGTAGAAATTGGGGAGTAAGCCTAAGGACTAAAAACACGTTTTTTATAAAGTTCAGAAACTAAATTGCACGATATGAAAGTTTGGAGGACTAAAAACAAAATTCAACTGAAGTATAAGAACTAAAAATATATTTTACCCAAAATATTATATGAATATTGACTAGTTAGAACTTACCAATGGAGGAAGAAAAAACAGAGGACCTGCAATTTGTGCAGGCCAATGGCCATCACTGGTCTGCAATGCTGATAGGTGATGTGCGGCCCTTCTCAACGTGGTTGTGAGTTTTTCGTATGTTATTTCCTCTCCATCGTCTATTTTCACAGTAGGTATTGTTTGTTTGAAGTTATTTTCTTTCAGAATCTACACATAAGTGGAAAATAAGTTATATTTATAGATGAGAAAATAAAATACTACAGATATTATATCATGCAATATTATTTTAATGATTATGTATATTAAATGTTAAATATTTATAGATATTTAATTTTATATTTGACATTTATTTATATTAAAAATATATATATGAAAATAAAGTTTCGTATGAAATAATAATTAATATAAAAAATGTCAATTATATAAGAGTTGAATCGATATTTAACAAAACTTTATGAACGTAACTTTAATAAATCGATATTTTTGTTAAATAAACTTTATGAACGTGATTTATTTAACAAAAAAAATGTCAATCTAAGAGTTGAATCGATATTGAATAATACAAACATGATTAGAATTATTTCTTAAAAAATAAATGCATCTCCATGTACATAATTATATATCGATGCATTACAAACACTTATTATTTTTTATCGATGGTTTTTGGACATTCGACTTTTTTTAAACACTTAATTAACATTCATATTTTCTTTTTTCACATTATATTACCCATCGTACTTATATTTTTTTTTATCTCTTTTTCACAAGGTCTTAAATAGATATTTGTGTGTCCAAAAATTATTTTTATATATTTTTTTATCTATTTCTTCTTATTACACCATATAATTTATTATACTACACTTTTTTTTTCTCTTTCTCTTCCTAAATATTAATTAACATAGTAGTGTCTATAAATCATCTTCGAAAAAAGGCAATCCCAATCTAAGATTTAGTAAGAAGTAGGAACATCAAACCTAAGGATTCGTTTTGGTTGAGTTGAGTGGAATGAAATGAAATAAAATAGAGTGAAGAATAAATATTTGAAATAAAATATAGTGGTGGAGGTGTGGGACCCACTAAAATTTTTAAAATCTCCCCTTCTTTTCCTTTCCTTTCTCCTCAACCAAAATCATCCTAAATCTTCATGTAGGCTCTGTTTGGTTTCGGAGACGGAAATAAAATACCACGGACGGAAATGCGATGTGAGTGTTTGTTACTAAAGAGTTTGAAGAGAGTTAAGTTACAAATTTCTATCCTCTCAAAAATCATTTCGAACAGTAAAAATTGATTATTTCACTTAAATAATCGATTTTTTTGACTAATTTAATCGATTATTTGTACATAATAATCGATTTAAGGGTTACAGCATCAAAAAAATCGATTATTTGCGCATTTTAATCGATTATTTGTGTATCATAATCAATTTTTTTTGTGTCTATTTAATTCTCTCCTCTCTATTTCATCTATACCAAATAACTTTACAATATTATTTCTACTCTATTTCTCACTCATTTCTCTTAAAACAAACAACACAACATACAACTTTATTTCTACTATATTTCTTTTTTTTCAAATTATTATTTTTCTATTTCCATCTATCCTATTTCTCTTCTCTGAATCAAACACAGCGGTAAACTGTTCAATTTCTCACCATTAGACTGATCCTAATGATTTTCTCCATCATTAGGCCGACCCTAATGATTATGAGATATTATAGAAATTAGCACAGGGCTTGAAGTGGTTGATTACCTGAAAGCGTCAAAGGAGGTCACCACAGGCCTTGACCTTAAAACGGTTGTTATAGAAATTCTGACGAAGCTGCTTCAACCTGGGCTCGTTCCTCTGGAGTTCCTGCCTCAGGATCAAACTCCCATATCTGCCTCCCCACAAAATTGTTTGTGCTGAAAATGTATGGCATCTCCTATCTTTAGCCTCGACATCGCTGCTTAATTTATTTTAATATGCTATAATGCTACAATCAATTAATGCACCTAGCTAGCTAGCTAGCTTGTCTTCAAGTAAAGTTATTTTCTAGCTGCTGACTGCATGATAAATATGTTTGAAGATTAGATATATTAACCTGAATGACATGCATGTTTGGATGAAAAAAAAAAAAAAAACTTTCATTTCTTTTTAATTTTTCCAATTTAAATTCCAACTTTTTCTTTCTACTCTCACATTCTCTCCACTGTTCCAATCAGGTTACGTAGAACAGATCATTTCCCATTCTAAGTACATATAGTACTATTTCAGTCAGATTTGTGTATAGAACTAGCATCTGAATCACACACACTCCACTTTTTTTTTTTTGAACTTACAAATAATGTTTTAAGAACCGGACTGGCCATCGAACTGGCTAAGATATTAGGTTAATGGATCATTGGTCAGATCAGTGGGTCACTGATCGGATCGGTTTGACTCAATATATATTAAAAAAAATTAAAAATATAATATAACTAACATAATTTAATCATTTAACACTTCAAATTTTAAATTATTGTCATTATAAAGTACCTAATATTTCAAATAAGAAATAATAACCAATAGTCATGACAATAAAAGTCCATAAATAAGTTTCATACCCAAATAAAATTAAAAGAAATTGAAACACATCATTTCAGTACTTTTTTTTCAAAAAAAATAATTACATCACAATCCGGTTCAACCAAAGATCCTCCGGGTCACCAATTTTTTCAAAAAACCGGTCAGTTCAACCCGGGTCATACCGAGTCATATGTATTTTTGATCCTTTCATCAAACTGAATCGGTTAAACCATCGGATTCCGGTTGGACCGGTCAGACCGGCAAGTCCGATCCAATTCTTAAAACACTGCTTACACACACTCCACTTTCAGCACACAACTTACATATAATAACGTATAAAGCGGCACTGCTGAGCTGAGATCGTTCGGTTGCTCAACCCAACTCACACGTTAAGCCTGTTTCATGCAATATGACGAGAGAGCTGTTCCATTCGCTCTAACTAGCTCCATGATTTATACCACATAAATACTAACCAGACTACAGTTATTGAAATTGAAAATGAAAATATTTAAATTATAAAAAATTAATATATATTTGAGTAATTAATATAATTTATTCAGTATTTATTAATCAAACGATTGAGCCGTTAAACTTGTAAAGCCAATTAATTAAAATTATTTTCTTATATTTTGGGACAAATGCAACACTTTATTTAACAAAATTATTTGTTCTCTTAATAAAATATTCTGGTATTTCAATGGTTAAGATTTTGTTAATTATATTATTAATAGTTTTCTGGCCAGGGCCAAAGGTATCCTCCACGGGAGGTAACCATGTTCAAGTCTTATAGGATTATTATGAACGACAAACTTTTTCTTCGAGTATTTAATGCAATTGCATGCTCATGATTGTATCTCTCTCTTTCTCAATGATTTCAACATTTAATTTTATAATTTTTATTCTTTTTCAAATATACTAGTATTTTACGTGTGCATTGCACAAAATAAATATTCATTTTATACAACTAAAATTTGTAATAAATAAATACTTCTAAATATATAAATTATATTATAATTAAAATCTTCAATAAATAAATATTTTTAAACATACAAATTATACTTTAGATTTATGATAAATAATTTATATTGTAATATATTATTATTTTTAATTATTAATAATTTCTTTTTAAATTCAAGTTAGAAGTTAGAACTAAAGATATTAAAAATGATAGATTGAAAGATATAAGAAATTAAGTTAAATCCTTCTGTTGATATTGAAAGTATAAAAGGATACATCAGATAGGAACATATTTGAGATTTGTAGATTATATATATATATATATATATATATATATATATATATATATATATATATATATATATATATATATATATATTCAAAATTGGTTTTTTATTTTCAGTTACAACTCATTAAACCATTTAGTTGATATCAGAAGCATAAGAACATATATCAGATACATATTAGGAGAGAAAAAGGATCATGCACTAACAATGTAAAATAGTTTAACATAGTCATTCAATCACAAACTATTATGTATGGTGAGTTTGTTGACTTTTACAATAACTACCTTAAAAGTCATACAAACCGTGATTTATGAATGGATAACAGTGTAAAACTGTTTTACACTCTCAGTGCATAGCCATTAAACTCTATTTTAAATTGGTTTTTGATATTCAGTTACAATTTGTTAAAAATATTAAAAGCATAAGAGGATACATATACCAAATGCATGTTAGGAGAGTGAAATTCATCCATAGTTGTGAAAATCAAACTGGACCAAGAACTGGTACCTTGATCGGTTCGGTTTGGCTATCGAACCGGTTATGCAATCGACCCAAATCGACCTGGTTTGACCCAATCATGTTTGATAAAAAAACTAGTGACCCCCAGTCTAGGTTGAGCCATTTTTTTTCTTTTAATTTTTTTTTTACAATTCCTGAAATGATGTTTCTATTTGAAATTCTTTCCATGGTACCATTTGAAATATGTGATAGAAGCTTACTAATTCAAATGTTGAATGCTTGGTATCCATAATATTCCGGTGAAGTTTTTATAAAACAGAAATGTGAGAGCTCTTTCTGAATTGTTAATAGTTAATTGCTAAATAGTATATAATAATATAATAATTTGCTCCTATATCATGTTAAATTTTTAATATATAGCTAATTGTTGAATAGTATATAATAATATGCTCTTATAATATTATTTTGATCTTGATAATAATATATAATAACTAATTATTATTATCTTGATCTTAATATAATTAAATATTTATGTGTTTTATACATCTTCACCAGACTTGCTCATGGGCCTCCAACAACTTTTGTAGTGGAAAATAATAAGAGTTTCCTTAATAATTTAATGATAAAACCCAACAAAATAATTTATAGTAATAAATGATTATGTAATATTTATAGTTTGATCATGAAAATGATTTTAATTTTGGAATATGGACTATGGATTGATCACATTTTGTTAGCTATATTATATATATTTTTTAATTTTTCAATATATACCGGATCAACTAGTTTAATAAGTGACCATTTGGTTCGACCACTAACCCATTAACTCAGTGTCTCGACCGGGTTGATTCACCACTTTCGGGTCGATTTTCACAACACCGAGTTCATCACTTTATGAGATAAGAGTATTCAAATGAGAGTGAATGTGAGGAAGAATGGGGAGAGTGGAGGCTAAGAGAGAAGATAGTCTTAGACATTTATATATATAGGGGGATAGGGGGATTATCAATTTTAAATATAATATAATTTATATATTAAAAACATTTAATATATAAAGGTAGTCAAGGTTTTCTAATAGTAATTGGTTTTCGACAAAGTCAATTATTACTTCACACTTATAATAACGTAAAAAAAATATTTATCTTATACAATTAATACACAAATTAAAATACTAATTAAATTTTTAACTATAAAATATATATCAATGGTACATATTTTGTAAGCAAAATCCTTACCCTTAAATTTTATTCTTTCATATATTTAAAGTTTAATATAATATAAGAAAAAAATATTAACCATTAGATTTGAATGTAGGATCCTAGCTCCTATGTCACTTTACTAAGTGCAGGAAATCCGGATCCTGCTTCCTATTAATTTACTCTAATCAATTGATGCACCTAGCTTCCTTCAAGTAAAATTAATTTGTAGCTACTCCAATTGCTTGGATGAATATGCGCTGATTAGACAGTGAACCTGAAAAGAGTTCCCGTTCTAAGGAAAATATTTAAAATACACTCATTTTCTCCTTTATTTTTCTACCACTCTATTTTGTTTTTCTTCATTTTTTTAATCATTATATCTATTATTTTCTTTCTCTTCCTTAATTTTTCTCTCTATTTCTCTCATATATATTTTCATCCTTACATACCAAAAAAAAAAATGAAGCGTACATTTATCATTACTGCCATTCTAAATATAGTTTTTTATATCAACAAAAAGAATTTCATTAACATAGAGAATGAAGGGTAGAAGGGGCTGATTGACCATTTTTGATCATTTTTATAAACAAATTACTAATATGAGTTTATTAAACAACAATTTATCAATATAGGTTTCTTTTAATCATTGACCGATCAAAATTACTTGTTTAAGGACAAGAGTACCCAACCTATACACAATAAAAATCAGTACAGCTCATACAATCTTCATATAAATCCTCTATCCCAATCTATACTAATCCCTGCATGTTATATACGTACTACTCTCTTCATTCCAAAACTTTAGGTGTTTTAGCTTTTTATTTTTGTTTTAAAACTTTGGTTGTTTTAGAATTCCAATATGTAATTGTACAAATTTTTTCAATTGTACCCTTGTATCTAGTTGAGTAATTAATACCATTTTAGTGGAATATTGATAACTTTGAGTTTTATAAGGTACTTATAATGGAACATTAATGTTACTACATCTGATCCTAATTATAAGCAACATAGGGTAAATAAACAAGACCAACAAAAATGGTTAAACTAGTTACTTTTAATTAATACTACCATAAATTCAATTTTTATTTCAAAAATACCATTTGCTTTAAGTGATTGTCATAGGGAATAAGTGAATACATAGGAAATAGAGTTAACAATAAATGAAGGGTATAAAATAAATTTAACCTTGAGTAACTTTAAAAACTAGTGATTGTTGCTTATAAGTAGGACCAAAGAAAAATCCAATTTGTTGCTTGTAATTAGGACTAGAGATAGTATTTCTTAGTGAAAATAGTATAGATAAATGGAGTGGTTGGAAATAGCAAAGAAAATTGTAAAACAATAAATAAGGGTAATTTAGCCTAAATTTGTATAAATTAAATATTTCTTAATTTGTGTGTAAAAACTTAAACACCCAAAGTTTTGGAATGGAGGGAGTACCTCCACCTTCGTCCCTATTTATAAGACATTATTGACTAATTTACGTATATTAAGAAAATTGGTTAATCAAAGTATTAGCATTAAATTTGTCTATAATTGTAATATTTTTTCAAATTTATTCTTAAATAATTAATGTACTGAGAAAGAATAATAGTAGTGAAATTTTAATTTTTGAAACTAAACTCTTTAGTTCTCCAATCCTCATAATAAAGAGAAAGAGACAATTTATAATATTTATTATTTATGGATTGAAATAATTAAAGGTATTTTGGTTAAAAAATAATTAATACAAGAAATAATTAAAATAAAATTTTATAAAAAATGATAAGAAAATTTTAAAATAATATCTTATAAAAAAGAGACGAGGTAATGTTATATATGTGCTGAAAAGTTGAAATAACAATGCCCTGTTGTTGCTATACTACTAAATGCCATACATCAAGACACGTACCAACCAACCTACTCAAAATTCAAACCGCAAATGCTATACCCCACGAGATCGAGCTCGATGAGTGATGATTCTAGAATGCTGTTTCCGAATTAGCTCCACCTTGTAAACTCCTTGCTATGAACCATGCATTTATGTTACAATAGAATCCAAACTGCTCATACAAGCTGTTGGACTAATAATTACTTGTCCACTGCACAAAAGAGCGTTGAAATTTAACCATGTACCTTATGCTTTAACCATGATAACCAAGACACGTAAGAGATGTCTTGCATCAACTGTTTTTTGTCATAAGTGCCATTGAAGATGCACCTGTTTCTTCTATTCCACAAACACCATAAATGATAGAGGACTAGAATGGTACATGAAGAGCTTAAAGTGGAGCCAAATCTTAGAATAGAAGTTTATGTAATTTGGGCCTAAATTGGACTTTTGTTGAGCTTTTTATGTTTTTAATAATGTTTATTTTTAATTTGGGCCTTTTTAGTTGTTTGGGCTTTTAGTAATGGGCCTTGGTAAGCCTTTTAGGTTCATATTATAAATAAGTCAAATGTTAACTTTGTAATCAGTTTTTGACTCTCATTTGGAATGAAGCTTTAATGCTTTTGTGAGAGGAAACTCTCTAGGTTCTAAGGAACTACCCTTGATTCTTATCTTTGAATTTCTATATTCAAAATGGCGAATCCTCCTCAACTTATCAATCTCTAGGGATTGTGGCGTTGTTCTTTCCATTTCTTGTCTTTCCGCTTTAAATTTTCTTCACCTTTTGAGTTTCCATAATTTCTGTTGATGCTGAATTTGAGATCCGGAAACGGGTTTTCATCATTTGGTAATCAGAGCTGGATTTAGCATCAATTCGGAACTGTTTCACCGCGCTACTGTTCACCGACGACACTGTTTATCGGTGATACTGTTCCGATCGTGCACTGTTCACAGATCGAGCAATGTTCATTGTGATACTGTTCACCGATCGGCACTGTTTGATCGACGATACTGTTCGATCGTGCACTATTCACAGATCGCGCACTGTTCATCGGCAACACTATTCCGATCGCGGCGCTGTTCATGGTTGTGGTACTGTTTACGATCGCTTACTGTTCATTGATTTCGGTACTGTTCATTGATTTGTGATTTTTATTGTTTCAATCCATATTTTTGAGATTGCCTTGTGTTTAATTTGAGTCAAAATCTGCAGATTGAAATTCTGAAATTTGAATTTGGGAAAGAATATTCATAGTGTTCATGTGTGTTCTTGAGAGTCTTTGGCAAAACCCTTGTGTTTGATCTATAAAAATTTGAATTAAGTGAGTTTGGGTGTTTTTCGTAAATATTAAAAAGTTTGAGGATTTATTAGCAAAAGAAAAGGACTTAAAGATAAAAAAGAAAATATTGGGGCAAAAGTGCAAAAAGAAAAAGTTTAGGGGCCCAAGTGCAATTATGAAAAGTTTGGGGGCCAAAGTGTAAAAAAAATTCAAAAAAAAATTATACCATTGGAAAGAAAAAAATCTGCCCTATAAGAAGACCTTCTACACCTTTGCTTGATTCTTTCTTTTTCATACACTTTTATGCCATTTTAGCTCTCTTGAATACACTAGTTCTTCACAAGTTGAAAAATTGAGTTTCTTAGTTTTGTGTTGCTCTTTTCTTGTGTCTTCTAGTCATGTCTTTGCTTGGCATTCTATTTTGAGTTGTCCCTTTCATTTCTTTTAGCTTTTATTGCTTGTCTTCTAAATTTCCTTGGTTTTGTCTTAGAGTTTTCTTGTTTTGGACTCTTGAGTTGAGTTTGGATTTGTTACATCTTTCACTTTGAATACAAATTCTTGATTTGTGATTGAGAGTGCTTCTTAAGGACTAAAGAGGAGTTTGAGTGGAAAAAGGCAAGTGTGCACATTATAGAAAAAGCCTTCAAAAGAGAGAAACACGAGTGGATTTGAGTGAAACACTTAGTGAGTGGTGAGATCCATATTTCTATTATTTGTGCTAATCATTTTTGTGTAGGTATGTATTGTTCTTCTTATCATAGAAGTGATGGAGGTTATGGGGAAGATGAAGGAGAAAGGAGGCTTAGGAGACATGGAGGAGATAATGAGGGAGAAAATAAAATAAAGGATAGTATGGAAGAGGAGAAACTTAAAATTCCTAGTTTTCAAGGGAAGAATGATCCGGAAGCATACATTGAGTGAGAGATGAAAGTTGACCAAGTCTTTTCATGCCATGAGTATAGTGAGGAGAAGAAAATTAGGAAGGTTACCTTGAAGTTTGTAGGGAGTGCACTTGCATGGTGGAAGTATAAGGAGGATGGAAGAGAGAGGATAAGGATGCCTAAGATAGCAACTTGGCAAGAAATGAAGGATTTGATGAGGAAGACATTCTTACCACCTTCCTATGAGAGAGATGCTTATGATAAGCTACAAAGTCTCACACAAGGTAGCAAGAGTGTTGATGAATACTACAAAGAGATGAAAATGACTATGAGGAGAGCCAATGCACAAGAACCTAAAATCGCCATGGCAAGGTTCTTACGTGGGCTTAATAGAGACATTCAATACATAGTGAAGTTACAACACTATGAGAGCTTGGAGGATCTAGTGCACCAAGCCAACAAAGTGGAGAGACAACTTGAGAGGAAGCATTCCTACAAGAAGACCTATCACTATGACTCTTCTAGTGGTAAGGACAAGTCCAAGAAGGAAGGATCTTCCTCACCTAAGCAACAAGCTTCAAAGTCTCCAAGTGGTAAACATGTTCCTAACCCTAGCACTTCTTCTACTTCTAAGAGTGGTACAATTAAATGTTTTAAATGCTTGGGTAAAGGCCATATTGCATTGCATTGTCCAAACATAAAAACCAAGGTCTTGAAGGAAAATGAAGTTGTCACGAGTGACTTATCTTATACTTGTTCATCTAATATCTCTAGTGATAATCATAGTGCATGTGGTACCAAACCTCTAGATAGAGAATTAATGATGTGTAAGAGGTTGTTGGGAATTCAATGTGAGGGTAGGGATGAAATTTAAAAGGAGAACATATTTCATACTAGATGCTTGGTTCTAGGGAATGTGTGTTCTTTGATTATTGATGGGGATAGTTGTATTAATGTGGCTAGCACTAGGTTGGTTAGCAAACTTAATTTTCAAACCACCCCCACACCCTACACCTTATTGCTTGAAATTGCCATGTGAAGGTGAGTTGGTTGTAGACCAACAAGTGTTGCTGCCCTTTACCATTGGAACATATAAAGATGTTGTGTTGTGTGATGTAGCTCCTATAGAAACATGTCATATCTTGTTAGGTAAACCTTGGCAAATTGAAAGAAAAGTGAAGCACCATGGAAAGACCCACAAGATTTCTTTTACACATGAAGGACATAAGGTCAAACTTGCATCACTTTCACCTAAGGAAGCAAGTGAGGATCAAATTAAGTTGAGAAAGAAAATAGAACAAGAGAGAAAAGAGGTGAAAGAAAAAGAAATAAAAGAGAAAGAGATGAGAGCAAAAGAAAATGAGTTAAAAGAAAAAGAGATGAGAGAAAAGAAAATAACTGAAAAAGAGAGTGAAAAAGAGAGAGCAAAAGATAAAGAGGAATATGATTGTTCTTGTTTTCATTCTAATCCTTTCCTTGTTTGTGATGATTCTTTGCTCAAGGAATTTGAAGAGCTTCAAAAGGATGAATGCAAAACTTTGTTTGAAAGTGATGTCTCTCTTGTGAAAGAAATTGAAGAGGAGTCCTCAAAGGGGGAGTGCAAAACTCTAATTCCTTCTCCTAAATTGGATTGTGAATTTAATTCTTCTTGTATATTTGATTGTGCACCTTACCATAATTCTTTTGTTTTGATGCCTAGAGAAGAATTGTACATCAAGGATCAATGGGCAAGACAATTTGGAGAAGAAGTGGAGACATATGAGGACCAATGCAACCATAGAGAGAAGAAAATTTTGACTTACACCATCTCTAAACCTTGTGATTTAGTTGATGTGTGCCATGTGTTAATCCAAAATATTTGTGAATTGAATGTTTCTTTTGGTATGCATGATATTGTTTTAGGTGATGGTGCCAAGTTCTTGAAATTTGATATTAATGCACATCATTTGGACTTGTATGATCATGTTGAGTCTTCCTCTATGTGTGTTGTTGTTTATGGGAAAATTGAAAATGATGATTTCTATAGGCATAAAGAGCATAGGTTTAAAGATGTTGCATTTTGTGTGCCTAAATGTTCATTTCATGATTCATTAATTGGAGCAACTCATAGTGAGAGTTTAGTAAAGTATGGTACACTCAAGTGTCTTGATAGATGGATTGTGCATAAAATGGATAAATCTAAATTTTCCATTCTTGGTTTGAAAATGTCATTGTTTGCTCATAATTTTCATTGGATTGACTTGTCTTTGAAATTTGTGATTAAGTATTTCATTTTAGTGTTAATTGATGGTTTCTTTAGGCTTGTATTTGATCCGGGAGGATTGACATATAAGCACATAGATAATAAGAGATTTTCCTTCTTAAGGAATCCAAGTCTCAATAGAAATAGGATTTTTTTTTTTAATATTTTCTCAAAACTAAAACATGTTGTTTTGTGTTGTTTTTATGATGTAGGTACCTTGGCTCTAAATTCGTGGTCGAATTTCCTTCAAGAAAGAGGGAATGATAGAGGACTAGAATGGTACATGAAGAGCTTAAAGTGGAGCCAAATCTTAGAATAGAAGTTTATGTAATTTGGGCCTAAATTGGGCTTTTGTTGAGCTTTTTATGTTTTTAATGATGTTTATTTTTAATTTGGGCCTTTTTAGTTGTTTGGGCTTTTAGTAATGGGCCTTGGTAAACCATTTAGGTTCATATTATAAATAGGCCAAATGTTAACTTTGTAATCAGTTTTTGACTCTCATTTGGAATGAAGCTTTAATGCTTTTGTGGAAAAAAAAATTAATGATAGAGGACTAGAATGGTACATGAAGAGCTTAAAGTGGAGCCAAATCTTAGAATAGAAGTTTATGTAATTTGGGCCTAAATTGGGCTTTTGTTGAGCTTTTTATGTTTTTAATGATGTTTATTTTTAATTTGGGCATTTTTAGTTGTTTGGGCTTTTAGTAATGGGCCTTGGTAAGCCTTTTAGGTTCATATTATAAATAGGCCAAATGTTAACTTTGTAAGGAGTTTTGACTCTCATTTGGAATGAAGCTTTGATGCTTTTGTGAGAGGAAACTCTCTAGGTTCTTAGGAACTACCCTTTATTCTTATCTTTGAATTTCCATATTCAAAGTGGCGAATCCTCCTCAACTTATCAATCCTAGGGATTGTGGCGTTGTTCTTTCCATTTCTTGTTTTTCCGCTTTATATTTTCTTCACATTTTTTGTTTCCGTAATTTTCATTGATGTTGAATTTGAGATCCGGGAAAGGGGTTTTTATCAATAAAAGAGTGCACCTGATTAGTAGCTACAACTCTAAATAGATATAGTCCTTCATGTACTGCAGAAATACCAACTTCTGTCAGAGTTGTGTGTAATGTATAAAGTGTTGACTCTGTAGTAGTTGCAGATGAATCACACAGTACTCCATCCCCTCCACTCTCAACAAACAGCTTCAATTAATTACACACCGACCTTGGGTCGTTCGATGCTTGATGACCAGAGAGTCCTTGCATTCGCCTTGCCTGTAGCATTATTATATATCATAAATACTAACCAGAGTACAATATTAAAAAATGGAGATATTTAAATTATAAAATTATTTTATATATTTCAGTAATTAATGTATTCCTTTTGGTCCTTTTCATAAGACTCAAATTAGAAGTTTGATTTGGTACTTTAGTTTAATAAATTGTAAATCGAATACATTAAAGCCTTAAGTTCATTGGAAATCTAACTTTATCTCGTATAAAGAGCATTGTGGAACCTTAATTTGATTCTTCACATGTATAACCAATAAAAATTAATGCAATAAATATATTAATGATGAGAGATATTAAAAGAATTAAAATTAATAAAAAATATTTAATTAGAAAAAAATTAAAGTATGTGTCTCGTTAATGTTAGGGTTAATTTGGAAAAATATATAAATTTAAGATAAATTTAAAGCTATTAACTAAATTAGCTAATTTCTTTAATCCTGGTGTATTAGTTAATTCAGATCTTACAAAAAGCATTGGAGAGAATATATTTATTAACTACTTTTAAATAAATAATTAAGTGGTAAAACTTGCAGATCTAATTAACAATATTTTCTTATATTTTGGGACATACAAATTTCATTAGAAGAAATTTGACTTTTAGAGATACAAAAATTAAAAGTCGATAATCTAAATGTAAAATTCACAATGACCAATGGACAATTTGGCTTTCAATTTTGAAGGATACTTTACACTATATGATTGATAGAGAGGAAGGTAATGGAAGGAGTAGAAATTGGTAGGTCAGAAAAATAAGAAATAGAGTGAAAATAAAATTGAGGTTGTTTCTTTAGAAATAAAGAAACAATAAATTATTAATAAAAATACCATTTTATCCTTACAACTTAATTTAATATGTCATTTTCATTTATTTTTATGTAAGTCCACATAACCGATTATGTATGTATACATAATGCTTAATAACATAATCAATTATGTATGTATACACAAACAATTTTGCTTGAGCATAATGAATTATGTATACATGCATAATTGATTTCAACATTATAGTTAGCACATTTCTTGCCTTTCTTCACATGCAGCAAGAGGGTACCTTAGTAAAATGCAAGAATCTCCTTATATATATAAATGAATAAGTCTATATGTGTTCTCATTGCTCCACTCTCCCCACCCTCCCTCACATTCACTCTCATTTGAATATTCTTCTCTCATGAAGTGGTGTAATTCACTCTCCTAACATGCATCTACTTCTTATCAATTTCTGTAGTTAATATTTCCTTTTTTTAAAAAAAAAAAAAATATAGTCTTTAACTTCTTAGAGATGTTATCTCTTTTTTCCAATTTCTTTTAATGTGCTATGTAATCCTTTGTTTTATTTTTTAAAAATTTTTCTATTAACTATATAAATAAAGTAGTGAAAATTTGAATAAGCACATGCATTGCACGGACTAAAACACTAGTTTCTTTACATTCACAATTTTGCGAATAAGGTTTTTTATGTAGGTCCCACACTATTTTTAAAAATTTCTTTGCTATTTCAACTCAACCAAATGATGGAAGTTTCGTACCTACTTTCTATTTGTCTTTCCTTTAATTTCTTCCTTTTCTTGCTTATATATGCTTTAAACAAATAGAGCATTAGTGATTATCAGTAGTCTATAAATATAAGTTGTACCTAGGACATACTTTTATGTTTAGATGTATTTGTTTATCACTTTGTGGAATCCATAGTGCAAGTATAAATCATTAACTTAGAACCTCCAATTGTGGTTAAAAGCCATATATCACTACTACACAAATGACATTTTACATCACTACTTTTACATCGGTTGTCGAAAAATCGATGTAGTAAATGGCACGGTGGAATTTTTGTAATTAAATGCAACTTCACTACATCGATTATTTATTAACCGATGTAGAAAACATATTTCTACATCGGTTCTAGTATGAACCGATGTAGAAGGAGAATTCTTACATTGGTTCAAATTAGAACCAATGTAGAAAGAGCTTTAAGAACCTGCACAACTCAAAAATCACTTCACTTTCGCACTCTTGAAACTCCTTCACCCTCATGCCCTCAAACTCATCTTCCCCTCTCTCATGCCCAAACCTTTCATTAATAGTGTGCCTCATCGAATCCTCTGGCGACTACCTCCATTGTTAGTGCTTCAAAATCCATTGTTAGGGTTTTCTTCTTCGGTGACAACCTGCGGCGACCATTATCGCACTCGCGACATCAGGTATGCTTCCTCTTCTCCGCCAATGTATGTATGAACCCTTCTTTGACAGGAATTTTTCCCTTCCCAGCACCATTGTTGCAGGCACAACTTCTCTTGCACCACCAACAACCGCCCACCGCCACTGCAACTCTCTCTTGCAACACTTGCATCGCATTGTTGGACTCTCCACCACCTCCAACACCATTGGTGACTTCACCCAGGTTCGTTCCTCACTGACATTAAACCAAACTTATAATTTAATGTAGATATGTTCTTTTGATTTTGAATGTTATTGTTTGTTTTTGCTTTTGATGTTTTCCGTTATACTAATTTTTTTGGCCCTAGTTTTGGTGCTTTGGTTAGCATTTCTGAGTATGTTTATGCAATTTTTTGGTGCTTAGTTCCAAATTGATTAAATGCCTCATTTATTAGTGCTTGGGTGTGTTATGTTCATTGGCAAGTTGTTCTACCTTATGCCTCTTTGATGAATAGTAACTGAACATTTTGGTGTTTTGTGTTACTTTCTGGTTGCTTAAGTTAAGCCTGTGTACGGTAAACTTGGACTGGTTGTTGAGGTTGTTGTTGTGGTTAAGGTTGAAGAGACATCTTTGGAAAAAATAAATTGAAATTGGGTTTAACATATTGGGAGAAAAGGGGTTTGGATATTATGTTTGAAGCTCTTGTTTTTTGTGTGCAAACCAAGGTTGACTTAGGTTAACTCATCAAGCAAAGCAATTAGTAGATTTAACTAAATATCATGAAATTCATGTTTCAAAATGGACATAGAAAAAGTTAATTTAACTAACACTTATAATAAAAAAAAATTGCAATTATCTTCCAACTTTACCCCTAAATTTCTTGAAAGTGACTTGCATTGCAAGTACCTTAGTTGTTCTCAGTGTTCTTAGTGAGGTGTTAGGATTCACTACCTTCATAGTTCCATCTTTCACTACATAAGTTAGTGTTATTTCTTTCCCATAGTTAAATATGCAAATTATTGTCTACTTTATTTCATACTATATCGTATATTTTCATTCCACGTAAATAAGGTACCTAGGCCCAAATAAACTAGTTAGTAAAGCAAATATGATGGCCCAATGCTAAAGACTAAACTATCTAACCATAAGCACAACACTAACCATAGGGCATTGGTTATCAAACCAAATTCTTTCAAAAAAGTGAAACCTGTTGCAGCACTAGGACAAATAGTTTTTTCCTAGAATGTCAATTTATATCATTTACAACAATGCATTTAAATTTCTTTTTCACGTGTTTGTCTACTTTCCTTACATAGGCTCTTATTCTTACCCTTCTCCCATCTTTGCTTAAGTATTTTAAGGGTAAAGCTGAAATGGTTTTGGCACATTTGATTTTGAGAGAGACAAACATGCCATAAATCCAGCCATGATAGGGCGTGCTAGCTGTTTGGGTAACTATGTACAGTTATCAACAGTTGCATGACTCGGCAAGGAGCATTAAATGTGTCTTTCAAAACAAAGTCGTTTAGGTACAACAAAGGCAATTTTAACTTAGTGAAAATAAACATGTAACACACAAGCATGCATATGTAACTATCCATATATTGGACGCTATGTTGCACATGCAGAAACTATAAGTGTCCATTGGACGATGAGTCCTTTGGACGCTAAGTCCTTTTGGATGCTACCCGGAATGAGTATCATAAGTTGCAGTTGTTCCCTTTATCTCTCATAAGGACTACCTTCACTTGGTATTTGTCTCTGCCACCTAATTCAATTCAGAATTGGGTTGACATGGAAAGGTGTTTTCATAGTCATTTCTATCACCCTTAACCTAAAGTTACCATCACCGACCTGATGAGTATGAAACTCCAAGTGAATGAGTCAGCAATAGAATTCATTGAGCGATTTAGAAAGATAGCTAGTAGATGTTCAATACAATTTCCTGAAGCCGAATATGTTCGGTACATTTTGAACTGAATTTAATTGGAATTTAACTGAAACTTAATTGTATAAAACTGAACTATTTTTGTGAAAACTTAAACTGAACTACAAAGAACAGTTCAGTTCTATAAACTAAATTACAGATAACAGCTCAGTTCAATGTGGTGTGAACTGTTTCGAACTGGCACTGGCAGTCACCAAAATGCAACACAACACACCTCAGCTTGTTCATGATGATTTACACAGTCGAACTGATTCAACTCCCCCAAAGGAACAGACTATATCTGAATTGGTACATACCATCTTGTATATACATGTAATAATTTGATTAGAAACCTTTTGTAATTTCATACACACATGATTAGACAAGAAACAAAAAGAAAAAATAAAAATCGATTCAACGTTAGATACATATCTAATATATATCTTTCTTAGTTTAGAATTACATCACTTCACTAAAGAATACACCACATGAACATTTGAAATCTGAAGGGGCAATATAGTGGCATTTTTCTCAAGGGATTACCAAAACCCGTGGAGAATGTTAGTATTTCTAGCTACCAAGACACGAATAGGTGCATCATGGAATTGGAGGTGTATAAAAATAAAATTAGGTTCACATTCTCTGAATCCAACTATGCCGGTTATTCAAATAAGACCGACATAAGGCAAAGTTGCATTCATCCATTAACGCATTGACAAACCAAGTTTAAAAGACTATTGCGACAAATACTGATGCATAAACCCTGTTAATAACTTTTGTCCGTGTGCCTCAACAATCATATACATTTATAATATATATCTTTCTTAGTTTGTGACAAAGTAAACCATGTTTCCTGTTATTTGATTAGTAGTTGGTTTAAATAAAGATAAAAAAAATGACTATAAACCATAAATACATGATATTTGTAAAAAAAAAATGATGGTATTATATTTTTTTTAAAAGTCAAATGCTAATAAGTAGCAACACATTCTCTTCCCATAGTTGAAATTGATTGAAAGTTTTTCCTGCACGAAACCATATTTGCTGCTGATATGCTAAGATTTGAAGTTGTTTTAAAGTATGTTTCTTATTATCGAAAATTGAACACCCATCCAAAACATTTCACTCACAGTAGTTTCTAATTACATTCCGAGGATAATGTTTTTTTATTTCTGCTGCCACTTAAAATTGTGGGATTATCTGAGTAATTTTGTCATCGCACAAGTTGCCACTTTTACTAAGAAAACTAAATGGGTTTTGACTTACTGTCACAACTGGGGTCGCGGCGGGACGGCAAGAAAAATATTAAGTTTGAAAATAGAGGAGTCGCCACCAATGTTTATTAAGGAAAACATCGGAAAAACTTTGTTTTTAAAGAAAATGGTCTTTGAAACCAAATTTGAGTTCGGGAGTCCATTACGCGTAGAAAAGGTATTATCACCCTACGACGTCTGCCGTGGAAGACGATTACCTCTAATTAAATGTGCAAAATCTCAATAACTTTAAAATTATTTATTTTACCCCACGAAATAGAAATGAGAATATTTTTATTTGTTTATTGTTATTAGTATAAAGACAAATTTTTATTACTAAAAGAAATTTATTATTAAAAAAAAGGGAATTGTTATTGCATTTTCTTTATGTTTTCAGTTTATATTTTGTCTTTCAAATTTTATTTTTATTGAATTTAGGATTTCTGAACTATCTTAGTCCATAGGTCCTAAAATGTGAAGTTGACATAGGCGTACACCCAAGCCAATTCATTTTTATTTTGGTTTTTCTCACTTTTTTTTAACTTGTAGTAATTTAATTTGATTTAATACCTTATTTTAGAGAAGAGACTTGAGACATCAAACTGTTACAATTTGTATTTCAAAATCTCAAAATTAAGATGATGTCGCATCCAATTAATCCTTTCTCTATTGAATTTTATTAAAACAGAGACAAGGATCAGCAACAAGCTAAATGAAAGAGGGACAACCACGTAAAAGATAAAAGCTTCACGAAGCTTCTTTCGTTCTCTACAAATACCAACAAAAAGGGGATTTTGCCCTGTGCACAAAACAGCACACAGAGAGAAGGGGAAATATGCACCTTGCCCTCGCACTTGCGATGATAGCGCGACGGTGGTGCAACACGACTGCGACGGCCTCCGATTAGTCACGGTGGTGGCTTCAAAGGCATTGGGGTGACTTGAATAGGGTTGCAAGTGAAGGGCGAGGGTATGTCTAACGCACAGGGCGATTCGGGGCTTCGAACTTGGGTTGTGACAGAGGGGACTGCGATTTGAGTGAGGATTGTGGGAATGATTTGTGGTGGTGAGGGAAGAAGCGATTTACGGTGGACTCGTCGACTCGCGACGGTCTCGCGCGGGATGAGGTTGTTGGGGTTGTTGGTTCCGGCGTTTGGGTTGTAGCGTTGGGAAGGGGTTCAGGTTCTGGGGTTTTAGTGCCATTTGAGGCTGGTGAGGGGTTCATGATAGTGTTTTACGGGCTTACTGGCGTGGAGTTGGTTTGGTTTGGACGGTAGTGGTGATTCTAGCTTGGGTTTGGCTCACATGGTAAGGCAAATTTAATCTAGTTTTGGTTTGAAAGCAGAAGCTCACAACACATACACTTGCTTGTCTGTTATTCACTTTGTCTTTGATTGATTACTATATATCCATTTTATTTCTTCACATGATTGCAACAGGTACAATGCTCAACACATAACAAACAAAGGAGAAAAAAAACATAACAAGTATAGCTTATAACAGAGGAAACAGAGACACTCCAAAAGGAAAAGAGCAACAGAGTTACATTATGAGCGCTACTGATGAACAAAGCTTTAGACTTCTAACAAATGCATTAGTTACCTATTGCTTATTCTCTATTCTTCTTGATAGAATTTCAGTATGAACTCTAAGGCCCCCTCCTAACTCAGGCCAAAGCATATTTATAAACTTGAATCCTTTCATCTCGTGCCTTTGTCTCGCGTCTTAAGTTCCATTTCTCTTCTCGGCTCTGACAAGTCAGTTGTTGTTTGGAGGCTCGAGGAAAATCCGCAGCAGAGATCAGTTGCCCTTTTTTATTTTTTTATTCCGACTGGATTGTATCTCTTGTGTTGACTATTGAGGCCCGCTTCTTTCATTTTTTTTGTTGTTGTTGAATTTTGTATATGGACTTGTAACAATTAACAACCTGTATTGGACATTGCGAATTGGGTTTCTAGCTCAAGATATTGTTTCTGAATTTTGTTTCTTTTCTCTTCTTTTTCATATTTTCTTTTTCTCTTTTTTTTCAATTTGGATTGGCCTCAAATATAGAATAATCTACGTTGAGAAATAAAAAAAAAAACATTTTTTATTCTATAATAATAATAATAAAAAAAAAAAGTGAAGCAAAATATAAATAAGTAATAACAAAGAAACAATAAATAAGGAGGACAAAATTGGCTATTAACACTTACTTTCACCTATACTTTGTCTCTGTGTCTCTCTCTTGCACTGAGAATTCCTTAATCCTTATAGGTTCATTTGTATAGAATGATACACTTGTTATTGCTGTTGTTGCATCATCGTTATTACAAACTGTAAGTTTCATGAGGTAGATCTTGTAATTTAAAAGCATTTCACTGAACTGTTATGAAGAACTATTTTACCAGTTCGGATCAGTTTTCTAATTTAAAATCAATTAATTGAATTGTTATGAAGAACTGAACTGAACTGTTTTTCTCCAATAAAAAGTTCAGTTTAGTTATTAAGGATTGTTTTTACAGTTCAGTTCAGGAGAAAAACTGAACTGAACTAAACTATGGCCACCCCTGCCGCCATCGTTGTTGGGAATATGCATTCCTAATTAAGGGAGAAATTGGTGGCACAAGAATGTAATTACTTAAGTCAGTTGGCATTAAAGGCTACTCTGGTAGAACAATTTATTTTAGACAAAGAACAGAGGTGAGCAAGTAAAGGGAGAGGGCCTCACCTTGTGTCTATTGTGGAAACGGATGAGTATGAAGCAATTTTGGTAGATAATGAAGCATAAATCATGGCAGCCAAAAAATTCCAAGAGGAAAGTCGTATTCTTGCCATGCTTTGAGAGCGACAAGGGGTAAGGTTTCTAGTGCCTCGAATGACAAAGTGGAATACTCCTTTGACATATCTAAAGCAGATCAAATCTTTGATTATCTATTAAAATATCAACAAAATCGCTTGATGGAAGGACATAAGATTCCTTCAACAGAAGAGTTGAAGGACAAGAAGTACTGCAAATGGCATAATTTGTATAGCCATTATACAACAAATTGTTTGGTATTTCAGCAGGCTATTCAAAAGGCATTGAAGGAAGGACAGTTTAAATTGGTCGATAAAAGCATAGCTGAAATGGCAGTCAATACTGATCCTTTTCCTAATATCAATATCAATATGGTTTCTTGCAGTAATAACAAAAAGGGTGAATTGTATGGCAGCCAAAGCATGTCGAGGGCTCAACATCAAGCAGTCAACCTCGAACGAGTGTATTTGAGATGTTGGGCAGGCCTTAGTCTTTAGTACCAAGAGGAGTATGGGTACCTCATCAGGATTTGTTGATGAGAGATGAAGGGAAGTGTTTGTGTCAACAAGGGCTTTCGTCCATGATTAGAAAAGGTCGGTTGACAGGGCCAAAGACTTTTGAAATGAGACCTTGGTAGCTATATGCCACCAGAGGCAATATTAGAATGATCGAGAACATCATGAAGATAAGGGCAAGTTGTCTATATCCTGATTGTCGAATTATACCTTTGGAAGTAGTCAACGCAACTTCACGACGAACCGATTTGAATGCTTGGATTGAGGAAGCAACTACTTTTAGGAAGGCTTTTGCCTGCTAGGAGTTGGTGCTGGTGGATCTTCAACTTCAATTTAGCCATCAATTTTGCATGATATGTAGGCACTGTTTTGGGAAACATCTTCTCCCTGATTGTTGGCCACCAATTGGTGTAGGCTGGAGTTTCCCTGGGAATTGGGGCAAAGAGGCTAAAATGAAACCCATTCAACTTCTTAGTGTTTTGGCGAGTTAGCTCCACTATCTTATCAGCTGCTAGAAACGGACGACTGTCGGGTTTTGTAAGGGTCAAAAACATCATGGGAACATTTTGAGTCAAGCCAAATTGGCGTGTGAAGGCCCCACCGAAGTCTTGTTATATCTGGAATTCAGCTTGACTCCATAGAGTAAGTCCCTGGCTATTAAGATACTACCCCAGCCAACCGATTGCTGAATGATTGCACCTGGAGAGCTTTCAAGATTTAATCAAAGGTAGTTTGGGATTTTGTGATCAACAGTTAGAGGACAGTAAGAGACTGCATGGTCATCGAGCATAGCAAATATGGACTCGATAAAATCTTGAGCAAATTAGCTAACAGTAGATTGAATTCGCAAAGCCTCACCCAAAGTGGCATTAGTGGAATGTTGTTCTGCTATAGTAGCCGATTTAGGGACATTGGCAGCAAACGTTGGAAAATACCTCACTACCCACAATTACAAAAACCATAAAGCACCAGCAACACTACCATGATTTTGGTTCTTTTTTAGTTTTTCCACAATCAAGGAAATAGATTTATAAAGACAAGACAAAAAAGAGATGTTGACATGAAGTTATGTTTTGGTTTTTATTTTACATGCCAAACATGTTAATAGATATGGAATTGTATTGTTTGTTTTAGCATAGGCATGTGTGCTTTAGATTAGTTTATCTTTGATATCATGCTATAAGATAATCAATCAAATCCTAAGCTTATTTTTGAACTCCTATTTTTGAAATTTACACTAAAGTAATCGATTACATGCTTAGTGTAACCAATTACCCTGAGATGTTTTATTGACTAGGAAGTAACAAGAATTGTAGTGTAATTGATTACCACTTGGGTTAACCAATTACATAAGGCAATTTTAGAAAAATAACTTGTTTCTGGAAAAATTTCAATGTTTTTGCTTTAATCGATTACCATTCGGTTTAATCGATTACTATAAGCATTTGGAGTTCTTATAGAAGGAAGTAAACTCGATTTAACCGATTACATGAGAATTTAATAGGTTAAATCAAACCCAGAACAATACTAACGATCAACAAGAACAATTTAATCGATTCCATGCAAATGTAATAGATTAAATTGATCTTAAACAGAAACTCAGAAAGCCTCAAGAACACTTTAATCGATTACATGGTTGTTTTAATTGATTATTGTTGTTATATTTTGAAAAATTATAAGTAGAGGCACTCCTCTCTTAAGTCTTTAAGCTTTTTAACAAAATCTTATTTTCTTGGACTTATGAGAAAAGGGCTCTTAAGGGGTTTTAACAAAGATTGATCTCTGTTTTCACAAGATTTACATCTTTCATATGAAGATCAAAGGCTTGGATAATTGATTGGTTATCTATGTGCTACAAAGTCTAGATCATCTATTCAGGTGAATTCATTCCTTAATCTTTGATTTGAATTCGAGTTGTTTTAGGTCTCTGAGATAGTGGTTCTCAGGTTCTTGTAGTAGGGTTCTACAAGGGTTTTGTATTTCCTCTTGAAGGGTTCAAGAAGGAAAGGTGTCATTTGAATTTCTTGTATGTGCATAGTGTTTGTATACTTTGAAATTCATAGTGCAAATCCAACTCAGGTTGTTGGATAAACTGGATGTAGATCATTTGGTCGAACTAGTATAAAAATCCTTATCTCTTGAATCATACTCTTTACTTTTTAGATTTCAGCATTGAGTTCATCTTTTCAAGACAGTATTCAAAAGATTTTCATTCTCTATTTTGAAAACCTTTTTATTTGTATTTTTCAATTCTTAATTAGAAAATATTGTTTTAAGAAGATCTTGATCTACAAAGGGGAAAAGAAATTTTAATTGAAAATGTAAAAGAATTCAAAAAGATCTTGGAATCTATTCAACCCCCCCCCCCCCCCGGATTCTAGATTCCCAACCTGGTCCAACAAGAAAGTGCCTAAAAGGCCATGGGTCTTTCAGACAACAATAGGGCAATATAAGTTGAATACTTAGAAACTACAGCTTTAGATGAGGAACAAATGAAATACCTACACATCCAATGCAATAGAAAAGCATTGTGCTCCTTATCCGAAATCGTACAAGAAGTAGTAGTGCATGTCTTTGAACGAAATGGGTGTATCCATTGTTGGACTTATCACAATCGAGACCAAGATTGCCATTATTTGTAGTAAATAGGGAAGGCAATTCATCACCCGTAATTAGCAATCTAAGAATTGTGACGACATCTTGAAGGATGATACTCATCATACCGAATAGGAAGATGAACCCATTGATGGAGGTGGACCAAAAACTCAAGAAGCTGAAAATTAATGGAAGATTCGGCTCAATATCGTGCTTGGATAATATGATGGCATCATTAATACCCCAGCGCTTCCACATGATCTCCCTTGCTTTCGACATCTTGGTTAACCAATTGTAATATGCAGGGTGTCCTCAAGACCAAGTTCCTAGACTTTGAGGGATGCTTTACCATTTGAACCAATGAGCAGTGACAGGAATTGGGTACTCACTCGAATGGAGGTAATACTCCAAGAAGGCCATCCCGTCGTTGATGTCGAAAGCACTAGGGTTTAAATAGTCAAGGCCCTCATAAGCGCAAAGAAGTTGCATGACCTCTTGATCTTGATATCAGCATTGCCATCATCCTCAAGATCGATAGAAGGTGATCTTTAAGGGTTTATGTCCTCCGATGCTCAACCACATTGATGCTTTTTCTGAAATGAAGCCTTAATGTCAGTATGTTGCAATATAAGCATGTTATCATTGCATCCCAACAACTACACAAATCTCCCATGCTATCTTGAAGCAACCTCTTTAATCATGTGTGTGCGCTTTCAACCCTATCATGCAACGAATTGTAATGTCAACAAAAGTTTAATATTATAAATAACAAATGTAAAAAATAATTAAGCAATTGTATGAATGTACTTATTAGTTGTTGTGTTCCTAAGATGCATAACACGATCAGTCCATGTGGTTACAAACTTCTCCTTATGAGGTATCAACCATGTATATTGGACATACTCAAGAAATATTAGATAATGTAAGCACATGTTTGCAAAGCTTTTCAAGCGTTGCTCATACAATTGTTCATAAGGAGATTGCACTAATCCTTCCTAAGCATCCAACACATTGTCCCATTTGTAACACCCTAAAAAAATTACAACTCAATAAGTATGTACTTGAGTGATTTAATTATGATTTAATTGGAATTTATTTGTTTTAAATAAGAAAAATATGTTTTGAGTGATTAATTAAGTAATTAAGAAAAATAATGGAAAATAAATAAAATAAGTATTACTTAATAATGGTTAAGTAGAGACATTAAAAATTTGTGGAGGGATGTTTAAAATTTGAAAAGTCAAAGATAGACTCATCTTGGTCAAAGTCAATGGGAAGAGATCTGGTCAACTCATTAATAGCATTATGGTAAATATGTGGAACTTTTGTCTAGAATGGAAAATTAGAGTTTTAATAGCACAAATGACTTACTAATAAGTTAATAATAACTTTAATTAGTGAAATTAAGTGTTCTAGGGTAATTAGTGATTTAGAAATTCTAATTAAGGTAATTAAACTTAATTAAGCCCAATTTTATTAATTCAAGTCCAGAAAGAACTAGATAGAAATAAAAATAGAATTAATGATTTATATGACTTAACTTATTTGTTCCACTGTTGAATTAGTTCTAAGTGATAATAAATAAAAACTGTAGAAATAATTTCATTAGGAATTAATTTATTAATTTATGTCTTAGAAAAATATTAAATAAATTGAGATTGAATTAAAATTTTCATTTACATGTTTATTGGGGACTTAGATGACCCAAAATTACACAAAGACTCAAAACCCAGCACCGTGGAACCCTAACCCTAAACCTAATGGGCCTCGTATGGGCTCAATTAAAACACAACATGGACCCTAGGCACATGGAGATGTGCGCCGGCCCTAATAAGAGAGAGGGAGGGAGTTTTTTTTTCACTTTTTGCTTTTCTCTCTCCTATATGTGAGTATGTGTGTCTCATTTCTCTCATTTTCACTTTCTTCTTCTCCAAGTCCTCTCAAATTTCTCTCCATCTTCTCTCTAAAACTTTATCTTCTCTCTAGGATTTAGGCACTCAAATCTTATTTTTCACCGATTAATCTTTGATAATGTGTTAAAGGAGACTAGAGCTACCCAACAAACCCACTTTTGTTGCATTTGAGTGTGAAAGCTAGGAGGTATGGAGGGGTTTCTACTTTTTCTCTAAGATATTCCTTTTATTTTGTTGGTTATGGGTTGTTGTTGTTGTTGACTATATGTAGACACCATGGGGTGTGTCATGAGAAATCTTGAAAATCTTGATTTGAGCTAAATGTCATTTTGATACTGCTGCTATCTTGGAATTTTCGAGCTCAATCTTATGAATGGTTTTTGTGATGTAAATACATTTTTCTAAGTTTTGATAACTTTGGATGTCATGATATTTTTTTCAGAATTTTTTTGAGCACTGCAACTATTTTTACTGGATTTATTTTTGAAAATTGTTGAATCTGAGAAATGGGCTATTTTGAATTTTATAAAATTTTTGGGATGTGAATTTAGAAAACTGAAACCATGGGTTCGTTATACATCATGGATGTCATCCCTAAATTTTTATAAAGTCAGAAAAGCTTGGGAAGTATTTTTGTTCATTTGATCTTTAAAAAAAATGAAATGTTGGACAGTTGAGAGATTAAACGGAAAAAATTACTATTTGTGAGAAATTTGCTTTGAGAAAATTACGTGACACATTCTGGACCATGTGGAGTGTTCATGAATTTTTCCAGATTTTTACAAGTACTTTTTTGTATTTATTTGCATTTTCTCAGTGTAAACTCTGTTCTGGAACAATAATGGCATTGAAATACAAAAAAAAAAAAAAGGCATTTTTCGTGGTTTGATAATGTTGGAAAAATTATATGTTCTGGTCCACATGCTGAGGATGCTAACTGTAAAATTTCATGAAAAGGGAGTTGATTTGGTATTTTCTAAAAATCTTGAAATGTGTTTTACAACGTGCATCCAACCACTATTTTTAATTCAAAATTATTACTTATGTGTTGAATTTTTGGGAGCTACATTTATGAGATGAAATGTGCATGTTAGGGAGTGTCTCTGTAAAATCTTATGGAATTCTAAGTTGATTTACTATGTCAAATAATTTATGATGTGTGAATTCAGCTCTGTGTATAATTGTAATCTAAATGAAATAATTTCATAAGTGATGCTGTTTGACTTAATTGTATTGATGACGAAGTATTCCACCTAAAAAGGGGGATCTTCACATAAATGTGAGTGTATTGATTATTGATGAATTATACTTGAATTGTTAACTTATTGTTTATTGTTATCTATCTTATTTATAACTGTAAATTGGAGACCGGGAGAAACGTGATCCTCAGGCAATGAGTGCTGAAAAATTTGTTTATGCAAGTGAATTGTGTGATGGTTTGTTGATTGTGGGAACAAGAATCTTGTATTCTTGGATGGGAGCAAATGAACTCCAAATGGAATGCATTTGTGATGCTAAAATGTCATTCTAGCAACTAATAACATTCATTATGAACAATAGTGAATCAATTATAATTAAAGAGTGTGAATCTAATAATATTATGGGTTAGCAATTAATAAGTACCTACGCACCTAAGACGATGCTGGATATTTGGACTTAGAATGAAAATTAGGACCTTGCATGGACCTTGAAACCCGATAACTAAAGCAAGCATAAAACTTGAGAGTGAGCAAGGATTCAATAACATATAATAAGATGGTAAAAATCAGGAATTGGGTCATGATTGGGTGAAGTGCACTATGCACATGTGTCTTGTGGTTTGGAAAATTATTGTTTGCTTCTAGACATGGTGAGAAACAAAAAGAGGAGGAAGAACCTCTACCGTTAGGTCGTGTGTGACTGTTGAAAATGGAATTTGTTCGTGGATGGAGGTGGCATGTTAATTGAAGAGGATAACCTTACACGAACAAAAAACGAATGGATAAATGTTGAAGAAGTCGTGTGGAAGCTTCATCTGCAGTGAGCGATGTGCTTGTGAGAGACAGGGTCGTATTGTTAAACCACTGTGATAATGGGGAGTTGGATCTCCTTATAGTATGTCTGGGACATATGTTTATTGAGAACTGCAGTCAAGTACCTTTAGTAGAGAAGCCCACACAGATCTGTGAAGGAATAAATCCTGTTAGGGTGAGTGGTTGAGGAGTCAGTCCTCAAATATTGGGTGACCTTACAGAGTGGTACCTGGGGTATGATTGCTGACTAGAAGATCTTGGGGGTAAGGCACTGAGTTGTAACTAGAAGATCACATTAGCCGACTTGGCAATCCCGACAAAATCAAGCCATAACCGTGTTAGTGAGAGCCCGTCATAGTACTATGGTGAAAGGTGTACTCCCAACAAGTCATCCAGCTTAAATTGTGTAAGTCCATTGAGTTCTAGGAGTTCCAGTGGCAGCGGGCCTAAGATGTGATGAGTTGTATGAGTTGAAAAATTAGTGAGATGGGATGAGGTTGTCGAGTGAGACTCGTGAGAGCACCACAATATTGTGGTTGTTGTTGTGTGTTTGTGACTATTTGTGACCAGAAGGTTGTTTGGTTGTTGGTTTAGAGGAAGAGGGAGACTCATTCCATACGCCTTTATTTTTAGATCTAGAGGAATGATCATGTGTAAACAACGAAGATGGAATGGAAAAGCTATGACAAGCATTATAGACATGGGCGGACTTTTTAAGAGAAAGAAGATGATCCATCTAGGATGCTACATGGGTTAACTGGGTATTTTGGATTTTCATTGTGTCACTGCTCTAAGTCTCAGTCTTTTCTTATATAAAAGAGGGTAGACTAGGTTTTAATATCATGATGTATCGATTCCTTATATGTGACTCAAATGTATAATGTGTTTATTTTCAAGAATGTAAATGCATAAGTATATCCTATGTAATAGAATCATATAATGATGGATCTGAGGATGTTCTTAATTAAGGAAGATTTTGTTATGTTTCATAATTTACAACGAAGTTAATGTCTTGAAAAATGAGTTTGATTTGTTAAAACCGACATTTCATCAAAAGGTGTTTTAATATGATGATATATTATTATAGATAATCGTCATTTGGAATCTGAAGCAATCACGTTTTAAAGGAAAACAAATTTCCTCGTATTTTTTAAGGGTTATTTTCAATAATTAGATATCAAATTACTTCACAAATTTCTTAATATAATAAGAAACTCTTTAATAGTAACAAAGGGTGTTACACCATTCTTCCACCTTGCCCACGTGCATCTTGCATTTTGCTCTCACATTCTTAGCAATGTGGAATTGACATAACAAGTTGGTTAAAGAAGGAAAGACACTCTGCAATGCATTCATCAAAGCAATATCCCTATCAATGATAATAACCTGAGGCAATACATCATCTTTCACAAATAATCCTTTCACCTTAGTTAATGCCCATTCAAAATTGTTCGTCCTCTCAGATTGTAAATAAGCAAACGCAACAAAGAAAGTCATGTCTATTGAAGTCACACCAACAATCTCCAACAGTGAAAGATGATATTTGTTCGTCTTGTAAGTAGTATCACAGATTAACACTATTGGGAATGAATTCAAGAGCTTGATGGAATCTGGATGTGACTACAATATATCTCTTGAGTGTACACCCTTCGATACCTCATATAAAATCAATCATCAATTAATTAATATACCTCACCAGTCATTAAATTATTAGAGAAGTCAAGATAATTAAGTTGGGGTTCAATGTCCAAACTATTGCCATTTCCCTCATTCAGATTTCTCAAACCATTATCATCTGCTTGCATTCCATCTACTTGAATGGGATGGTCAAAAGCATCATGGCTTGCATCAATCATATTTCCCCAACCACTTGGCATTGTAACTTCATCAAAAATAAAAGTATTCCAATTCATTATGTTTGCTCTAAAATAAACCATTTGGTTAATTCGTATTTAGTAAATTCATAAAGCAGGAAAAAAATTCTCAGCACAATATATAAAACGGAATAATGATTACACCATTGGAGCACACAACAGAATCATGATTCTGTTGTGTGTCTCAGTTGAGACACACAACAGAATCATGATTCTGTTGTGTATTAATCCAGACACCAACGAAATCATGATTATGTGGTTGTCTTGCGAAAAAAAAAAAAAAGAATCATGATTCCCTTGATTTGAAATGGAAAAATACACCTACCCAAGCACAGGCCGAACTGTAAGAAAGGAGATTTGGGATTTTGGGTGTCATAAAAAAAGCTTAAGGGAAAAAAGGTCACGGGTGTCATGAGAGAGGTTTGTGAGGGAGGAACGGAAAAGGTGGGGGTGTAGGAAAGGGAGGAGGGTAGCAAGGTAATTTTATAAATTCTGGGTGAGAATAGCAATTTCGGGGTGAAAATAGCAACACCCCAGAAAAAAACAAGTAAGAACAAGTAAACGTTATGTGGGTTTGTTTATTGGGCCAGGGAGTTTAAATCAATTTGGGTTCGGTGATTTAAGTGCCATGGGCTGACTATTTTTAGGCAACAAAACATGAAGCCATAATAAAAATCAAATCAGGGAAATGAACATTTTAAATAGATGTTTCTCGCGTACATGAATATTATTTCCGTTTAACATTGTTTGCCTTTTATTCTACCAAGTTTCGGTGGTAATAAATTAGCTTGGTATTTAAATAATTTTGCTGCTTAGTTTAGATTTCAAATGAAAGCAACGTGAATACCTTTACTGGAAGTGGACTTTTCTTTTGAATCTAATGGTTGTGTATTTTTTTTTTTTTGGGGGTACATATCTAATGGTTGTGTTTATTATCCTTTCTTTAAATAATAATAAAGAAAACCCTATTGTTAAATAAAAAAATAATCAAAATAAACAAAAGCAATCATAATGTAAATATAAAAATATAGTATCTTAGTTTTATTTTGAGGAGGTAAAATAAATAATTTTAAAGTTATTTTAATTTTGCATATTAGTTAATTAAATATAACCGTTTTAAGATGAACGTCATAAGGTGCTAACACTTTTCCAACGCATAATTGACTTTCGAACTCAAAATATGATTTCAAAGGCCTTATTCGTTTAAAAGGGATTTTTTCATAATTTTCCTTAATAAATTATTGTGGTAACTCCTCTGTTTTCAAACCTATTATTTATTCGCCGTCTCGCCACGACGCTAGTTGCAACAATGAGGAATGTGGTTGATAGTGACAATATTCAAAATAGAAGATAACATGATCAGATGTGTTTCCTGGACGTGCCTAGAAAATAGGAAGAGCAACAGACAACGTGTTGAAGTGTTAACAAGCCAAAGCTAGCCGACATGAAGCTTGATCAACCGAAACAGTTATGGAATTAGTTGAACAATGGGCAGTGGCATTAGTGGCAACTGATGCATCAACTTAGACAATTATTTCAGCATAGGACTTCATAGAGTAGTATAAATACTTGCTGAAAACTCTGTATAAAGGACTTTTAACCAATCAATCAATTAAATTATTTATTTTCCATTTTATTCTGCTTTGCTTTATCTATTACTGTCGGTTATCTTTAGTTCAAATTTACAATCTTTTTTAATTTTCTCGTAATGTTTTCTTTACCTTATTTTCAAGCTCTTATTTTCAAGTGCTCTTTGGAGTGACTTGAAAATCCATAGTCAAATAACAAATTTTGCCTTTTGATTACAATCATTTGATCTTTATTTCGGAATCGTGTTAGAGCTTAGTGTTGCCGAATTGTGTTCGGCTAACATAATTTATGCACGCGACAACAAATTCTAAAGCGTTTTCTTATTATCTATTTTCCTTTTATATAATACTATCACTTATTTCATCTATTACTTTTACTATCTTTTCTTCTTTTTTCTTTTCTTTTTTTTTTTCATTTGTCTCCTTTTTTTTCTACTAAAATTCACCCCGATAGACGTTTATCATTATTTTTTCTTTAATTTCAAGTATTTTTGGGGGAGCAAGATTTGAGAGCGCCTGGGTTATAGAGGATTTGAATCTTCATTCAAATCTATTGGTAACGACAGTTTACTCATGAGTCATGACCCACAACAATAATTAAGAAAAATCATTACGCAATTGTACTACATAACTTTTTGGATAGACAAACCCATAAACATAACTAAAAGCTAGTTGCAGTTGAGCTTAGCAGAAATAGCTCTTTCACGAAAGAGTAAAAAAATTAATTGCGGCGGAGAAACAGAGAAAAAAACGGCAATTCTTCTATGGCAATTTTGTATCCATTATTGAATGATCCTAAAGTTTTGACAATTTATAGAAAGTCAAACTTTTTTATACTTGTCTTTTTAATTTGGGTTAATTACAGATTTTACCATCTAACTTTCATTATTTTACGAATTTTACCACTCAAGATTTTTTTTTTACAAATTTTACCACCCAACTTTCATTATTTTGTAAATTTTACCATTCAAGTTATTTTTTTGCAAATTTTACCATCCAACTTTCATTATTTTACAAATTTTACTACCTAAATTTTCAATTTTTACGTATTTTACCACCCTCATGTTTCAACAAAAAAAAAGTTTTGAATTCTTTAATTTTTTTTTTTTTGTGAAATATCAGAGTGGTAAAATACACAAAAATTAAAAATTTATGTGGTAAAATTTGCAAAAATAAAACTTGGATAATAAAATTTATAAAATTATGAAAGTTAGATGGTAAAATTTGTAATTAAGCCTTTTAATTTAAGAAAAAGGAAACATAGCAACACATAGGAAAAAATGGATTTAATGAATTTACGAATTACGTGTCCAAACCATTGTGGATGGAAAAGAGATGTTAACGGAACGACGTAACTTGCGTGAATGAAGGATCATAAGGTTCATTGGAATCCGATAATCTAACAGGGGTAGTTTAGTTGGCAGGCTGACATTGTGAGGAGAATTTGAGTTCAATTTTTACAAATTATATTTTTGGGAAGGAGAGTGGAAGCTTTTAAGTGTAATTAAGCTTGAGACTAGAGATCAATTTTATAGCTACTCTAAAGGAGTGAAGCTTGTAAAAACATGTTGATATTCTATTGGAGAGCGAAAAGTCTTAATATGGTGATTAAAAAAAGTATAAATTATTTTGTAGGTTCCTAAATATTTGACAATTTTTAATTAGGATATGCAACTATTTTTTAATTGTGTTCTTAAATTTGTATTTATTTTTTAATTGTCATTACGGAAAATTAAATGTCTAAGAATTTTTTGTTGAGTGAACTTGCGGAGGTGAGAATACATACTGAGTTCAAAGCCTACATAAATGAAAATACTGACATGAAAAAGTGATAATACTCGGTGGAGAGCTACAAATATGATAATATTGGATTCAATAGACTAATTAGATTTTTATGGTTAATTTTTCGTAATAACATTTTAAACAGAAGAATTCAATTAAAAAATAAATAAATAACCCAATTAAAAAATAATTAAAAGACTTAATTAAAATTTATCAAATAATTCAGAAACTTACTTTCAGATCAATTAAATAAAATTTTCTTCCTGAGATTTTTCCTGCGCCATTCTGTTGATATAATCCTGTGCAGCCGATATCAGCGCCATTCTTTTTGCACTCTCACGTTCAGCTAATGTCGGTGCCAAAATTGTAGCATAGAGATTATAGAGGACCAGTGGGAATATAATAGGTCCAGTTGAAATTCATCGTTTTATCCCTGAATTCTTTTTTATGGAAAGTTAAAAAGAAAAAAAAATCACCTTTTTTTATCATTAAAAAAATCACCTTGTATAATAAAATGCAGTTCTCATTTTTGAGATTAATGATCTTTTATTTTTATTTTTTAACACGTAATTTTATCATTATCATTATTTAATTATATTTTAAATTTAAAAAATTATTAAATTTTTAATTGTTTTTATATTTTATAAACCAAAAATGGCATATAAAGACATCACTATAATAAAAGGAATCTCAACAAGATTGACATTCCAAATGATTAAATTAATAATATCTTTTATTTCGTTCTTTTGTGTGAATGGTAATTTTATCACTACTTAAATTAATGAGAGTAATAAATGAGTAAGGATGACAATAGATAGAGTCTGGGTAGGATATTATAATACCCTGTTCCCATACCCGCATTTAAAAAAAAAATACTTGTATCTGGCCTCATGCTCGCGTAGGTAGCAACTTTGATTCTCATCCTTGTACCTGCTGGATACCTATATACCTATACCTACTACTCACATTTTACTTATGTATCGAGTCAATAAATCAATAAAAAAATATTATTTAAAAAATTACTAAAGTAAATTGAAAATTCACTCTTAAATAATCTAAACATAACATTAAAAGTATCCAAACATAACATTAAAAATAGTCAAATATAATCTTGAGTCGTTCAAACTTGAGTCATAAACTAAACAACATTATAAACATAATCATTCTTAAACCTAATGATCTAATTGTTTAACAAAATTATTAGAAACTTGGACATCAAGTGATGACAACACTCTCTGATAATAAATTTGTCTTTCACATATCATTTAACAAAATCGTTCTATTTGTCTTGTTATGTTAATAGCCAAGGTGAATAAAGGAATTATTAATATTACTGATACGATGCCTCACCTGCTTCAAACAATGGAACTATAAAAAAAATGTTTCTTTTAAAAGCCAAACGAAATAATATTTTATTCTTAATAGTATCATAAGACACGCCACATTACAAGTTATCAACACAAACCATATGCATAGTGTAATAGCAACATTGGTTCGATGATCAAAGCCAAACAAAAATAGTACATAGAAAACAAAAGAAAATGTGTACCTCATCATCATAGAACACATGTACCCAACTAACACACCCAAAACTACAACCTATCCAACAACCCAACCTGCATTTAAAACCACTCCTCCCAAACACGTAACCATAGCATTAAATTCACATTATTATATTCTCTGTTGATAGATTCCAAAGCTATAAAAGAAATGTTTGTTGTTGTGTTTAGTAGTCAAAAGATGTGTTATTGTGTTAGTCATTAAGTTAAAATTAGTAAAATATTTAATTACATTTTTGTAAAAAAAAATATATAATTATTTATATATGCATGATATTTTAATTAAATTAATATGTATATATAACATGTGCAGGGTGGGCACGGGGTGGGTACTATAGTAACCGTACACGCATCCATCCCCATTAAAATTTTGCTGGTAAATACTCGTCCCAGACCTATCCCCAATAAACGAATATTTATCCTACCCATTTGCGGATATTTTTGCGGATACCAATAAAGTTCGAATACACTTTGTCATTCCTATAAAATAAGAGTGAATAGTATGTATTACATCGAGAATCTAACCCTTTATATACACATATCTATGGGCCTCAGGATTCATGGGCCTATTAATCTAGGATTACATGATAGTAATATTTTGATAATGGTTTGATTGCATTAAAGATAAAATGAATTCTTAAGCCTTTATTGGAACTGTCGTGTATTCAAGGGACCGACACTTACTCGGTCCGATATTGTCTTGAGGGACCACATGGCCTAGGGGTTCTCAGTTATATCCATACACATAATCCCCAAGCCTCAAGTCAATAATAGGATGAAGAGGATTTTGTTGTCATGATTCGAGAATATTCAGCCCCTTTTGGATACTCCCAACGCTATACAATTTTAGGGAACTAATACCTGCCTGTTCTAGGAATGGCTGGGGGTTTCTTCCTTACTAAGGTGTGGTCTGAGGGGTTCTTGACCATATCCGTCCACATCCCCCTTTGAAGTATGTACTACATCAGGTGATTGAAAGGTCCTCAACCTAGCTCTTATGTAACGATTATTGTAACCATTATTCATTTGAATTTGAATTTCTTGGGAATCACATTGGTGGTGTGTCATGGTGCGTTTCTTCATGCTGATGAGGAGGATTTCTTCTATATATATGACAAGTTCATCGTGGGGATGCTTCAGATCTTGAATAAAAGATATACTATATATGATCATAAGAAACAAAATTATATTTAAAATATAATATATAATAAATAAAATGGTAATAATCCAAATGATAAATATACACACAAACTATTATCGAACTATTAATGTTGTACTTACAAAATTTTAATTGAATTCTTGTTGGTTCAAATCATCAATCAAGTAGAAAGAAATAAAAACTACCAAGAAAATGCAACACTAAACCAAAACCAAGAGCCCAGAATGATCAATAATCAAGAAATGCAAAACCCAAAAGCATGAACGTAAAATAGTAACGAGAACACAACACAATTTACATGATTTAGCCAATGTGAACTACATCCACAAGAAAGCATAGCTCCACTATGAAACCGGAATCGAAACAAGATACAACAAAGAACCTTCTTAGTTCTTCCACTTTACATTTAAGAAGAACTCTTAACAAGAACTCAAGCCTCACACTCTGTTTCTCTCTCCCTTGTGTACTAGTGTTTTCTCTCTTATGTTTTCACTCATCAATTCACAATGCAACAATCATAGTTAAAGACTAATAAAACATACTGTTCTATCTGTATGAGCATTAGATGATCCTCAGTCTAATCAAAATAGACAATCCACATAAGTCTAAAGAGATTTTGAGTCACAAAGAATGATTCTCTTACAAAATCTAATTATAAATATAAGCTTATTTATTTAGCTAAATAAGTAAACTTAAACAAATATTTAATAAGTCAAATTCAAATAATTTACAAATAGGTTCAATTCATGCCTCTAGTGAGAACAAATTCATCGCCACGTGGGTTTGATATATATTTTGTAATCATACTAGAACATTGGCCTATGCTTTACATAGTCAGTGAAAAAGTAACCCAATTTTTTTATTAAAGAATTGCAAAATGCAAAGAGAGAGAAAATGAAAAATGAAAATAATTGACCTGGTCACATGTTGAAAAATTAGGTGTGATAAAGCTTTCTTCATAACAACAGATCATTTGACCACCTGTTTTTGATAACACTCAACATCATATTCCAACTACTACCTTCAAATCTTTTGACAGCGAAAAATATTTATAGTCTAATGAAGTAAGTTGTCCAATCCTATTCTGGACTGGAATGGATTCCATACAGAGGTTAGAATGAATCTCATGTAGTTAGAGATAAACCCTGTGACAATCTTTTTTTCTCAAAATGTCAAACAAAAAAGTTAACTATAGTCAGGGTACTAATTTTGACCATCCATTAAGTTTTTAATTTAATTTATATATATTATTAGTTTAAAATATGTTTATACATATATTTAATAGAAATTTTCCTTATCAGTATGTTATATTAATGAATACGATAATATGCTGAAATGATCGTATCTTATTGATTTCTATGTACAAAAAAAAAATACACAAATGATGTGTATAAATTAATTCTTTTTATACACTGCTCCGTACCTCTTTTAATGTAAAAAAAATAAATAAAGGAAAAGTATAATATGAATCCTAACATCTGGTATTTAATTAACCATAAACAATATAACTTCTGCACATGATATAAAAATGTATGAATTAATGACAATTAATGCTTCGAAAATTGTGGACAGTTTCCAAATCCCAAAATATTTTAAAAATAGGCACGTGTAGGCAGCATCAATAAATAAACCAATATATCAATATATTAAAAATAAAATGTGCTGTGAATATTAAAATAAGAAAACGGAAAGCTATTTTCTGCATTTCTTTATATTTATCTATTTTTAAAGAACATTTATTCTTATTTACTTATTTATCTAAAAATCTAAGACAGTATTCATTGTTAATATTTTCAATTACAGTTTTATATTTATGTAGTATTTCTTAAATATTTTACACATTTATCATAATTAAAAAATTAATAACAACAAAATTAATATTAAAAAGTACTTAAAAAGTAATTAAAAAATGCAGTCAAAAAAATTAATATTAAAAAGTACTTAAAAAAATAATTTTAATATAAACTAAACATTATTTACATTCCTTAATCTATACATTAACTTTTTAATGGTCAAATAAATTGAATCAGAAGTAATGTTTTCTTTAATCTTTAATAGTAAAATTCTAAATTATGTACATATGAAAAGAAAAAAAAATATTTAAAAATAAAAATATTTATTTAAAATAAAAAATAAGCAAGTAGGACTAGCCGACTAGGTCTCTAAAAACTAATCCCCTCTACTAGTTCCTTCTTACAAACTCGTCAAAGGCAGGTTTAACTTCTCCATGACCGCGGTCGATCCCATTCCTAGCTCAGAACAGAGTTCTTTCCTTCAACTCAATTTCGCTTCATCTTTCTACCTTTGAATTGCTTGAGACTTCACTCCTTTTTATTACTTGGACCTTTTTGCCCCGCATTTCGCCATTGTTTAGCGAAATCTGATGCTGAGCACCGTGGAGCCGCGCTACCGCTCCTCCTCTTCCTTCAGGTTCTTCTTTAACTTGTACTCAATCGTGGTTGGAAATGGAATTCCTTACACGTGTGAGGGGTGCCTTTGTAATTTCCTACTTAATTAGTTGATCTCTTCGCTTTGTGTTTGGTTTTAATGATGTTGAACTTTGTATTAGAGGTCACACTTGAATTGATAACTCCGAGTTATAGAGAATATCGAAATCCTAGATATCGATGTCAATTGCCAAGTGCTTGTGTTGTGAGTCTTGCTTTTATTTCTACCAGGATAATGGAAACTTCTGCGGAAAACTATTTCTGCCATATCAGAAAAGCAATTATATGATCTCATAACTGAGAATTGGTGCCACCGAGGTTTTAAATTGTGGTCGCGATCATGGTTTCGTTGCATTTCTTGATATTGCAGGAAATTACAGACAAATGCGGCTGATGTGGCCGCAATTGAGGTCGCATTGCAGTCACAGACACTAAAAAAACCTTGATGTTGCGGCCAATATCACGGTTGTGGACTGTTTTTTAAAACCTTGGGTGCGATACGTTGATAGGATCTTAGTGTATTATCACTGTGCTAAGAGTTGGATTTGAGATTCATACATACATTGGAAGTGATAAAATACTTCCTTGCTTCTTGTTGAACTATATTGCTGCTTGCTCTTGCTATTTGCACTCTTTCTCATATTTAAAATACTGATTTTTTTTTTTTTTTACTCTTTTCTTGGTGCAGTGAGGATACTGGCAAGAGAAGGTCTCTAAGAAGTAAAGATTTTAAAGATGTTGAGAAGGCGTTGCATATTCCATTCCAAGATAGGATTATAACTTGCAGGCCAAATTGGAAATTAGTTTTGGTTATTATTATATTGGGAACCTTAGTTACAATTTTCCATCCTCCAGCTGTTTATAATACTGATCATCTATCAAACTCTATATCGCGGTATGTCTATTAGTCTTTCTCCGTGATTTCACATGTTGTTGCATCGTTGTATTTTTGAGCTTTGGTAGTTTCCTGCTATCATATATTCATATTAGTTTCATTTCTTAATCTTTGTTTTCTAGAAAATGAAGTTTGCTCATGGATTCCTTCTCCAACACTGCAATGTGCATCAATGTCTTATTAGGATGGAGAATTAATTTACAATTATTAATTTGTATCTGTCTATGTAATATGTATACATCTAAGCATGTGTTGCTTCGAAGATTATGTCTTGTCTGCTTGAAAGACCGGCAATTTATTTGTGCAGATCATAAACAGTGATTTGTATATAATTACATCTTTCTTTTTGTTGTTAATTTTTTTGTTTTTGCAGGCCAACTTTTATAAACAACTGGAAAGGAGGGTTTGATGGCGTTGATTCACGTTATGCATCATTTCTAAATATAGAGTGGGACCAAATATCTAATGTTCTTGAAAATTTGAAGGATAAGGACACATATCAGGGTGTTGGCTTATTAAACTTCAATGACAGTGAGATTGACCACTGGAAGGAGCTGATACCAGAAGCAGAGCATGTAGTCCTTCACCTGAACTATGCTTCAAATAATATTACTTGGGAAACCCTGTATCCAGAATGGATAGACGAAGAAGAAGAATACGAGTTCCCTACTTGTCCAACTCTACCTAGGATTCAGGTACCAGGAAAGCCTCGGCTTGACCTTATTGCTGTCAAGCTTCCCTGCGACAAGTCAGGGTGCTGGTCAAGAGATGTAGCTCGTTTGCACCTGCAGATTGAAGCTGCGAGACTCGCTGCTGCTTCCAAAGGATATCATCCAGTGCGTGTGCTTTTAGTCACTGATTGCTTCCCAATCCCTAATCTCTTTAAATGCAAGGAACTTATACAGCGTGAAGGGAGTGCCTGGCTTTATGAACCTAACCTGAATACACTGAGAGAGAAGCTGCAGCTGCCAATTGGTTCATGTGAACTAGCAGTTCCTTTGAAGGCTAAAGGTCAGGTTCAAATAAACTCGTGTTTCTATGCTATGCTCTCTTTTTGTCCGTGCTCCTTGTTCTTTCTCCTTCCCCCAAAATCTTGTTTCCGTCTTGTTCCTTAAGCAACGTTCAGTTTAAGTTTCTAAATGTATGTGCGCCACATTTTCTTCCATTGAAGACAAAAAAAGAAAATAAAAGGTCAGCCAAGGAACATGATGTGGCCATACTTGAAATTAGGTCTGCTATTACCGTTTTATTTTAAAGATTAGTTTAATTCAAGTAATACTCTTGTCATTCTAAAATAAATACCAAAGATACAAGACTAGGTGTCACAACAGGTTTGTTGCTTAATGTGGCTTCTAAAAGTATATTATTTTGTTACCTTTGAAGTTTCATGATCTATGAAGTTAACTGGATATGTTGATCAGAGACTAACTATGTTCTTTTAACAGAAAATTTTTATTCAGAAAGGCCACACCGAGAAGCTTATGCAACCATCCTGCACTCTGCACAGATGTATGTTTGCGGAGCCATTACTGCAGCTCAGAGTATTCGCATGTCTGGTTCAACACGAGATCTTGTGATTCTTGTTGATGAAACAATTAGTGAGTATCATAGAGGGGGCTTGGAGGCTGCTGGATGGAAGATCCATACAATCAAAAGAATCAGGAATCCAAAAGCAGAACCAGAAGCATATAATGAGTGGAACTACAGCAAATTTCGACTCTGGCAGCTAACAGATTATGATAAAATCATTTTCATTGATGCTGACCTTCTTATACTTAGAAACATCGATTTCCTTTTCGAGATGCCTGAAATATCCGCTATAGGAAACAATGCTACGCTGTTCAACTCAGGTGTGATGGTGGTTGAACCATCAAATTGTACGTTTCAACTTCTTATGGATCACATCAACGAGATTGTCTCCTACAATGGTGGGGACCAGGGGTATCTGAATGAAATCTTCACATGGTGGCACCGGATTCCAAAACACATGAACTTCTTGAAGCACTTCTGGGAAGGTGATGAGGAAGAGAAAAAAGTGATGAAAACTCGTCTCTTCGGAGCTGATCCACCAATCCTCTATGTCATCCATTATCTGGGTACTAAGCCATGGCTTTGCTTCCGAGACTACGACTGCAACTGGAACGTGGACATTCTGCAGGAGTTTGCAAGCAATGTAGCTCATGCAAGATGGTGGAAGGTGCATGATGCAATGCCAGAAAACTTGCAGAAGTTCTGTTTGCTTAGGTCCAAGCAGAAGGCCGCGTTAGAGTGGGATCGTAGACAAGCAGAAAAGGGAAACTACAGTGATGGTCACTGGAAAATTAAGATAAAAGACCCAAGATTGGAAACTTGCTTTGAGGATTTCTGTTTCTGGGAGAGCATGTTATGGCATTGGGGTGAAAAGAATTGGACAGATAATTCTACTGTTAACAATTCCCCACCTGTTGTCCAAACCAAATCTCTCTCTTCTTTATGAGTTTACTTCTCTTCATAGTTCATACTTCCATATATTTACTGTAGATTCTACATGTTTGCACAATCTGTTTCTCTCATTACTCTTGTCTGGGAGAAAAATGATGTCTAAAGTTTATTTTTGGTCCAAAAGTATTGTTTAGTTCAAAGGATTTTATAACTTAAACGCATGTGCGAATCTTAGTACCTTTCATTTACTTTTTTGTAAGTGAATGACTTTAATATTTGTTTAAATATCTTTACCTGCCGTGGTTTTCGCTACATTTTCTATTTTTTTCATACTGCAACTTCGCATGACTAATTAAGCATGTATACTAAGGGGGGTTTAGCTCAATTGTAGAGTGCGTGAGTTGTTGTAAATCTTTGGTACCTAGAATAAAAAAAAAAAGGCATGTATTATTACATTAAAAAAATTACATTAAAAAAATTAGGCATGAATTGGATATTGTTTGTGCTATCTTAAATTTGGGACGGGATGTATGATGAGGTTGATGGTTGGCACCTGGTAACTGTAGTTCTATAGTGATTCCTTAGCTTAATGCTAGAGTACTTTTTTTTTTGGTCAACAATCCAACAATCTATTAAAAGCTGGTAACCAAAGGCCCAACAAAAAGAAGAAGGTCTCCAAGGGAATTGTTATTCTCATCCCACAGTTTGCTATTCTCACCACCCAAGTGGGTGGTTTTTTTATTGATTTCCCAAAATATCCTTGTACAACGGAATCACGATTCCGTTACACATTTTTTATAATTTTTTCTAAGGTTTTTTTTTTTTTATATTGAGTAATGTTTTTTGAAATGTATAAATTTAGGTTTTAAAGACTTGGTCAAAACAAATATACCAATTTAATACACATTGGTTGGTGTATCTTATAGGATTCATATAGACTGTTGGTTTTAAATACTTGGCAAAAAACAAACATACCAATTTAACATACTTGGCAAAAATCCTATATTTTGTTGGTGCTATGATGTTGCACATTGTTGTTGTTGTTATTGTTGTTTGTTCTATGATTTTAATAGAAAAATTGTTCCTTCTTTCATTATATTACTAGGGGCACGCGTGTTGTTTATAGAGTTTATAAAGAAAAATGTAATAAACTGAAAACATCATCATCATTTATATAATAAAATGTATATACAAAATAAAAGTTTAGATACAAAAAAAAAGCATCATAAATCAACCGCCTCTACGGCCACCGCCCTCGATCCTCCTCCTCTGTCTGCGTCATTGGGTGTTGTACCCAGCACCTAAGCCACTATGTGCTATGCGCAATAGCCGCTGCACCAACTCATGGTCATGCGTGCCCTCAGAAATGGCTCTGGTATGCAACAACCTCTCTGCAATCGCAGACATCATCTGGTACCGATCCTACATAAACGAAAATTAAAATTAATAATTTTAAATCGAAAAAAATGTAAACAATTATGGAAAAAGTGTTTGCATTACATTACCTCGCACGAGTAATCTACACCATCTACAAACTCTGGCAGAGGGTCACCAGGCTGAGGCTGAGGCTAAGGAATGGGGTCGGGCATACGTACTGGGCTCTGTGCTGCCTCTCCTTCCTCTGACGGAATCACATATGGATGTGAATGCTCATAATACCACGCCAAGTAGTCGGTGGTGCAGGCCCATGGAGCATCCTCTAGCACATGCTCGCCCAGCTGCACCCTATGTTGCTCCCAGTCGGTCCACGTTTGAATGGATGTCTCAAATGGAGGACGAGGAGGTGGTGGTGGAGGGATCCCCTGTATGTAGCTGAACTGCCTCAAAACCTTCTCTGGCAGATATGGTCGCATGTCTGTGCCACACCTGATGTGGTCAGAATAGTATGTCTGCTCCAAGAAGGGTGTACCAGCGGCAGCCCTGTATCTATCATCATATGGGGACTAGACGACGTCCTCCATATGCAACTGATCCAGCAACCGCTTGGTCCCCTAAGCCTTGCCGGTACCCCGCGTCGTCTTCCATCTAGTAGCAAATGGAAGCTTCGGGTCATAGATGACATCCTCCCATCCGCCATGTGCAAACGCCCACGCCTGTAAAATAAAGAAAGTAAATTATGTTAACATTTGTATTAAAAAATACACAAACAAATATTTAAACAACAAATAAATAATTCCTTACCATCAATGGCATCATAGAACCTCCACACTGCTTGCTCTCACGCAAGCTCGCATAGGAGAGATGGTCGTAAAGATACGCCAATGCAGATACTCCCCAAGCGTACTGGGAGCAAGTGGACAAATCGTTGAGGTAGCAGAGATAGAAAATGTTCACATGTGTAGAGCTCTTGTCGGCGAAGATGGTACAGCCGAGCAAGTGCAACAAGTACGCCCGTGTGGCCTACACATATGAACCAGACTGCACATACCTCTCATATAGCTCCCTCAGCCGTGTGAGACATACCCTAGCTCCTGCCGTCATAGCAGCATCAGCCTCATCGTCAGACACCAGGCCTAGCATGGTCCTCAGCAACATCCTAATGTCAGCCTTTGAAAAGGCGGTTGTTGGGCCGACAATCTGCAAGCCTGTAATAGGCAACTGCAGTAGACATGACACATCATCCAGAGTGATGGTCATCTCTCCAACGTGCAGGTGGAAGGTGCATGTCTCCTGATGCCACCTCTCAATAAAGGCATTGACGAAGCCTTTATTCGCGATATATCGCGCATGATAAAGGCCCGTCAAGCCAGACTGATCCACGTATGCCTGGACCTGTGGCTGGGTAGGGTAGGGAATCAACTTCCCAATGTGGCTGACCACCTTCAGCTCCTCCCGAGGCTGATCAATCCAAATATGTCCAGCGACGTGGTCCTTGTAGGACCCCAGCAGTGTATCAATTACAGGACCACCAAGAAATGGTGGTCCAATGATTCGGTCAGCAAACGGGACCACTGGGGCTGCTGGCTGTGTACCTTTGCCACCTCTGCATCAGGCTGTGGCACATCTGCCTCAGCATCTACATGCTATGCATCCTTTGGCTCATCGTGCTATACTTCTCCAACAACACGAATATCAGCTGCCCGACGACGGCGAGCAGATGCTGTCACACATCGCTAGTTTGCCTTGGATGGCTGGGAAGGCTGACCAACATTTGCAACAACATCTTCCTCCAAAGTTGAGGGATCCTATCGGCGATCGTACGAAACATATTTTGTCATAGCCATAATAAATTTGCAAAAAATTAACTAAAATACTTAAAACTCGATAAACAAAAAATAAAGTCAAATATAATATAACTAAATAAACAAACTTACACTGTAAATATAACACATTTAAAATATAAATTTTTTTATTTTAATATTTTTTTAATTAAAAAAAATTATTCAATTAAATAATTATTTTAATTTAAATATTAAAAATAATACTGTAAATATATAATACAAATATAATTAAATATTTTTGTTTTTTAAAAAAATTACTTTACAAATTCAAAATTTTAAAAAAAATTCAAACACCACAACGGAATCACGATTCCGTTGTGGTGTTTGAAAAATAAAAAACACAATGGAATCACGATTCCGTTGTATTGCATTAAATTGAAAAAAAAAAAGGGAGGGGACGAACCTGTTGGGGAGACTTTAGGGAGAGAGGTGAGGGAGAGACGTTGCAGAGGGCTTGTGAGGGAGACAATGTGAGGGAAAATGGGGAAGGAGAGGAGAATGGGCGAAAGGGGTGAGAAGAAAAGGTGGGTGTGGGGCGGGGAAGGTGAGGAGTTGTGGGAAGAGGGAGAGGTGGGGTGAGAGGTTGCTAACAAGGGTAAAGGGGTCTTTTCACCTTTTTTGGGGTGAGAATAACAATTCTTTGGGATGAAAATAGCAATTCCCGGTCTCCAACTTTAACTTAAAATTAAAACATTGGGGTTGTGGTTCCGTATCTTCTCTTCCATGGGTTCAGGGTTTGGGTTGTGTGTGTTATTTATTTATTTATTTTAAATTGTGATTTCAAACTTTTGGATTTGCATGTGTATTTTTTTAATTTATGTTGCATTTCCATTTTTTTTAATTTTAATTTCTGATTTGGTTCCAATTTTCATTTGTTATTTTCCTTCTCTATTCTGTTATCCCAAGAATTATTAAATTAATTTACTTTTTGATAATATGTCCACAATTATGTTATTTTCCTTACTAATTTAGTCCCTATAGTTACAAACTTTACTTTTTAATCCTTACACTTAAAAATCCACCCATTTTAGTCCCCGTACAATTACTTTCATATCCCTTTTGGTGCGTGTCATTACACAAACTTTATCTTTTAGTCCTTGCCGTTACCAAAAGGATCCAAAAGTGTTTGTATTGGGACTAAAAATGATGATTTTTAAGTGTAAGGACTAAAAGGTAAAGTTTCATAAACTATTAGTTAATTTCTTTAATAATTTTAATAATATTTAAATCTTAAAAAATTGGCTTAAATATGTTTTTAATCCCTCAAATATAGTGTCAGTTTTTTTTTTAGTTCCCCAAATTAAACTTTACATTTTTTAGTCCCTCAAATTTCGTAAATGTTTTTTTAGTCCTTCCATTAAGACGACGTTAACCGGAAGGGTGACGTGACATACATTTCACAATTTGTAGTGATTTTTAATCGTCAAAATTTGATTTTTTAGATTTTAATTTTTAAATACAACTTGTGGTAGTTTTAAACCTCCAGAATCAAGTGAAGGAAAAAAAAAAAAAAGTGAAGTTGTCTTAGAGTTCCATCATGAGAATGAAAATCAAAAACAACAAAACACACCTCGAGTCCCTTCTTGCACACCTCCCTAACCCCCCACCGGAGCCACCCCTTGTCACCTTCATCCACACCCACGGCCTTGCCAGGAACCCCTCTCTGCCCTTTGGGACCCTCAATCGCTACTTTCTTGGCCATAAGGACTACGTAAGGTCGCGAGCATCTTGCTGCTGTAGCCCTCGGACGTGGTGGCGGAGTAGGCGCAGTGGAGCTTCTTTGGCATGGGGTTTCGATGAAGGAGGCGAGGCCAGAGCGACGGACGGCGGCGAGGAGGGGTAGGGGGACGTCATGGTTGGTGACGTGGAAGGCAGGATAGACCCGATTGGGCAAGGGATTGCACCCTGGTCATGATGGGTCTGTTGGTGACTTGCATTGGATAAGATCAATCGATGATGGAATGAGAGTGGAAACTGGAAAGGAACGTATTGAAGGCAGTGTTTATGGTTTAGTATTCGATTTCTTTTAGATTGAATTTAATTAATGTTTCTTTTTAGTCCCAAAGCTTGTTGATGGGATTCAGCAAGAAGGTTCTTGAAATGAGGTCGGGGTATAATTTCTCCTTTGTTGAAGATTGTCGGAAGAGAAATTTTGGGCTTCTCCTTTTTCAAATGTTTTGCTGAGAATTACATGGTAATGTTAGTTGTTTTTTTTTGGTTGTTTAGTGTTCAAGGTGGAAATTGAGGTGGTTCACGCTTTTTATTTTATTTTTCTTTAAGGCGGTTTAAAATCGCTAGAAATTGTATTTAAAATTAAAAAATTCCACAATCAAATTTTGACAGCTTAAAAATGTCACAAATTGCAAATCCGTCAAACCAACTTAATGCTGTTTGCAAAAAGAATTAAAAAAACATTTTACAAATTTGGAGGACTACAAAAAATAACTTTTAATTTAGGAGACTAAAATAGGAATATTCCTATATTTGAGGGACTAAAAATATATTTAAGCATAAAAAATTGCATATTTTTATTTAAATTATTAGATTATTATTTTATTTTTAATAATATATAATATATTAAAATTAAAATATATTCTAGAATCTATTTTTTTTTCAACTGCTTAACAAAGACTTTTTAACTAAAATAGGAAAAAAAAAGAAGTAAATACCGAAAGAGAATTGTTTGAAAACAATTTACATGGCATAAGTTGTTTTTGCCACGTCGAAATAACAGAAGGCGTCACACCGTGTGTCTCCTCATGCACTTCGATTTTTTTAACACAGGAGGCGTCATATCGTGTGTCTCCTTTTGTTGCCTTTTTAACACAGGAGGCGCTACACTGTGTGTTTCCTTCTGTTGCTTTTTTTCAAAACAAGTGGCGCCACATCGTGTGTCTTCTCCTGTTGCTGACACGCTACAGACAACGCAGTGCAGGAGGCGCCAGCCAGCCAGGCTTCTCCTGTGTATTGTTTGTTTGCTTTAAAATATATTATAATTATTTTTAGAGTGATGTAAGCTCCGCTGCGTTTACACATGGAGATGGTCTATTTAATGAGAGAATTTTGCACACGGAAAGAATCGAACACGAGTTCTCCTGTTAAATAGATCATACCCCACATGTAAACACAACGGAGCTTACACCACTCTAAAAGTAATTGTAATATATTTTAAAGCAAACAAACAATGCATAGGAGAAGCATGGCTGGCTGATGCCTCCTACACTGCGTTGTCTACAGCGTGTCAGCAACAGGAGAAGACACACGGTATAGCGCCACCTGTTTCGAAAAAAGCAACAAAAGGAGACACACAGTATGACGCCTCTTGTGTTAAAAAAAACAACAAAAGGAGACACACGGTGTGGTACCTCCTGTGTTAAAAAATTCGAAGTGCATGAGGAGACACACAGTGTGGCGCCTTTGTTATTCCAACGTGACAAAAATAACCCATGTCGTATAAATTATTTTCAAATAATACTTTTTTGATATTTATTTATTTTTCTATTTTAGTTAAAAAGTCCTTAACAAACAGTTCTAAATCTATTTTATTATACACCTTAGATTGGAAATACAGTATTACATTGAAACTTCATTTTACTTAAAAATAAAATGTTATCTCTGATCCTAATTATAAATAATAAATTGATTTTTTCTTTGGTCCTAATTATAAGCAACAATCACTAGTTTTTAAAGTAAATTTCTTTTGTAGTCTTACTTTATTATTTATTCTATTCCCTATGCACTATAACAATCACTTAAAGTAAAGGATATTTTTTGAATAAAATTGAACTTATGACAGAATTAATTAAAAAAATTATAATAATTATTTTTTTTGATATGGATAATTTATCCTATGTATTTATAATTAAGATAAGAGATAATATTTCAATATAATGATTACTTATAACAAACAAAGTCACATCACATGAATACAAATAGTCAAAAAGTGGACCATCTAATACTAGCAGTAGTAGAGCATTATTTGAACTCTTCTGCTCAGTGTGAATGACAGTGGGAGACTTGGACTCTTGGAGCGGAGGAGACTTAGTTGGATGCCACAATTAATTTTGTGGATATTTTATTGGTATCTTTTTTTTTTGACGGGATTTTATTGGTATCCTTAAACTTCGGATTATCTTTATATTAAATAATTGCCTAAATTCTTATACGACACAACTATTTTACATTTAAAATGTTGATGTATTAATTAATGTTATTAATAATGAAAAAACATAATATGTGAAAGTCTATCAGAAATATCAAAAAAAGATATGTTATTGGTCCAAGCGAAACTTAACTGGAATCTATTAAATTAAATGCAGTCAAATTCTACAGCAGATTTTTTTTGGGTACATAAATTCTAGTTAAATGTCTCTGTCAAATTTAATTGTCCAAATGATGATTTTTGCAAGGTAAAAACTCCCATGGCTTCACTTAAGTTTTCTTATATAATAATTCAAAATTCTTTGAAATATCCGCAAAATTAATTCAAATGTAAAATTCTACAGGAATATGCCTGTGTCAAATTTAATTGTCCAAACGATGAGTTTTGCAAATTAAAAACTCCAAGACATCACTCAAATTTTCTTATATAATATTTAAAAATTCTTCGAAAATTGGAAATTTTCTGTTCAAATTACAAAAACAACCTAAAAGTTATAAATAAAAAGAAAATAAAATTGTATTATTTCTTGTATGCGAATTAAAGTATAAAGTATCTTTATGAATTTTAAAGAAAAGCCTTTGTGAGGCGCAGGAAGGTCAGAAAAACCGTCCAAAAAGTAAAGAGAATAAGTAAAGATTTAAGAAAACTCTTATATTTCAAACACTTCATTTAATACTTATCTTTTTTCTCGATCTCTTATGATAATATCATATCACTTATATTCAGCAAATAAATAAATAAATTAAATACATATCACTTATTATATTTTTTTTTACTAGGTGTTAAGTAGACTTAAATGTTCACAAATCATTTTTCAAAGAGAATAGAGATCCAATTTGACCTAAATCAATGTTCACTGATTGGATAGTGTCACGAAAAAAGTCCCCAAATTAATATGAAATTGCCGGCCAAAAACGTGACTTCAGTAGAATTAGCGGATAAGTGAATTAATTAAATTTAAAATATTTGATAAAAATAGTAATAATTGAATTAATTTATAAATACAGAAGAATATAATTAAAGTTTATGTTAAAAAAAAGAGAATATAATTAAAGTTTAAATATATATTTTTAATCTCCTTGTAAATATAACGACTTTTTTTTTTCCTGAGTCAGAGACCACGGGATGTGCATAGACTAATTTTGCTCATGGTGTGTGACTGACTGTCGCTGGTACAAGAAAATTTTGCACACGAAAATAATCGAACACGGATTCTCCCACTGAATGGATTATTATCCCACATGAGAATACAGCAGAATCTTATACTACTACGTCAACCCTTTGAACATAAACGTGACTTCAGTAGAATTAGCAGATAAGTGAATTAATCTATGTCATGGACTTGCCATTAAAATTGTAATATGTTTTACATTTATGAAAATATAGAAGCTTTTTTTTTTAGTCCCTAATTCAAAATTTCAAATATAGCGATTTTTGTTTTTAGTTCCAACTTTTTTTTTTGGACAGAAGTTCCAACTTTTACATCTTTGTAACATAGAGTAATTTTGATTTTTAATTCCTAGTATTAGGATAAAGACGAAAACAAGTGACATCAATATTGTAGGAATAAAAAAAATTATGAAAACTAAAATTCGCCATATTCCAAAAACACAAAATGTATTTAAACATATATTTAATTTTGTAATTACTATTTAAAATTTATAACTATTCACAGTTTAATTTATTTTAAATAATTTATCGTGTTAAATATTAGGATAACATTTTTTAAATTTTATTCTCATTTTAAAATATTTTCATTAAATAAAATGAGATAATATAAATAAATTTGTATTATAATTTTGAATGATTTTATATTATAAAAATGAAATAATAATTTTTTTCAATCTTTCTTAAGAATTTAACGACGTGTAATTATTTAGTTTTTAGTGTTATTGGATGAGGTTTTCTTTTACAACAAAAAATACATTATAATTTAATTAAATAAAATTATATTTTTAAAATTAAGATTAAAAATATTTATATTATATTTTTAATAAAATTTTAAATAAGATTATTTTGAAAAAAAAAAGATTTTTTTTAATAATTTTGAATTTTTATCAATATAGATACATATTTTATTAAAAATTAAAACAAACAAGGTAATAAGAAAGATAAAAAAACCAGTAAAGAAAAAAGAAAGATAAAAAAAGGAATTCTAAACAAATAATGAAGATAAAAACAACAAGGTAGGAACTTATAAATTCGATTGCCATACTAAGTGTCTGTTTGGGTTGCCGGTGGGGGCAAACCCAACTTACATTTACAAAAGTATCATCTTTGATACTTCTGCGATAAATTAACTTGGGACTTCGTGCTGCTGGAATCCTGTCGCAAATGCAAACATAGCATATGTTTGGTTCTAAATTCATTCCATAAAGCACTCATAACTTCTGAAGCTAATAATAGCTTCTACATTTTTTTTTTCATTTATTTGATATGATTTTATTGATAAACGTGTTATTTCGTCCAAACATTTACCACAAGTTAGTGAGATTTTTTTTTCTCTAAATAGCTCTAGTTTATTAGTCAAACAAATTTTTATACTAGTCAAATATATTAAAAATTAATTGGTTTAACTATTCGTTAGTTGACTGGTTTGATGAACTATGATTACCTTATCTACTTTTTTTGAACTTAGTTTACCGTTCCTACTTCCACAACCTCAATCTAACTTTCTTCTATTCCTTTTATATTATTTAGTGTGTATTTAGTTAATCAGTTGAATCCACGTTTAATAAAAAAATATGTATTTTAAGATACAAAAATAAAAATAATGTGAAAGTAACTTATTTTTGAATAACCATTATATTAAACACAACTGATTCCCAAACACAAGTTTACTTAATAGTACTTCTTTCTGCTTGTCTCTACCAATATTTATTATCTGCGTTCGTTCATCCATTTGGGTCTTACTCTATGCGATTCAGATCTTGAGGTAGGGACAAACCTTTTTGTTAAAGCAAACTCACGACTCACGTGCCTCTCCTAAGATCCTATCCCTTAACAAAACACATATGTCCATTAAAGACAAATTAAAGTACCATAATTAATTCACTTCACTTTGACATAAGGGAAAAAAGAAATAAGAAAAAAAAGAAAAAAGAAAGATTGCCTTTTTGAGAGACACAGAGAGAGAGAAAGAGGAGAGGGTTAGAATTAGCCTTTAGACTTCAGTATATATGTTCTTGCCAATAAAAGATAAAAGATTTGTGAGAGAATGGACAAAGGGTGGCTTTCAAGTAGTGAGGGTGTTGTTGGAGCTTTTGGGGTGATGGGTAGGTGTTGGTTAGTAGGGGTCATAATTGTGGGTTTGCTGGGTAGTACTGTTGTTGGAATAGAAGGGTATCCAGCTGAAGATTTGGTGGTGAAATTGCCTGGCCAACCTAAGGTTGGGTTCAAGCAATTTGCTGGGTATGTTGATGTTGATGTCAAGCATGGAAGGAGCCTCTTCTACTATTTTGTGGAGGCTGAACAAGACCCTCACAAGAAGCCCCTCACACTTTGGCTCAATGGAGGTAATTGGTTATAGACTTATGGTACCCTTTATTATAACTCTTGTTCAATTGTATCATATCATATCCACTAGCAAAATTTCAAAACCTGCATTGTTAATTCCATTCATCAATCACACTTTTGGTCATTTTTCCCCTTTCTAGCTTTTTGTGGTAGTTTAGTTGGTTTAAGTGAATCATGATGTGGGTGCTCTCATATATGGGGTCAATTTTGGTTATTTCTTCCAATTTTTTTCTTCTTCTTTCACATCATACTTTTCATTCTTCAGTTCAGTACCTTGTCAAAGTTTCTTGTTTGGTTAATTTGCTTAGCTTGTTTCTCTAGGAAGGATAATTTCTTCATTCTTTTAATTATTTATTTATTTTATGTTTTTATTCTTTTTAGGCGAGCCGTTGGTTATTTTGATTCCTTTTTTCCTTTCTTTTTATGTAAAGCCAAGGAAGGTGTCATTGATTTGTCTTTGTCCACAAGCAATTTGAGTTCTGTGTTGTCTTTTTACTCAACAGAAACTAGTGTTTGCTTCCACTGTTGCTCTCTTTTCGCAGATCCTGCTGAATTGCTGATAAAAAAACGTGAAATGACTCTGTGTTTTCTGTAGTAACTATATTTTTTAAAACCTTTAACTGCTACATCATATCATCCAACATAGAGATTCTTCTTTCGCGACAGTAAGTCACTACATCACATAACATACAGTAATTTTTTTTTTTACAATAAATGGGGTTTATTTCTTTATTTTTAACCTGAATAATTCAAAAATCCGTTCTCTAGTCTAATAGGGAAAATTTTGTAAACGTGTATAACATTGCCCCATTAATCTATTAAAGTAAGAAAATTAAAAAAAAGTCCTTGAAAGTGTAATCAGTTAATTACTTTAGTCCAAAATTTTAAAAATTGAGTGATAAAATATTAACATTGTTTAGGGGGCAAAGTGACAGTAAGTAAGTTAAGGACTTAGATGAAATAACTAGAAATTCTAGAACTTATTTTAAATTATTTTAATTTCAGAAATTAATGTGACAACACTTTACACTCTTCAGTGACCCAAATGTTGTTTTACCCTTCAAATTTTGCTTATGTTCACATTGTTTCTTGGTTACAATGATGCGCTCAAACATAACCTTATATTTTTATTTATATTAGTAATAACATTGTAAGCTGTGTGGGAGAAAATTAAGGTTGGCATGTTTAGGTGCAATTCGGATATTATAGAACAAGTTCCATTGTTTTTTCAGGTCCTGGATGTTCCTCCATCGGAGGAGGTGCTTTTACTGAATTGGGACCCTTTTATCCTAAAGGTGATGGACGTGGTCTCCGAAGAAATTCGATGTCTTGGAATAAAGGTATGACACATATATAGAAAGAACACTAGTATAGTATTTGACATGAATTACTCCTTTTTTTGATATTGGATATTTTGGTGTACACTGATAATTCCTGATATTGTGTCCTTTTGTAGCATCCAACCTCCTTTTTGTGGAGTCTCCTGCTGGAGTTGGTTGGTCATACTCAAATACAACTTCAGATTATAATTCTGGAGATGCCTCCACTGGTAAAAAAAAACTGGCCTATTTTATTTTTATTATTATCTTCAGCTACCACACTCTTTTACTTCTTAATTCATAGTGTTTGGTTCGAGAAAAATAGATGCGAGGAAAGAAAAGGGGATGAGTGATTTATAATTTTTATGTTTAGTTCAATTTTTAAGAGGAGAGGAAAATAGAAAAAGCAAAATCTTTTCTTATTGAATTTTGGTTTCCCTTCTATTTTGAGGGATTTGGAGGGGAGGAGAGGTGAGTTTAAATTTTTTTATATAGTTTCATCAAAGCATCTCCTCCCCTGCTAACCAAGCAAGGATAGAGAGTTACTTTCTCTCTCCTCCCCTCCCATTATTTAAGCATACAAAATATGTAATTAAAATTCCCTCTCTTCTATTCCACTGAAATTCTTCTCCTCTGTCTCCTTTCATTGAACTAAACAGAAAGACTTCAAATTTTTATTTTGACAATTGGGTTCTGTTTGATTAAAAATAGTAGAGAGAAACGATATCACTTCATCCCCTGCCTCTCTTTCTTCCTCTGGTTCACCTAAAGCTGATAAAGTGGGAATTGATTTATATAATTATCTCAATAAAATTTCACCCTATACAAAGTGATAATGATTGAAGAAGATATACTTCAGAAGATTCAAGTTGGGTGAATGAAATGAAAAAGTACTTAAGGTATCATTTGTAGAGAGACAAGAATGTTGTGCTAGATAAGTGGAAAAATACAGGAATAATATATGAATATATTGGGAAGAAAGTTAGAGTAACACTTAATATGAAAAAAAATGATAGAATCTCTTTCACCAAAAAGTGATAGTTTTTGTTTGAACACATAAATTTGTTTTTTTTGCAGCCAATGATATGTATTTGTTCATGCTGAAATGGTACGAGAAGTTTCCATCATACAGAACAAGGGAGCTGTTCCTTACTGGAGAAAGCTACGCAGGTTCGACAAATAATTATCAAATTCAATTTTACAATTTACTTGTTCAACTGAAATTTCATGATGAGAATCTCGTGTTGTAAAATATTCTATATTTTAGCTGACGTAATTCAGTTAGATTACAGTTTTAATACTATTATTTGTGCAAATGCAAATGCCAATAAACTATAACCTATAGGGTTGACACAGTGGTGTAAGATCCATTGCATTCACACTTGGAAAACGATATATTTAGTGGGAGAATCCGTGTTCAGGAATTAGTCTCTGACCCAAGACAAAAAAAATGCTAATAAACTGAGATCGTTTCCCAGATGGGCCATGCTGTAATATTATAGCACCAACTTTTATTTTTTTATTTTTCATTATCGTACACTCTATTTCCTATAGGCCCTGATCTCATGATATATTCGGTTTCTTATTAACCTTTATAATGTCATGCAGGACACTATATACCTCAATTAACTAATGTTCTATTGGACCATAATGCTCGTTCAACTGGTTTCAAATTCAATATTAAAGGAGTTGCTGTAAGATACCATTTATGTGACACATCTTTTGCATTTAATTTTCTGTTTGTGTTACAATTGGACTAGTCTCAGTTATCTAGATTACAGATATTTTAAAAATCATAGTAATGTCCCCTTGTTTTTTTATTTGATTAGATTGGAAACCCACTTTTGAGACTTGATCGTGATGCACCTGCAACATATGAATACTTCTGGTCACATGGAATGATTTCTGATGAAATTGGCCTTGCCATTATGAATGATTGTGATTTTGATGATTATGTCTATGCAAGTCCTCACAAAGTTTCTCATTCGTGCAACAAGGCCATATCTGAAGCAAATCTCATTGTTGGCGATTATATAAACAACTATGATGTAATTCTAGATGTTTGTTATCCATCCATAGTGGAGCAAGAACTCAGATTGAAAAAGATGGTAGGCCTCTTCCTATTTTGTTCTGGTGATACATTACTTTTTTTTGGCTTAAACATGTTTTTAGTTTTTTAGTTCCTTAAATTTGGAGTAAGTATATTTTCAGTCCACCAAATTTAAAATTGATCTTTTTAGTCTCTCTAATTTGAAAAAAAGAAAACTTGTTTTAGTCTCTCTGTCCTAAATCATGTTAAAGATTTTGCTTATGTGACTAATGAATTAGAAGCCCTCCTACTTTAATTTTTCATTCTTATCATCAAGCACCCTATCACATGTTTATTTTCCTTTCAAAATATTCATTCTGACAACGTTTAGGCATAGAGAGTGTTTGGACAGAGGGACTAAAGCAATTTTTTTTTAATTACAGGACTAGAATGATCAATTTTAAATTTGAAGAACCAAAAACAAATTTACCCCAAATTTAAATGACTAAAAACATATTTAAGTTTTTTTTTTCTAAAATGAATTTATATGATGCTAACTGCCTTGAATGCAGGCAACTAAAATAAGTGTAGGTGTAGATGTGTGTATGACTCTGGAAAGACGTTTTTACTTGAATCTCCCTGAGGTCCAGAAGGCTCTTCATGCAAACCGTACATATCTTCCTTATAACTGGTCCATGTGTAGTCTGTAAGTTAAAAATACTTTAGAATAATCACTTTGAATTTTTTAATCCTATGTGAACTAGCAGAGTCACGAATTCCTATATCTTGAATTAATTGAATGTTAAACATTGTATAATATTTATTGATTTATATAATTATTGTTGTTATTATTATAAGTATTTAGACCCAAGTAAATCGTGTTGGGTTTGTGGGTTTTATGATGGGATTTTACACCGTGGGTAGGTTCTAAGTACTTATTCTCGTTCCGTACAAGATAATTTTTTGTTAAGTTGCCGTAAGTACTTGTACTTTCGGATGTCAAGGATTTAAGACTATATAACTACTCTCTTTGTGGTTTAAACTAACAAAGTAATACCACTAACTGACATGCCTGGAATCTTGAAAGTTTATATTAAACTTAAATACATGTTGATAAGATGAGAAAAATGAAATAAACTTCTTCATAAATTAAAACTAGTTTAATTAGTTTATACATTAATTATTTTGTAAAAATTCTCTGATTTCATTATCTTTTAGCCGTGCACTTTTGGGCTTTTTGGGCTTGTCAATTTAAGTCCTTGTGGAGAAATTTATCTAAATTGAGCCATATGCCACTTCATCTTTCAAAATCTATGACTTATGTTACTGATCACGTTTCTTCATTGCAGTGTTCTAAACTACAGCGACACTGATGGTAACATCAATATCCTTCCAATTCTAAAACGAATAGTCCAAAACCATATCCCAGTATGGGTATTCAGGTAACTTTCAACGTAGGAGACCCTTCTTGGGCAAGGGCAATCCCCCATATCATTGGATATATCTATGACATAACCTTTTGTTTGTCTCTAATTATTTAATTATTTAATGTTAAATTAATGATAACAGCGGAGACCAAGATTCTGTTGTGCCATTATTGGGATCTCGAACACTCATTCGTGAACTAGCTCATGAATTGCAATTCAAGATTACAGTCCCATATGGGGCTTGGTTCCACAAAGGACAGGTACCTCTAAAATTGTCTATAGTTCTAAGCATTTGGCTTAATTGCACTTTTGGTCTCTTAGGTATCGCAATTGTGATACCTGAGTCACCTAGATTCCACTTGCGTCAATTGGGTTTCCTAGGTATCACATTTTCGATACCCAAGGGATCCCATTGACACAATTGGAACCTGATGGATTAAAATCGCATAATTGCGATACTTGGAAAACCTAAAGTGCAATTAAACTTAAGCATTTTTTGCATTGAAATTGTCAATATTCTAGTTAATGGTATTGCAATTTGAATTAAGTAAATTTTCCTAGCTAAGTTATAATTTAATGGTCCATGGTGGCATATAGGTTGGAGGTTGGGTAACTGAATATGGAAACTTGTTGACCTTTGCCACTGTAAGGGGAGCTGGTCACATGGTACCTTATGCACAACCTTCAAGAGCACTGCATCTATTCAGTTCATTTGTGCGTGGCAGGAGGTTGCCCAACACAACACGTCCTTCAATTGACGATTAAGGATGATAGTTATGCCAGTTGTAACCAAAAATTGGCATTCTCATATGATTTTTCTAAGCCTAATTAAAAAGGCCATAGAAAAGGAAATGTGAAAAAAAAAAAAAAGAATGTTTCGTTATAAGTAACTAGCGATTGTATGGAAAGGAAAAGGAAAATTAACTTGGAAAAAAACAATTTGCATTCCATCGTACTTCTACTTTCTTTCTTCATTTGGTAGCACAGATTTCTTTGGCTTCAATTCCTAGGCGCCTTGGGGATTCTGGTGAAAAAATTAAGCAATTTTATTTGTCAGTTATCTGTATCGCAACAAATATTGCTTCTTCGAAAGTTATGTATTGGCTTAAGATTTGGATTATTGGTTAAAATGATCATTATTAATCGAAGAAAATTTAGTGGAAAGAATGAATCAATTTTTTTTTTTTTGGTAGAGATCACATCTATTTTACATTGGTGGCAATCCTACTCTAATTGTGTCAAATTACTATGGATGCAGGGGTGGACCCAGCGAAAGAAGTTGGGGGAGCCAAATATAACCTAGATGATTTTGTAATAAAAAATCTACATTAACTATTTATTTTATAAAAAAAGCCAAAATCTATTGAAGTAAATTTCGACGAATGTCTGGTGCAACTTAATATTTGGTTTGCTTTTTCAAAGTTTATATAATGATGTTTAAATTCATAAATTCGAAACTAGACTCATACACTTACAGTCAAAAGTAGATTGGAGTCTAATAATGGCAAGAAGAATAAAGATGAGATAAGAAAAACAAACGGAATATATGAATAATAGTAATAAAAAAAATAGAAATAGTTATTAGTATGTCTCAAAATTCAAGTTATCAATTTCTTATGTAGTGTAAGTAAATGTAATTATTTCAATGATGAAGACTATAAAAAGAAAAATAGTATTTATAAAAAAGAAACATAGTATATTTGACTAAAAGAAGAAAAAATGTCAATATTATTTTCGTAATAAATACTATAAAAAGGAAATAAAATATTTTGTTAAGAAATAAAATAAAATAAATAATTAATACTTAAATACTATTATTTCTACAATCAAAGTCTTCAAATAAAAATAATTAATTTAGTATTAAAATATTACATTATATATTAAAATATAGAATTGAAAAAAAAAGGGGGAGCCTTGGGCCCGGCCCCCTTCCTTTATATGTACGTCTGCCCTTGTATGGATGTAGGCGTCGTAGAAAGTGGTCACCTTCTGCATTAGTTCATAACCAATGTAGAAAACCACTTTCTACATTAATTAAGGAATTAACTGATGTAGAAACTAAGGTTTTATTTATTTTTAATTATGTTTCTGTTTGAGGTTAACCTATATAACATCAAACACATGCGGTGTTTGTACAAAATAAAATACACGTGCTATCTATTTTAGGTTTCTACCTTTGCTGTCAGTTTTAGGTTCATACACATCATATATTATAAATTCAAAATTATGATAATAAAAATTATAAACCACAAACTCACAAAGACACACAAAGAGTTTTAACGTGAAAACCCTTCAAAGCAAAGGTAAAAATCACATATCATCAAAACCAAAAAAACAACTCCACTGTATCAATAAATGGTACAAAAGAGCCTCCAAGTAGTCCACAAATAATGCATACAATGATAGAAAGCAAACCAATCACAAAGCTTATAAAATGACAAAAGAAGAACATAATCTCCCAAAAACAGAGCCTGTACTGTGAACGTTCTCCCACTCCAAACCTTTGAATGACGATCCAAGCAATTGATTTCACAAATTATAAACTGGTGCAACATAAATTGTCATTAAATAACCACCACTCTCCACTTCCTACCTACTCTTCATGATGAGTAGATCTTAAGTAACCATCCTACTCGCCATCCACATCACCACTGACACCATGTAACATTCCTAATTTGTGGACATTAGTAATAAATAATAAAGAGACATCTTTTATGAAATAGTCTATATATTTAATGGTTAAAGGATACCCTTAGGCATTATTAATAATAGTTACCTTATATTAAGAGTTGACAGGAATAAGATAATAGGACCCAGATGGGGAGCCAAGGACTAAGGTGGGCCAAGGCCCAATAAGCCCGCACACACACACGATTTTAAATAGAAAGGGAGAGAGAGAGTTAGAGAGAGAAAGTGAAAGAAAGAAGGAGAGTTAGAGAGAAGGAGGAGAAGAAGGAAGAAGAGGAAGAGGAGAGAAGTGGAGTAGAGATCAAGGATCCAGTGCCCAGAGCTTGGATTCGAGTACCCCGAGGTGAGTGATTCCTCCCCTTGTCTTCCTTATCCCTCCATGGTTCTTGTTTTCTTGTTATTCCCTTTTCCCCCTCTTTGATCCCTAACTAAGATTATGATGGTTTTTGAGTGATTGGGAGAGATTGTGAGGTTGTTTAGGCTGTTTAAGGGCTGGGTTTTGTAATAGGAGTGTTATATGAGTGGATGGCAAGCTTGGATTGCTTTTAGGAAGCCATGGATGGCCATGGGAGAAGAAATCGCGTAGGTACATCTGTAGCGCGAGGCTAAGCCGCAGATTTGGGTTGAGCCTCAGATGCGCAGCTGAGCCCCAAATTTGGGCTTGAAGCCTGAAATGCACAGATTGGAAATTTGAGCTTCAGGGGATTTGCGATTGAGCCCCAGATATGGGCTTTAAGCCTGAGAAGTGCAAAGTGGAGATTTTTAGTCTTAGAGGATCATGCTAAGCGTGGAAACATGCTAGGCTATGCTTGAAACCTCCAGAAAGGGGTTGGAAGCTATGTGAGAAGTATGTGTTTAGCTTATGTATGTTTATATCTTTATCCTATATGTATGATCTTTGTATAATTGTTATTGCTTCATTTCCTCTTTGTACCTTGACGTTTGGTGATGTTATGCTTGCACCTTTATTGTAATCATGTGGTTGTTGCATATGCTTGAGATTGTATGTTACGATAAACCCTCTTTGATAAAAGATACATAAAACACTTAAGACTATACTTATGCCTCTTAGTAAGAAGTGGGGTATTTCCCCTAAGTTTATGAATGGGGAGTTTCCCCTAAGTTTATGAATGGGGAGTTTTCCCTAAGTTTCAGCAAAGGCTTTTAAGCAAAGTTTACAGTTTCATGAAAGGTTTTTAGAAAAAGAGATCCCCTCAGTGACATAGGGTGGAACCTTCCCCGGTACCAGTCATGTCCGAGTGCCGCACGCTCGGCGTACAACGGTGTGCAAATGGGTAAAGGATCCTCTGTGTCACCAAGGAGTGATGAGTATCAAAAAGGTTATGAAAATGATTCTTTAAGAAAAGGTTTTATGAAAGAGTTTCAAAGGAAAGTTATGATCCCAAGAAAGGGAATAAGTTATGCAACTCATGAGGAGTTGTAAGAATAAAGGGCTAAAAGGCCCCCTTAGAGGTGAGCGACGGGGACCGTCACTCTGACACCCATGGGGGAAAACAACCTTCTTCTTAGGGAGAAGGAGTTCTTTGCAGAGAAGAATAGATATGGCTCCTCTTCATAACAGAGGTAAGCCACCCCACTTGGACCAGTGGGTTAATTACAGGTCGTAGCAAGAGGGGCACCTCTTGTTGGCTAGAGCTAAGCCAAAGTAATGAAATAGGCGGTGGAAGTGAAACTTAAATAAAGAGATAATGCAAACCACACAGTTGTAGAAACAAACTAGGATATGTTGATGTGCATGATGTATGTTTGTTTCTATGTTAAAGTATATGAGGAGTCATGAGCCTAGTTGTTAGGTGAGTGATGTAAGGTATATCTATGCATTAGATGAGGACGTGTGTAGCTGGATACTACCCTTAGAGGTAGGAGAGGGGTTATACCCATAAAAAGTTAATGTAAGCTACCGCGAGAGGTATGCAAGATGTTATGCCTCACAGAGAGGTGATATAAGCCTAAGTTGGGCAGGTCAGAGGAAGGAAAGGTTATATACATGTTCCCATCCAATGGTATAGTAAAATGAGACCCTAGTGAGTGGTCAAGAAGAAAAGAACGATGTCTAGGTGCCTTAGTGCACTAGTGGCCTTAGATTTGGCATAGGAGACCAACTCTAAGTGCCTAAGTAACATGATGAGGTAATAGTTGTGAGTGTGAGCATCGATAAAAGAAAAGAGAAACCATAAGAGTTAAGAAAAGGATCTCTAAAATAGAGAGTCAGCCTAGAGTCCTTGGAACACTCACTGAGACATTATGTCTCATCCCTTTTAGTTTCATGTTTTTACAGGTTAAGTAGGTGGATGCTTCATGAGAGAAGCTTGGAGCATGGAGCTGTTTTCTTGGAGGAAGATGTTCTTAGTTTTGTATCTCCCATGTTTGGGATTTGGTTTTATGTTATAAGTACCTTGCTTATGTTTTGTAAGGCACTAAAGTGCCAAAAGCTTTGTTTTAGCTTTGTTTATGTAATATATGTTTACCTTTAAGTTTCCGCATAGTTAACTCTGATATTCTTATATTCTAAGTTTTCAAAATTTAGTAATATAAGTAGACAAAAGGTAATATCCTCTAGGGTGTTACACACCACACTACAGGTCGCACTCATACTTCTGTGAAGAAAATCCCAGTTCCGCTTCCAACACCTTATTCATAGCGTTGGACACATTTTAGAATAAACCCCCACTAAAGCTTTTGTATTACGTTAAACGAAACAATTTTATTTCATTGATTTGTTCCGTTGTCTAGGGTTTTAGGAGAGGGTCATGTGGCTAAAGTTGTACCAATGCGGTTCTATGCTTAAATTATAGACAATAGGAATGTCTACAATAGATTTTGCTTGTAATAAAGGAGATACTTTAATGGTTATCGTACAATATTCAAATATCCATTTGATTTTATTTTATTAAAAGTTTTTTTTGTGCCTATATTAATTTTTATCCACATAACTATGGCAAATATTTGTGAAATGTAAGTGCTAAAATAAATTAAATCAAATTAGTATCATTGAAACAGAATATACAAGACGAATTCCTTAAAATAAAAAATAGCTATAACGTATTAATTTTCTAATTAGAAAGTAAAAGAAGAAAATTGTATAATGATACAGGATCATGATTTAGGAAAAAGCTGAATTGTAACATAACATATGCCTTTGGTGTTCTTTTTTTTAATTAAAATTACAATTTCCCCCCAATAACCCACACAGTATAGGTTAGTATAAAGAGGTCATAGTAGGTTATGGATGTGAAAATCAAACTTTCGTTAGAGAGTATCACTAAAAGAACATATGGTTTGTCTTGTGATCTTCTACTTTATTGCCGACTAACTACTTTGTTTGTTGATAATTTGAATTGTTGGATGAAAGTTATAAGATAATTGATTTTACCAACGCAAACAATTATACGACTTTTGTCTTCAATCCTTCATTAGACAAAAGAAAGTACACTTCAATGTTTCTTCCAAAGAAAATGTACGATATCAACAAGTATACTTCTTTCTATTTTCAGTTTTTAAGTTTTTTTTTCTTTTGTCTGTCACATATAAATGTGGTTGTAACTCGCTTCAATATATCCTCTATGATTTATGAGATTGTGTGCCATGTTATGCCAATGATGTTTTTGGTTTGAATTCTATTCTCCATAGACCAAGTCCCTGATTTTATAACTATAAACAATCTTTCTCAAACAGAATTTCATAATGTGTGGACTTTATACTCTACGGAGCTAAACATTTTAAGATCCTTTAATTTATAAAATGATTTGGGATGTATTCAGGAAAAAGAAAAAATCATGTTAACAAGTTCTCCCTCCTTAATTATTAAAGTTTTGAAATTTATTGTTGAAGATAATTGTCTTTAACATTATCATGAAAAATAGAAATGCAAACTAATTCAAGAGAAGTCAACTAAAAGACCAACTAATTACATGTTTAAACGGTTTTAATTATGGATGATTATTTTTTCCACGTTCTCTCAAATAGATAAAAAATGATTATTTTTAGTATGTTTCTTATCAAAAACTCTTTTTTCCTTTAAAATAATAATGTCTTAATTTATTAATTAGGTGAATGTATGGGGAAAAAAACCATTTGACTTAATTATAAAAGAAAGTATATTTTATCGAACAATTTATGATTCAATTCATAACTCTTTAAATTAAATTTTGATGAAATTCAAAATAATTTTGTTAAGTAGATTCATTGCCTGTCTTCCTATTTAGGGTCTAAATTTTAGAGTAAAATACTCATATTTACTTACAGAAATAATCAATTAAATTAATTTTTAGTTACTCGGGTATAGCTAATAAGTTAGATAACTTCATTTCAAAAGATAAATAAATAGTTCCATTTTGAAATTTTATGTTCCCTTTTTCAAAAGGTTGTCATGATAATAACACGATTTCATGTTTTAAAATGAAAATAACTTGTTTTATATTTTAAATTAGTTGATTGTACCAAAAAAACATAGTTTGACTTATAAAATATATAAAGTCCATCACATAACATATAATTCAGCACAAAATTTCCTAATTTAAGTTTTCTTAAAATTGACAAATACCACATTAAATACATTCACTTTGTTGTTTGACTTCCCTTTAATAGTCAAAATTTAAGAGTCAAGTACTAAAGATGAAGATTCGTAGTATGGAAATTTGCAAGATATTATTACCAAAGAAATCAATTCAAAACACTGATTTTCACTTGGTTAGCATGTTGACATCTTCAAAAGTTTTGATTTTATTTATTATAATGTTTGACTATTTGATTGCCATTTCTTGTTATTTTAGCAAAGTTGCTTCATTTCCTAAGCCATTCCTTTAAGTTTCAATTGCCGCGCATAGTCGTTCTCCTAATCACTACACACATTTCCATTGAAATGAAAGACGAAAGTAATTGCCCATTTAATTTTATTTGACCAAAAGCCACAAAAAGTCTTAACCGTTGGTCCTATAAATTAGTCTTGTCCAAATTAAAGCCCACACACCACAACAGTATCTTTTTTGTTGTAAGGCACAAACACTTGAATCGAGAAATGGCCAAAGCCCTGCCATTATTCTTGCTCTTAGTGAGCTCCTTCACTGTATTTGCTCAAGAGCTTGAAACCTTTCGACACAGTCCTCATCACAGCCCACTTGCAACTCCACCACACCACCACCAGCACCATGAAATTGACCACCACCATCATCACCGCCACAAACATGGCCACCGCCACCACCACCATTCTCCTGCTCATGCTCCCGTTCCTTTAGTAAAGTCGCTAGTTCACCCTCCTACCCACAATCTAGCTCACCCTCCTACACACAAACCAGCTCACCCTCCACATCACGACAACCTTCACCAGCACTCTCCGACTCCTGCTCCTCTTCCTGTTGGGAAGACTCCAGTTCATGATCATACTCACCCACCAGCTCAACCCCCGTACCACCACCACCACTCTCCACTACCTACTTACTCTTCCTGATGAGTAGACCTTAAATAACCATCCTACTCGCCACCCACATCACCATTGCCACCACACTACGGGTCACACTCATACTTCTGTGAAGAAAATCCCAGTTCCGCTTCCAACACCTTATTCGTAGTGTTGGACACATTTTAGAACAAACCCCCACTAAAGCTTCTGTATTACGTTAAATGAAACAATTTTATTTCAATGATTTGTTCCGTTGCCTAGGGTTTTAGGAGTGGGCCATGTGGCTAAAGTTGTACCAATGCGGTTCCGTGCTTAAATTATAGACAATAGGAATGTCTACAATAGATTTTGCTTGTAATAAAGGAGATACTTTAGTGGTTATCATACAATATTCAAATATCCATTTAATTTTATTTTATTAAAAGTTTCTTTTTGCCTATATTCTTTTTTATCCACATAACGATGGCAAATATTTGTCAAATGTAGGCGCTAAAATAAATGAATTAAAATCCGTATCATTGAAACAGAATATACAAGATGAATTCCTTAAAATAAAAAATAGCTATAGCGTGTTAATTTTCTAATTATTTATGAAATTAGAAAGTAAAAGAAGAAAATTGTGTAATAATACAGGATCATGATTTAGGACAAAGCTGAAATGTAACATGACATATGCCTTTTGGTGTTCTTTTTTAATTAAAATTAGAATTTCCGCCCAATAACCCACACAATATAGTTTAGTATAAAGAGGTCAGAGTAGGTTATGGATGTGAAAACCAAACTTTGGTTAGAGAATATCACTAAAAGAGCATATGGTTTGTCCTGTGATCTTCTACTTTATTGCCGACTAACTACCTTGTTTTTTGATAATTTGAATTGTTGGATGAAAGTTATAAGATAAAGGATTTTACCAACGCAAACAATTATACCACTTTTGTCTTCAATCCTTGACTACACAAAAGAAAGTACACCTCAATGTTACTTCCAAATAAAATGTACGGTATCAACATGTATACTTCTTTATATTTTCAGTTTTTTAAGTTTTTTTTTCTTCTGTCACATATAAATCTGGTTGTGACTCGCTTCAATATATCCTCTATGATTTATGAGATTGTGTACCATGTTATACCAATGAAGTTTTTGGTTTGAATTCTATTCTCCATAGACCAAGTCCCTGATTTTATAACTATAAACAATCTTTCTCAAACAGAATTTCATAATGTGCGGACTTTATACTCTACAGAGCTAAACATTTTAAGATCCTTTAATTTATAAAATGATTTGGGATGTATTCAGGAAAAAGAAAAAATCATGTTAACAAGTTCTCCCTCCTTAATTATTAAAGTTTTGAAATTTATTGTTGAAGATAATTGTCTTTAACATTATCATGAAAAATAGAAATGCAAACTAATTCAAGAGAAGTCAACTAAAAGACCAACTAATTACATGTTTAAACGGTTTTAATTATGGATGATTATTTTTTCCACGTTCTCTCAAATAGATAAAAAATGATTATTTTTAGTATGTTTCTTATCAAAAACTCTTTTTTCCTTTAAAATAATAATGTCTTAATTTATTAATTAGGTGAATGTATGGGGAAAAAAACCATTTGACTTAATTATAAAAGAAAGTATATTTTATCGAACAATTTATGATTCAATTCATAACTCTTTAAATTAAATTTTGATGAAATTCAAAATAATTTTGTTAAGTAGATTCATTGCCTGTCTTCCTATTTAGGGTCTAAATTTTAGAGTAAAATACTCATATTTACTTACAGAAATAATCAATTAAATTAATTTTTAGTTACTCGGGTATAGCTAATAAGTTAGATAACTTCATTTCAAAAGATAAATAAATAGTTCCATTTTGAAATTTTATGTTCCCTTTTTCAAAAGGTTGTCATGATAATAACACGATTTCATGTTTTAAAATGAAAATAACTTGTTTTATATTTTAAATTAGTTGATTGTACCAAAAAAACATAGTTTGACTTATAAAATATATAAATTCCATCACATAACATATAATTCAGCACAAAATTTCCTAATTTAAGTTTTCTTAAAATTGACAAATACCACATTAAATACATTCGCTTTGTTGTTTGACTTCCCTTTAATAGTCAAAATTTAAGAGTCAAGTACTAAAGATGAAGATTGGTAGTATGGAAATTTGCAAGATATTATTACCAAAGAAATCAATTCAACACACTGATTTTCACTTGGTTAGCATGTTGACATCTTCAAAAGTTTTGATTTTATTTATTATAATGTTTGACTATTTGATTGACATTTCTTGTTATTTTAGCAAAGTTGCTTCATTTCCTAATCCATTCCTTCAAGTTTCAAATGCTGCGCATAGTTGTTCTCCTAATCACTACACAAATTAAGGTTGTAAGCTGTGTGGGAGAAAATTAAGATTGGCATGCTTAGGTGTAATTCGGATATTATAGAACAAGTTCCATTGTTTTTCAGGTCCTGGATGTTCCTCCATTGGAGGAGGTGCTTTTGCTGAATTGGGACCCTTTTATCCTAAAGGTGATGGACGTGGTCTCCGAAGAAATTTGATGTCTTGGAATAAAGGTATGACACATATATAGAAAGAACACTAGTATAGTATTTGACATGAATTAGTCCTTTTTTGATATTGGATATTTTAGTTGTACACTGATTCCTGATATTGTGTCCTTTGTAGCATCCAACCTTCTTTTTGTGGAGTCTCCTGCTGGAGTTGGTTGGTCATACTCAAATACAACTTCTGATTATAATTCTGGAGATGCCTCCACTGGTAAAAAAAAAAAAACACTGGCCTATTCTTTTTTCTTTTCTTATATTTTTTTTCATCTTCAGCTACCTTGCTCTTCTACTTCTTTAATTCATAGCGTTTGGTTCGAGAAAAATGGAAGGGAGCAAAGAAAAGGGGATGAGTGGTTTAATTGTTTTTTGTTTAGTTCAATTTTTTTAAGAGGAGAGGAAAATAGAAAAAACAAAATCTCTTCTGACTTAATTTTGGCTTCTTTATTATATTGAGGGATTTGGAAGGGAGGAAAAGTGAGTTTAATTTTTTTTTGTATAGTTTCACTAAAGCATCTCCCCCCTGCAAACCAAGCAAGGATAGAGTTATTTTCTCTCTCCTCTGCTCCCACTATTTAAGCTAACAAAATATGTAATTAAAATTCCCTTTCTTCTATTCCATTAAAATTGTTATCTGTTCCCTTTCATTGACCCAAAGTGAAAAACATCAAATTTTTTATTTTGACAATTGGGTTCTGTTTGATCAGAAATAGTAGAGAGAAACGACATCACTTCATCCCCTGCCTCTCTTTCTTCCTCTGGTTCACCTAAAGCTGATAAAGTGGGAATTGATTTATATAATTATCTCAATAAAATTTCATCCTATACAACAAAGTGATAAAGATTGAAGAAGATATACTTCAGAAGATTCAAGCTGGGAGAATGAAATGAAAAAGTACCTAAGGTATTATTTGTGATTTAATGGCATCTCTCAAGGCAATATTCATTGTAGAGACAAGAATGTTGTGCTAGATAAGTGGAAATACAGGAATAATATATGAACGAGGAATGCTAGTGACACTCTCTTTGATACTCTCTTTCTAATATTATTGGTTGAAATTTATTAAAACTAACCAATTTTGATAAGTCTCACTTCTAAATCAGGATAGATAATAATTTAATGAGAGGTGAGACCTACAAAAATCGGTGATATCTAACAAATTTTAGCTAATCATAGATAAAGTGTTAAAAAAAAGAGTTTCAGTGTCACTAACATTTCTCTATATGAATATATTGAGAAGAAAGTAAGAGTAACACTTAATATGAAAAAGATGATAGAATCTCACCAAAGAAGGTTTGGCCTTGTGAGGGAAAGACCAATACAAGTCCCAGTAACCCAGTAACACAGGTAGAAGACCAATAAATATTCTAAAATAATTATAATTAAAAGGACCTTTATCTAAATGATCATTCCAAAAAGTGAGAGTTTTTGTGTGAAAACATACACATATTTTTTTTTTGGCAGCCACTCTTTAATTATTAAAGTTTTAAACTAATTGTTGAAGATAATTGTCCTTAACATTATTATGAAAAAATAGAAATGCGAACTAATTAAAGAGAAGTCCACTAAAAGACCAACTAAATATATGTTTAAAAGGTTTTAAATATGGATGATTATTTTTTCTACGTTCTCTCAAATAGATACAAGCTAATTATTTTCAATATGTTTCTTATCGAAAACACTTTTTCCTTTAAAACAATAATGTCTTAATTTATTAATTAGGTGAATGTACGGGAAACAAAACAGTTTGACTTATAAAAAAAAAAAAATTATTTTATCTAACAATTTATGATTCAATTCATAATTCTTTAAATTAAATTTTGATGAAATTCAAAATAATTTTGTTAAATAGATTCATTGCCGGACTTCCTGTTTAGGGTCAAAATTTTAGAGTCAAACACTCATTTTTACTTACAGAAATAGTCAATTAAATTAATTTATAGTTACTTGGGTGTAACTAATAAATTAGATAACTTAATTTCCGAAGATAAACAAATAGTTCAATTTTGAAGTTTTATATTCCCTTTTTTAAAAGGTTGTCATGATAATAAGACGATTCCATGTTTAAAAATGAAAATAACTTGTTTTATTTTTTAAATCAGGTGATTGTACCGAAAAAAACATAGTTTGACTAATAAAATATATATTCCATCACATAATATATAATTCAACACAAAATTTCTTAATTTCAGTTTTCTTAAAATTGACAAATACCACATTAATTAAATACACCCAATTTGTTGTTTGACTTCCCCTTAATAGTCAAAATTTAAGAGTCAAGTACTAAATATGAAGATCGGTGGTATGAAAATTTGCAAGATATTATTACCAAGGAAATCAATTCAAGACATTGATTTTCACTTGGTGAGCATGTTGACATCTTCAAAAGTTTTGAATTTATTTATTACAACGGTTGACTGTTTGATTGAAATTTCTTGTCGTTTTAGCAAATTTGGTTCATTTCCTAATCCATTCTTTTAAGTTTCAATTGCCAGGGATAGTCGTTCTCCTAATCACTACACAAATTTCCATTTAAATGAAAGACGAAATTAAATGCCCATATAATTTTATTTGACCGAAAGCCACAAAAAGTCTCTACCGTTGGTCCTATAAATTAGTCTTGTCCAAATTAAAGCCCACACACTACAGCAGTACCTTTTTTTGTTGTAAGGCGCAAACACTTGAATCGAGAAATGGCCAAAGCCCTGACATTATTCTTCCTGTTAGTGAGCTCCCTCACCGTATTTGCACAAGAGCTTGAGACTTTTCGACACAGTCCTCATCACAGCCCACTTGCAACTCCACCACACCACCACCACCACCATGAAATTGACCACCACCATCACCGCCACGAACATGGCCACCGCCACCACCACCACCATTCTCCTGCTCATGCTCCCGTTCCTTTAGAAAAGTCGCCAGTTCACCCTCCTACCCACAAACCAACTCACCCTCCTACACACAAACCAGCACACCCTCCACATCACAACAATCTTCACCACCACTCTCCGACTCCTGCTCCTCTTCCTGTTGGGAAGACTCCAGTTCATCATCACACTCACCCACCAGCTCAACCCCCGCACCACCACCACCACTCTCCACTTCCAACCTACTCTTCTTGATGAGTAGACCTTAAATAACAATCCTACTTTGCCACCCACATCACCTTCTCCCGGCATCACCGTTGCCACCACACTACGGGTCACACTCATACTTCTGTGAAGAAAATCCCAGTTTCGCTTCCAACACCTTATTCCTAGCATTGGACACATTTTAGAACAAATGCCCTCACTAAATCTTCTGTATCACATTAAATAAAACAATTTTATTTCAATGATTCGTTCTGTTGTCTAGGGTTTTAGGAGACGGTCATGTGGCTAAGCTAAAGTTGTACCAATGCGGTTCTATGCTTAATTATAGACAATAAGAATGTCTACAGTAGATTTTGCTTGTATTAAAGGACACAATTTAATGGTTATAGTACAATATTCAAATATCCATTTGATTTTATTTTATAAAAGGGTTTTTTGTTTTTTGTTTTTGCCTATATTCATTTATATCCCCATAACTATGGCAAATGTTTGTCAAAGGTTGGCGCTAAAACAAACGAATTCGAATTAGTGTCATTGAAACAGTATATTCAAGATGAATTCCTTAAAAAAAAGCTATCACGTATTAATTTTCTAATTATTTATGAAATTAGAAAGTAAAAGAAGAAAATTGTATAATGATACAGGAACATGATTTAGGACAAAGCTGAATTGTAACATAACAGGTGCCTTTGGTGTTCTTTTTTAATTAAAATTAGAACTTCCCCCCAATAACCCACGCAATATAGGTTAGTATAAAGAGGTCAGAGTAGATTGTGGATGTGAAAATCAAACTTTGGTCAGAGAATATCACTAAAAGCCCATATGGTTTGTCTTGTGATTTTCTACTTTATTGTCGACTGACCACTTTGTTTATTGATATTTTGAATTGTTGAATGAAAGTTATAAAATAAAGGATTTCACCAACGCGAACAATTGTACGACTTTTGTCTTCAATCCTTGGTTACACAAAAGAAAGTTTACTTTAATGTTTTTTCTAAATAAAATGTACGATATCAACACGTATACTTCTTTCTATTTTCAGTTTTTTATGTTTTCTTTTTCTTTGTCACATATAAATCTGGTTGTGACTCCCTTAAATATATCCTCTAAGATTTATGAAATAGTGAGCCATGTCATACCAGTGATGTTTTTGGTTTGAATTCTATTCTCCGTATATCAAGTCCCTGATTTTATAACAATAAACAATCTTTCTCGAACAGAATTTCATAATTGTGCAGACTTTATAATCTACGGAGCTAAACATTTTATGATCCTTGAATTTATACCAAGATTTGGGATGTATCCAGGAAAAAGAAAAAAATCATGTTAACAAGTCCTCCCTCTTTAATTATTAAAGTTTTAAACTAATTGTTGAAGATAATTGTCCTTAACATTATTATGAAAAAATAGAAATGCGAACTAATTAAAGAGAAGTCCACTAAAAGACCAACTAAATATATGTTTAAAAGGTTTTAAATATGGATGATTATTTTTTCTACGTTCTCTCAAATAGATACAAGCTAATTATTTTCAATATGTTTCTTATCGAAAACACTTTTTCCTTTAAAACAATAATGTCTTAATTTATTAATTAGGTGAATGTACGGGAAACAAAACAGTTTGACTTATAAAAAAAAAAAAATTATTTTATCTAACAATTTATGATTCAATTCATAATTCTTTAAATTAAATTTTGATGAAATTCAAAATAATTTTGTTAAATAGATTCATTGCCGGACTTCCTGTTTAGGGTCAAAATTTTAGAGTCAAACACTCATTTTTACTTACAGAAATAGTCAATTAAATTAATTTATAGTTACTTGGGTGTAACTAATAAATTAGATAACTTAATTTCCGAAGATAAACAAATAGTTCAATTTTGAAGTTTTATATTCCCTTTTTTAAAAGGTTGTCATGATAATAAGACGATTCCATGTTTAAAAATGAAAATAACTTGTTTTATTTTTTAAATCAGGTGATTGTACCGAAAAAAACATAGTTTGACTAATAAAATATATATTCCATCACATAATATATAATTCAACACAAAATTTCTTAATTTCAGTTTTCTTAAAATTGACAAATACCACATTAATTAAATACACCCAATTTGTTGTTTGACTTCCCCTTAATAGTCAAAATTTAAGAGTCAAGTACTAAATATGAAGATCGGTGGTATGAAAATTTGCAAGATATTATTACCAAGGAAATCAATTCAAGACATTGATTTTCACTTGGTGAGCATGTTGACATCTTCAAAAGTTTTGAATTTATTTATTACAACGGTTGACTGTTTGATTGAAATTTCTTGTCGTTTTAGCAAATTTGGTTCATTTCCTAATGCATTCTTTTAAGTTTCAATTGCCAGGGATAGTCGTTCTCCTAATCACTACACAAATTTCCATTTAAATGAAAGACGAAATTAAATGCCCATATAATTTTATTTGACCGAAAGCCACAAAAAGTCTCTACCGTTGGTCCTATAAATTAGTCTTGTCCAAATTAAAGCCCACACACTACAGCAGTACCTTTTTTTGTTGTAAGGCGCAAACACTTGAATCGAGAAATGGCCAAAGCCCTGACATTATTCTTCCTGTTAGTGAGCTCCCTCACCGTATTTGCACAAGAGCTTGAGACTTTTCGACACAGTCCTCATCACAGCCCACTTGCAACTCCACCACACCACCACCACCACCATGAAATTGACCACCACCATCACCGCCACGAACATGGCCACCGCCACCACCACCACCATTCTCCTGCTCATGCTCCCGTTCCTTTAGAAAAGTCGCCAGTTCACCCTCCTACCCACAAACCAGCTCACCCTCCTACACACAAACCAGCACACCCTCCACATCACAACAATCTTCACCACCACTCTCCGACTCCTGCTCCTCTTCCTGTTGGGAAGACTCCAGTTCATCATCACACTCACCCACCAGCTCAACCCCCGCACCACCACCACCACTCTCCACTTCCAACCTACTCTTCTTGATGAGTAGACCTTAAATAACAATCCTACTTTGCCACCCACATCACCTTCTCCCGGCATCACCGTTGCCACCACACTACGGGTCACACTCATACTTCTGTGAAGAAAATCCCAGTTTCGCTTCCAACACCTTATTCCTAGCATTGGACACATTTTAGAACAAATGCCCTCACTAAATCTTCTGTATCACATTAAATAAAACAATTTTATTTCAATGATTCGTTCTGTTGTCTAGGGTTTTAGGAGACGGTCATGTGGCTAAGCTAAAGTTGTACCAATGCGGTTCTATGCTTAATTATAGACAATAAGAATGTCTACAGTAGATTTTGCTTGTATTAAAGGACACAATTTAATGGTTATAGTACAATATTCAAATATCCATTTGATTTTATTTTATAAAAGGGTTTTTTGTTTTTTGTTTTTGCCTATATTCATTTATATCCCCATAACTATGGCAAATGTTTGTCAAAGGTTGGCGCTAAAACAAACGAATTCGAATTAGTGTCATTGAAACAGTATATTCAAGATGAATTCCTTAAAAAAAAGCTATCACGTATTAATTTTCTAATTATTTATGAAATTAGAAAGTAAAAGAAGAAAATTGTATAATGATACAGGAACATGATTTAGGACAAAGCTGAATTGTAACATAACAGGTGCCTTTGGTGTTCTTTTTTAATTAAAATTAGAACTTCCCCCCAATAACCCACGCAATATAGGTTAGTATAAAGAGGTCAGAGTAGATTGTGGATGTGAAAATCAAACTTTGGTCAGAGAATATCACTAAAAGCCCATATGGTTTGTCTTGTGATTTTCTACTTTATTGTCGACTGACCACTTTGTTTATTGATATTTTGAATTGTTGAATGAAAGTTATAAAATAAAGGATTTCACCAACGCGAACAATTGTACGACTTTTGTCTTCAATCCTTGGTTACACAAAAGAAAGTTTACTTTAATGTTTTTTCTAAATAAAATGTACGATATCAACACGTATACTTCTTTCTATTTTCAGTTTTTTATGTTTTCTTTTTCTTTGTCACATATAAATCTGGTTGTGACTCCCTTAAATATATCCTCTAAGATTTATGAAATAGTGAGCCATGTCATACCAGTGATGTTTTTGGTTTGAATTCTATTCTCCGTATATCAAGTCCCTGATTTTATAACAATAAACAATCTTTCTCGAACAGAATTTCATAATTGTGCAGACTTTATAATCTACGGAGCTAAACATTTTATGATCCTTGAATTTATACCAAGATTTGGGATGTATCCAGGAAAAAGAAAAAAATCATGTTAACAAGTCCTCCCTCTTTAATTATTAAAGTTTTAAACTAATTGTTGAAGATAATTGTCCTTAACATTATTATGAAAAAATAGAAATGCGAACTAATTAAAGAGAAGTCCACTAAAAGACCAACTAAATATATGTTTAAAAGGTTTTAAATATGGATGATTATTTTTTCTACGTTCTCTCAAATAGATACAAGCTAATTATTTTCAATATGTTTCTTATCGAAAACACTTTTTCCTTTAAAACAATAATGTCTTAATTTATTAATTAGGTGAATGTACGGGAAACAAAACAGTTTGACTTATAAAAAAAAAAAAAATTATTTTATCTAACAATTTATGATTCAATTCATAATTCTTTAAATTAAATTTTGATGAAATTCAAAATAATTTTGTTAAATAGATTCATTGCCGGACTTCCTGTTTAGGGTCAAAATTTTAGAGTCAAACACTCATTTTTACTTACAGAAATAGTCAATTAAATTAATTTATAGTTACTTGGGTGTAACTAATAAATTAGATAACTTAATTTCCGAAGATAAACAAATAGTTCAATTTTGAAGTTTTATATTCCCTTTTTTAAAAGGTTGTCATGATAATAAGACGATTCCATGTTTAAAAATGAAAATAACTTGTTTTATTTTTTAAATCAGGTGATTGTACCGAAAAAAACATAGTTTGACTAATAAAATATATATTCCATCACATAATATATAATTCAACACAAAATTTCTTAATTTCAGTTTTCTTAAAATTGACAAATACCACATTAATTAAATACACCCAATTTGTTGTTTGACTTCCCCTTAATAGTCAAAATTTAAGAGTCAAGTACTAAATATGAAGATCGGTGGTATGAAAATTTGCAAGATATTATTACCAAGGAAATCAATTCAAGACATTGATTTTCACTTGGTGAGCATGTTGACATCTTCAAAAGTTTTGAATTTATTTATTACAACGGTTGACTGTTTGATTGAAATTTCTTGTCGTTTTAGCAAATTTGGTTCATTTCCTAATGCATTCTTTTAAGTTTCAATTGCCAGGGATAGTCGTTCTCCTAATCACTACACAAATTTCCATTTAAATGAAAGACGAAATTAAATGCCCATATAATTTTATTTGACCGAAAGCCACAAAAAGTCTCTACCGTTGGTCCTATAAATTAGTCTTGTCCAAATTAAAGCCCACACACTACAGCAGTACCTTTTTTTGTTGTAAGGCGCAAACACTTGAATCGAGAAATGGCCAAAGCCCTGACATTATTCTTCCTGTTAGTGAGCTCCCTCACCGTATTTGCACAAGAGCTTGAGACTTTTCGACACAGTCCTCATCACAGCCCACTTGCAACTCCACCACACCACCACCACCACCATGAAATTGACCACCACCATCACCGCCACGAACATGGCCACCGCCACCACCACCACCATTCTCCTGCTCATGCTCCCGTTCCTTTAGAAAAGTCGCCAGTTCACCCTCCTACCCACAAACCAGCTCACCCTCCTACACACAAACCAGCACACCCTCCACATCACAACAATCTTCACCACCACTCTCCGACTCCTGCTCCTCTTCCTGTTGGGAAGACTCCAGTTCATCATCACACTCACCCACCAGCTCAACCCCCGCACCACCACCACCACTCTCCACTTCCAACCTACTCTTCTTGATGAGTAGACCTTAAATAACAATCCTACTTTGCCACCCACATCACCTTCTCCCGGCATCACCGTTGCCACCACACTACGGGTCACACTCATACTTCTGTGAAGAAAATCCCAGTTTCGCTTCCAACACCTTATTCCTAGCATTGGACACATTTTAGAACAAATGCCCTCACTAAATCTTCTGTATCACATTAAATAAAACAATTTTATTTCAATGATTCGTTCTGTTGTCTAGGGTTTTAGGAGACGGTCATGTGGCTAAGCTAAAGTTGTACCAATGCGGTTCTATGCTTAATTATAGACAATAAGAATGTCTACAGTAGATTTTGCTTGTATTAAAGGACACAATTTAATGGTTATAGTACAATATTCAAATATCCATTTGATTTTATTTTATAAAAGGGTTTTTTGTTTTTTGTTTTTGCCTATATTCATTTATATCCCCATAACTATGGCAAATGTTTGTCAAAGGTTGGCGCTAAAACAAACGAATTCGAATTAGTGTCATTGAAACAGTATATTCAAGATGAATTCCTTAAAAAAAAGCTATCACGTATTAATTTTCTAATTATTTATGAAATTAGAAAGTAAAAGAAGAAAATTGTATAATGATACAGGAACATGATTTAGGACAAAGCTGAATTGTAACATAACAGGTGCCTTTGGTGTTCTTTTTTAATTAAAATTAGAACTTCCCCCCAATAACCCACGCAATATAGGTTAGTATAAAGAGGTCAGAGTAGATTGTGGATGTGAAAATCAAACTTTGGTCAGAGAATATCACTAAAAGCCCATATGGTTTGTCTTGTGATTTTCTACTTTATTGTCGACTGACCACTTTGTTTATTGATATTTTGAATTGTTGAATGAAAGTTATAAAATAAAGGATTTCACCAACGCGAACAATTGTACGACTTTTGTCTTCAATCCTTGGTTACACAAAAGAAAGTTTACTTTAATGTTTTTTCTAAATAAAATGTACGATATCAACACGTATACTTCTTTCTATTTTCAGTTTTTTATGTTTTCTTTTTCTTTGTCACATATAAATCTGGTTGTGACTCCCTTAAATATATCCTCTAAGATTTATGAAATAGTGAGCCATGTCATACCAGTGATGTTTTTGGTTTGAATTCTATTCTCCGTATATCAAGTCCCTGATTTTATAACAATAAACAATCTTTCTCGAACAGAATTTCATAATTGTGCAGACTTTATAATCTACGGAGCTAAACATTTTATGATCCTTGAATTTATACCAAGATTTGGGATGTATCCAGGAAAAAGAAAAAAATCATGTTAACAAGTCCTCCCTCTTTAATTATTAAAGTTTTAAACTAATTGTTGAAGATAATTGTCCTTAACATTATTATGAAAAAATAGAAATGCGAACTAATTAAAGAGAAGTCCACTAAAAGACCAACTAAATATATGTTTAAAAGGTTTTAAATATGGATGATTATTTTTTCTACGTTCTCTCAAATAGATACAAGCTAATTATTTTCAATATGTTTCTTATCGAAAACACTTTTTCCTTTAAAACAATAATGTCTTAATTTATTAATTAGGTGAATGTACGGGAAACAAAACAGTTTGACTTATAAAAAAAAAAAAAATTATTTTATCTAACAATTTATGATTCAATTCATAATTCTTTAAATTAAATTTTGATGAAATTCAAAATAATTTTGTTAAATAGATTCATTGCCGGACTTCCTGTTTAGGGTCAAAATTTTAGAGTCAAACACTCATTTTTACTTACAGAAATAGTCAATTAAATTAATTTATAGTTACTTGGGTGTAACTAATAAATTAGATAACTTAATTTCCGAAGATAAACAAATAGTTCAATTTTGAAGTTTTATATTCCCTTTTTTAAAAGGTTGTCATGATAATAAGACGATTCCATGTTTAAAAATGAAAATAACTTGTTTTATTTTTTAAATCAGGTGATTGTACCGAAAAAAACATAGTTTGACTAATAAAATATATATTCCATCACATAATATATAATTCAACACAAAATTTCTTAATTTCAGTTTTCTTAAAATTGACAAATACCACATTAATTAAATACACCCAATTTGTTGTTTGACTTCCCCTTAATAGTCAAAATTTAAGAGTCAAGTACTAAATATGAAGATCGGTGGTATGAAAATTTGCAAGATATTATTACCAAGGAAATCAATTCAAGACATTGATTTTCACTTGGTGAGCATGTTGACATCTTCAAAAGTTTTGAATTTATTTATTACAACGGTTGACTGTTTGATTGAAATTTCTTGTCGTTTTAGCAAATTTGGTTCATTTCCTAATGCATTCTTTTAAGTTTCAATTGCCAGGGATAGTCGTTCTCCTAATCACTACACAAATTTCCATTTAAATGAAAGACGAAATTAAATGCCCATATAATTTTATTTGACCGAAAGCCACAAAAAGTCTCTACCGTTGGTCCTATAAATTAGTCTTGTCCAAATTAAAGCCCACACACTACAGCAGTACCTTTTTTTGTTGTAAGGCGCAAACACTTGAATCGAGAAATGGCCAAAGCCCTGACATTATTCTTCCTGTTAGTGAGCTCCCTCACCGTATTTGCACAAGAGCTTGAGACTTTTCGACACAGTCCTCATCACAGCCCACTTGCAACTCCACCACACCACCACCACCACCATGAAATTGACCACCACCATCACCGCCACGAACATGGCCACCGCCACCACCACCACCATTCTCCTGCTCATGCTCCCGTTCCTTTAGAAAAGTCGCCAGTTCACCCTCCTACCCACAAACCAGCTCACCCTCCTACACACAAACCAGCACACCCTCCACATCACAACAATCTTCACCACCACTCTCCGACTCCTGCTCCTCTTCCTGTTGGGAAGACTCCAGTTCATCATCACACTCACCCACCAGCTCAACCCCCGCACCACCACCACCACTCTCCACTTCCAACCTACTCTTCTTGATGAGTAGACCTTAAATAACAATCCTACTTTGCCACCCACATCACCTTCTCCCGGCATCACCGTTGCCACCACACTACGGGTCACACTCATACTTCTGTGAAGAAAATCCCAGTTTCGCTTCCAACACCTTATTCCTAGCATTGGACACATTTTAGAACAAATGCCCTCACTAAATCTTCTGTATCACATTAAATAAAACAATTTTATTTCAATGATTCGTTCTGTTGTCTAGGGTTTTAGGAGACGGTCATGTGGCTAAGCTAAAGTTGTACCAATGCGGTTCTATGCTTAATTATAGACAATAAGAATGTCTACAGTAGATTTTGCTTGTATTAAAGGACACAATTTAATGGTTATAGTACAATATTCAAATATCCATTTGATTTTATTTTATAAAAGGGTTTTTTGTTTTTTGTTTTTGCCTATATTCATTTATATCCCCATAACTATGGCAAATGTTTGTCAAAGGTTGGCGCTAAAACAAACGAATTCGAATTAGTGTCATTGAAACAGTATATTCAAGATGAATTCCTTAAAAAAAAGCTATCACGTATTAATTTTCTAATTATTTATGAAATTAGAAAGTAAAAGAAGAAAATTGTATAATGATACAGGAACATGATTTAGGACAAAGCTGAATTGTAACATAACAGGTGCCTTTGGTGTTCTTTTTTAATTAAAATTAGAACTTCCCCCCAATAACCCACGCAATATAGGTTAGTATAAAGAGGTCAGAGTAGATTGTGGATGTGAAAATCAAACTTTGGTCAGAGAATATCACTAAAAGCCCATATGGTTTGTCTTGTGATTTTCTACTTTATTGTCGACTGACCACTTTGTTTATTGATATTTTGAATTGTTGAATGAAAGTTATAAAATAAAGGATTTCACCAACGCGAACAATTGTACGACTTTTGTCTTCAATCCTTGGTTACACAAAAGAAAGTTTACTTTAATGTTTTTTCTAAATAAAATGTACGATATCAACACGTATACTTCTTTCTATTTTCAGTTTTTTATGTTTTCTTTTTCTTTGTCACATATAAATCTGGTTGTGACTCCCTTAAATATATCCTCTAAGATTTATGAAATAGTGAGCCATGTTATACCAGTGATGTTTTTGGTTTGAATTCTATTCTCCGTATATCAAGTCCCTGATTTTATAACAATAAACAATCTTTCTCGAACAGAATTTCATAATTGTGCAGACTTTATAATCTACGGAGCTAAACATTTTAAGATCCTTGAATTTATACCAAGATTTGGGATGTATCCAGGAAAAAGAAAAAAATCATGTTAACAAGTCCTCCCTCTTTAATTATTAAAGTTTTAAACTAATTGTTGAAGATAATTGTCCTTAACATTATTATGAAAAAATAGAAATGCGAACTAATTAAAGAGAAGTCCACCAAAAGACCAACTAAATATATGTTTAAAAGGTTTTAAATATGGATGATTATTTTTTCTACGTTCTCTCAAATAGATACAAGCTAATTATTTTCAATATGTTTCTTATCGAAAACACTTTTTCCTTTAAAACAATAATGTCTTAATTTATTAATTAGGTGAATGTACGGGAAACAAAACAGTTTGACTTATAAAAAAAAAAAAATTATTTTATCTAACAATTTATGATTCAATTCATAATTCTTTAAATTAAATTTTGATGAAATTCAAAATAATTTTGTTAAATAGATTCATTGCCGGACTTCCTGTTTAGGGTCAAAATTTTAGAGTCAAACACTCATTTTTACTTACAGAAATAGTCAATTAAATTAATTTATAGTTACTTGGGTGTAACTAATAAATTAGATAACTTAATTTCCGAAGATAAACAAATAGTTCAATTTTGAAGTTTTATATTCCCTTTTTTAAAAGGTTGTCATGATAATAAGACGATTCCATGTTTAAAAATGAAAATAACTTGTTTTATTTTTTAAATCAGGTGATTGTACCGAAAAAAACATAGTTTGACTAATAAAATATATATTCCATCACATAATATATAATTCAACACAAAATTTCTTAATTTCAGTTTTCTTAAAATTGACAAATACCACATTAATTAAATACACCCAATTTGTTGTTTGACTTCCCCTTAATAGTCAAAATTTAAGAGTCAAGTACTAAATATGAAGATCGGTGGTATGAAAATTTGCAAGATATTATTACCAAGGAAATCAATTCAAGACATTGATTTTCACTTGGTGAGCATGTTGACATCTTCAAAAGTTTTGAATTTATTTATTACAACGGTTGACTGTTTGATTGAAATTTCTTGTCGTTTTAGCAAATTTGGTTCATTTCCTAATCCATTCTTTTAAGTTTCAATTGCCAGGGATAGTCGTTCTCCTAATCACTACACAAATTTCCATTTAAATGAAAGACGAAATTAAATGCCCATATAATTTTATTTGACCGAAAGCCACAAAAAGTCTCTACCGTTGGTCCTATAAATTAGTCTTGTCCAAATTAAAGCCCACACACTACAGCAGTACCTTTTTTTGTTGTAAGGCGCAAACACTTGAATCGAGAAATGGCCAAAGCCCTGACATTATTCTTCCTGTTAGTGAGCTCCCTCACCGTATTTGCACAAGAGCTTGAGACTTTTCGACACAGTCCTCATCACAGCCCACTTGCAACTCCACCACACCACCACCACCACCATGAAATTGACCACCACCATCACCGCCACGAACATGGCCACCGCCACCACCACCACCATTCTCCTGCTCATGCTCCCGTTCCTTTAGAAAAGTCGCCAGTTCACCCTCCTACCCACAAACCAGCTCACCCTCCTACACACAAACCAGCACACCCTCCACATCACAACAATCTTCACCACCACTCTCCGACTCCTGCTCCTCTTCCTGTTGGGAAGACTCCAGTTCATCATCACACTCACCCACCAGCTCAACCCCCGCACCACCACCACCACTCTCCACTTCCAACCTACTCTTCTTGATGAGCAGACCTTAAATAACAATCCTACTTTGCCACCCACATCACCTTCTCCCGGCATCACCGTTGCCACCACACTACGGGTCACACTCATACTTCTGTGAAGAAAATCCCAGTTTCGCTTCCAACACCTTATTCCTAGCATTGGACACATTTTAGAACAAATGCCCTCACTAAATCTTCTGTATCACATTAAATAAAACAATTTTATTTCAATGATTCGTTCTGTTGTCTAGGGTTTTAGGAGACGGTCATGTGGCTAAGCTAAAGTTGTACCAATGCGGTTCTATGCTTAATTATAGACAATAAGAATGTCTACAGTAGATTTTGCTTGTATTAAAGGACACAATTTAATGGTTATAGTACAATATTCAAATATCCATTTGATTTTATTTTATAAAAGGGTTTTTTGTTTTTTGTTTTTGCCTATATTCATTTATATCCCCATAACTATGGCAAATGTTTGTCAAAGGTTGGCGCTAAAACAAACGAATTCGAATTAGTGTCATTGAAACAGTATATTCAAGATGAATTCCTTAAAAAAAAGCTATCACGTATTAATTTTCTAATTATTTATGAAATTAGAAAGTAAAAGAAGAAAATTGTATAATGATACAGGAACATGATTTAGGACAAAGCTGAATTGTAACATAACAGGTGCCTTTGGTGTTCTTTTTTAATTAAAATTAGAACTTCCCCCCAATAACCCACGCAATATAGGTTAGTATAAAGAGGTAAGAGTAGATTGTGGATGTGAAAATCAAACTTTGGTCAGAGAATATCACTAAAAGCCCATATGGTTTGTCTTGTGATTTTCTACTTTATTGTCGACTGACCACTTTGTTTATTGATATTTTGAATTGTTGAATGAAAGTTATAAAATAAAGGATTTCACCAACGCGAACAATTGTACGACTTTTGTCTTCAATCCTTGGTTACACAAAAGAAAGTTTACTTTAATGTTTTTTCTAAATAAAATGTACGATATCAACACGTATACTTCTTTCTATTTTCAGTTTTTTATGTTTTCTTTTTCTTTGTCACATATAAATCTGGTTGTGACTCCCTTAAATATATCCTCTAAGATTTATGAAATAGTGAGCCATGTCATACCAGTGATGTTTTTGGTTTGAATTCTATTCTCCGTATATCAAGTCCCTGATTTTATAACAATAAACAATCTTTCTCGAACAGAATTTCATAATTGTGCAGACTTTATAATCTACGGAGCTAAACATTTTATGATCCTTGAATTTATACCAAGATTTGGGATGTATCCAGGAAAAAGAAAAAAATCATGTTAACAAGTCCTCCCTCTTTAATTATTAAAGTTTTAAACTAATTGTTGAAGATAATTGTCCTTAACATTATTATGAAAAAATAGAAATGCGAACTAATTAAAGAGAAGTCCACTAAAAGACCAACTAAATATATGTTTAAAAGGTTTTAAATATGGATGATTATTTTTTCTACGTTCTCTCAAATAGATACAAGCTAATTATTTTCAATATGTTTCTTATCGAAAACACTTTTTCCTTTAAAACAATAATGTCTTAATTTATTAATTAGGTGAATGTACGGGAAACAAAACAGTTTGACTTATAAAAAAAAAAAATTATTTTATCTAACAATTTATGATTCAATTCATAATTCTTTAAATTAAATTTTGATGAAATTCAAAATAATTTTGTTAAATAGATTCATTGCCGGACTTCCTGTTTAGGGTCAAAATTTTAGAGTCAAACACTCATTTTTACTTACAGAAATAGTCAATTAAATTAATTTATAGTTACTTGGGTGTAACTAATAAATTAGATAACTTAATTTCCGAAGATAAACAAATAGTTCAATTTTGAAGTTTTATATTCCCTTTTTTAAAAGGTTGTCATGATAATAACACGATTCCATGTTTAAAAATGAAAATAACTTGTTTTATTTTTTAAATCAGGTGATTGTACCGAAAAAAACATAGTTTGACTAATAAAATATATATTCCATCACATAATATATAATTCAACACAAAATTTCTTAATTTCAGTTTTCTTAAAATTGACAAATACCACATTAATTAAATACACCCAATTTGTTGTTTGACTTCCCCTTAATAGTCAAAATTTAAGAGTCAAGTACTAAATATGAAGATCGGTGGTATGAAAATTTGCAAGATATTATTACCAAGGAAATCAATTCAAGACATTGATTTTCACTTGGTGAGCATGTTGACATCTTCAAAAGTTTTGAATTTATTTATTACAACGGTTGACTGTTTGATTGAAATTTCTTGTCGTTTTAGCAAATTTGGTTCATTTCCTAATCCATTCTTTTAAGTTTCAATTGCCAGGGATAGTCGTTCTCCTAATCACTACACAAATTTCCATTTAAATGAAAGACGAAATTAAATGCCCATATAATTTTATTTGACCGAAAGCCACAAAAAGTCTCTACCGTTGGTCCTATAAATTAGTCTTGTCCAAATTAAAGCCCACACACTACAGCAGTACCTTTTTTTGTTGTAAGGCGCAAACACTTGAATCGAGAAATGGCCAAAGCCCTGACATTATTCTTCCTGTTAGTGAGCTCCCTCACCGTATTTGCACAAGAGCTTGAGACTTTTCGACACAGTCCTCATCACAGCCCACTTGCAACTCCACCACACCACCACCACCACCATGAAATTGACCACCACCATCACCGCCACGAACATGGCCACCGCCACCACCACCACCATTCTCCTGCTCATGCTCCCGTTCCTTTAGAAAAGTCGCCAGTTCACCCTCCTACCCACAAACCAGCTCACCCTCCTACACACAAACCAGCACACCCTCCACATCACAACAATCTTCACCACCACTCTCCGACTCCTGCTCCTCTTCCTGTTGGGAAGACTCCAGTTCATCATCACACTCACCCACCAGCTCAACCCCCGCACCACCACCACCACTCTCCACTTCCAACCTACTCTTCTTGATGAGCAGACCTTAAATAACAATCCTACTTTGCCACCCACATCACCTTCTCCCGGCATCACCGTTGCCACCACACTACGGGTCACACTCATACTTCTGTGAAGAAAATCCCAGTTTCGCTTCCAACACCTTATTCCTAGCATTGGACACATTTTAGAACAAATGCCCTCACTAAATCTTCTGTATCACATTAAATAAAACAATTTTATTTCAATGATTCGTTCTGTTGTCTAGGGTTTTAGGAGACGGTCATGTGGCTAAGCTAAAGTTGTACCAATGCGGTTCTATGCTTAATTATAGACAATAAGAATGTCTACAGTAGATTTTGCTTGTATTAAAGGACACAATTTAATGGTTATAGTACAATATTCAAATATCCATTTGATTTTATTTTATAAAAGGGTTTTTTGTTTTTTTGTTTTTGCCTATATTCATTTATATCCCCATAACTATGGCAAATGTTTGTCAAAGGTTGGCGCTAAAACAAACGAATTCGAATTAGTGTCATTGAAACAGTATATTCAAGATGAATTCCTTAAAAAAAAGCTATCACGTATTAATTTTCTAATTATTTATGAAATTAGAAAGTAAAAGAAGAAAATTGTATAATGATACAGGAACATGATTTAGGACAAAGCTGAATTGTAACATAACAGGTGCCTTTGGTGTTCTTTTTTAATTAAAATTAGAACTTCCCCCCAATAACCCACGCAATATAGGTTAGTATAAAGAGGTCAGAGTAGATTGTGGATGTGAAAATCAAACTTTGGTCAGAGAATATCACTAAAAGCCCATATGGTTTGTCTTGTGATTTTCTACTTTATTGTCGACTGACCACTTTGTTTATTGATATTTTGAATTGTTGAATGAAAGTTATAAAATAAAGGATTTCACCAACGCGAACAATTGTACGACTTTTGTCTTCAATCCTTGGTTACACAAAAGAAAGTTTACTTTAATGTTTTTTCTAAATAAAATGTACGATATCAACACGTATACTTCTTTCTATTTTCAGTTTTTTATGTTTTCTTTTTCTTTGTCACATATAAATCTGGTTGTGACTCCCTTAAATATATCCTCTAAGATTTATGAAATAGTGAGCCATGTTATACCAGTGATGTTTTTGGTTTGAATTCTATTCTCCGTATATCAAGTCCCTGATTTTATAACAATAAACAATCTTTCTCGAACAGAATTTCATAATTGTGCAGACTTTATAATCTACGGAGCTAAACATTTTAAGATCCTTGAATTTATACCAAGATTTGGGATGTATCCAGGAAAAAGAAAAAAATCATGTTAACAAGTCCTCCCTCTTTAATTATTAAAGTTTTAAACTAATTGTTGAAGATAATTGTCCTTAACATTATTATGAAAAAATAGAAATGCGAACTAATTAAAGAGAAGTCCACCAAAAGACCAACTAAATATATGTTTAAAAGGTTTTAAATATGGATGATTATTTTTTCTACGTTCTCTCAAATAGATACAAGCTAATTATTTTCAATATGTTTCTTATCGAAAACACTTTTTCCTTTAAAACAATAATGTCTTAATTTATTAATTAGGTGAATGTACGGGAAACAAAACAGTTTGACTTATAAAAAAAAAAAAATTATTTTATCTAACAATTTATGATTCAATTCATAATTCTTTAAATTAAATTTTGATGAAATTCAAAATAATTTTGTTAAATAGATTCATTGCCGGACTTCCTGTTTAGGGTCAAAATTTTAGAGTCAAACACTCATTTTTACTTACAGAAATAGTCAATTAAATTAATTTATAGTTACTTGGGTGTAACTAATAAATTAGATAACTTAATTTCCGAAGATAAACAAATAGTTCAATTTTGAAGTTTTATATTCCCTTTTTTAAAAGGTTGTCATGATAATAACACGATTCCATGTTTAAAAATGAAAATAACTTGTTTTATTTTTTAAATCAGGTGATTGTACCGAAAAAAACATAGTTTGACTAATAAAATATATATTCCATCACATAATATATAATTCAACACAAAATTTCTTAATTTCAGTTTTCTTAAAATTGACAAATACCACATTAATTAAATACACCCAATTTGTTGTTTGACTTCCCCTTAATAGTCAAAATTTAAGAGTCAAGTACTAAATATGAAGATCGGTGGTATGAAAATTTGCAAGATATTATTACCAAGGAAATCAATTCAAGACATTGATTTTCACTTGGTGAGCATGTTGACATCTTCAAAAGTTTTGAATTTATTTATTACAACGGTTGACTGTTTGATTGAAATTTCTTGTCGTTTTAGCAAATTTGGTTCATTTCCTAATCCATTCTTTTAAGTTTCAATTGCCAGGGATAGTCGTTCTCCTAATCACTACACAAATTTCCATTTAAATGAAAGACGAAATTAAATGCCCATATAATTTTATTTGACCGAAAGCCACAAAAAGTCTCTACCGTTGGTCCTATAAATTAGTCTTGTCCAAATTAAATCCCACACACTACAGCAGTACCTTTTTTTGTTGTAAGGCGCAAACACTTGAATCGAGAAATGGCCAAAGCCCTGACATTATTCTTCCTGTTAGTGAGCTCCCTCACCGTATTTGCACAAGAGCTTGAGACTTTTCGACACAGTCCTCATCACAGCCCACTTGCAACTCCACCACACCACCACCACCACCATGAAATTGACCACCACCATCACCGCCACGAACATGGCCACTGCCACCACCACCACCATTCTCCTGCTCATGCTCCCGTTCCTTTAGAAAAGTCGCCAGTTCACCCTCCTACCCACAAACCAGCTCACCCTCCTACACACAAACCAGCACACCCTCCTACACACAACAATCTTCACCACCACTCTCCGACTCCTGCTCCTCTTCTTGTTGGGAAGACTCCAGTTCATCATCACACTCACCCACCAGCTCAACCCCCGCACCACCACCACCACTCTCCACTTCCAACCTACTCTTCTTGATGAGCAGACCTTAAATAACAATCCTACTTTGCCACCCACATCACCTTCTCCCGGCATCACCGTTGCCACCACACTACGGGTCACACTCATACTTCTGTGAAGAAAATCCCAGTTTCGCTTCCAACACCTTATTCCTAGCATTGGACACATTTTAGAACAAATGCCCTCACTAAATCTTCTGTATCACATTAAATAAAACAATTTTATTTCAATGATTCGTTCTGTTGTCTAGGGTTTTAGGAGACGGTCATGTGGCTAAGCTAAAGTTGTACCAATGCGGTTCTATGCTTAATTATAGACAATAAGAATGTCTACAGTAGATTTTGCTTGTATTAAAGGACACAATTTAATGGTTATAGTACAATATTCAAATATCCATTTGATTTTATTTTATAAAAGGGTTTTTTGTTTTTTGTTTTTGCCTATATTCATTTATATCCCCATAACTATGGCAAATGTTTGTCAAAGGTTGGCGCTAAAACAAACGAATTCGAATTAGTGTCATTGAAACAGTATATTCAAGATGAATTCCTTAAAAAAAAGCTATCACGTATTAATTTTCTAATTATTTATGAAATTAGAAAGTAAAAGAAGAAAATTGTATAATGATACAGGAACATGATTTAGGACAAAGCTGAATTGTAACATAACAGGTGCCTTTGGTGTTCTTTTTTAATTAAAATTAGAACTTCCCCCCAATAACCCACGCAATATAGGTTAGTATAAAGAGGTCAGAGTAGATTGTGGATGTGAAAATCAAACTTTGGTCAGAGAATATCACTAAAAGCCCATATGGTTTGTCTTGTGATTTTCTACTTTATTGTCGACTGACCACTTTGTTTATTGATATTTTGAATTGTTGAATGAAAGTTATAAAATAAAGGATTTCACCAACGCGAACAATTGTACGACTTTTGTCTTCAATCCTTGGTTACACAAAAGAAAGTTTACTTTAATGTTTATTCTAAATAAAATGTACGATATCAACACGTATACTTCTTTCTATTTTCAGTTTTTTATGTTTTCTTTTTCTTTGTCACATATAAATCTGGTTGTGACTCCCTTAAATATATCCTCTAAGATTTATGAAATAGTGAGCCATGTCATACCAGTGATGTTTTTGGTTTGAATTCTATTCTCCGTATATCAAGTCCCTGATTTTATAACAATAAACAATCTTTCTCGAACAGAATTTCATAATTGTGCAGACTTTATAATCTACGGAGCTAAACATTTTAAGATCCTTGAATTTATACCAAGATTTGGGATGTATCCAGGAAAAAGAAAAAAATCATGTTAACAAGTCCTCCCTCTTTAATTATTAAAGTTTTAAACTAATTGTTGAAGATAATTGTCCTTAACATTATTATGAAAAAATAGAAATGCGAACTAATTAAAGAGAAGTCCACCAAAAGACCAACTAAATATATGTTTAAAAGGTTTTAAATATGGATGATTATTTTTTCTACGTTCTCTCAAATAGATACAAGCTAATTATTTTCAATATGTTTCTTATCGAAAACACTTTTTCCTTTAAAACAATAATGTCTTAATTTATTAATTAGGTGAATGTACGGGAAACAAAACAGTTTGACTTATAAAAAAAAAAAATTATTTTATCTAACAATTTATGATTCAATTCATAATTCTTTAAATTAAATTTTGATGAAATTCAAAATAATTTTGTTAAATAGATTCATTGCCGGACTTCCTGTTTAGGGTCAAAATTTTAGAGTCAAACACTCATTTTTACTTACAGAAATAGTCAATTAAATTAATTTATAGTTACTTGGGTGTAACTAATAAATTAGATAACTTAATTTCCGAAGATAAACAAATAGTTCAATTTTGAAGTTTTATATTCCCTTTTTTAAAAGGTTGTCATGATAATAACACGATTCCATGTTTAAAAATGAAAATAACTTGTTTTATTTTTTAAATCAGGTGATTGTACCGAAAAAAACATAGTTTGACTAATAAAATATATATTCCATCACATAATATATAATTCAACACAAAATTTCTTAATTTCAGTTTTCTTAAAATTGACAAATACCACATTAATTAAATACACCCAATTTGTTGTTTGACTTCCCCTTAATAGTCAAAATTTAAGAGTCAAGTACTAAATATGAAGATCGGTGGTATGAAAATTTGCAAGATATTATTACCAAGGAAATCAATTCAAGACATTGATTTTCACTTGGTGAGCATGTTGACATCTTCAAAAGTTTTGAATTTATTTATTACAACGGTTGACTGTTTGATTGAAATTTCTTGTCGTTTTAGCAAATTTGGTTCATTTCCTAATCCATTCTTTTAAGTTTCAATTGCCAGGGATAGTCGTTCTCCTAATCACTACACAAATTTCCATTTAAATGAAAGACGAAATTAAATGCCCATATAATTTTATTTGACCGAAAGCCACAAAAAGTCTCTACCGTTGGTCCTATAAATTAGTCTTGTCCAAATTAAAGCCCACACACTACAGCAGTACCTTTTTTTGTTGTAAGGCGCAAACACTTGAATCGAGAAATGGCCAAAGCCCTGACATTATTCTTCCTGTTAGTGAGCTCCCTCACCGTATTTGCACAAGAGCTTGAGACTTTTCGACACAGTCCTCATCACAGCCCACTTGCAACTCCACCACACCACCACCACCACCATGAAATTGACCACCACCATCACCGCCACGAACATGGCCACCGCCACCACCACCACCATTCTCCTGCTCATGCTCCCGTTCCTTTAGAAAAGTCGCCAGTTCACCCTCCTACCCACAAACCAGCTCACCCTCCTACACACAAACCAGCACACCCTCCACATCACAACAATCTTCACCACCACTCTCCGACTTCTGCTCGTCTTCCTGTTGGGAAGACTCCAGTTCATCATCACACTCACCCACCAGCTCAACCCCCGCACCACCACCACCACTCTCCACTTCCAACCTACTCTTCTTGATGAGCAGACCTTAAATAACAATCCTACTTTGCCACCCACATCACCTTCTCCCGGCATCACCGTTGCCACCACACTACGGGTCACACTCATACTTCTGTGAAGAAAATCCCAGTTTCGCTTCCAACACCTTATTCCTAGCATTGGACACATTTTAGAACAAATGCCCTCACTAAATCTTCTGTATCACATTAAATAAAACAATTTTATTTCAATGATTCGTTCTGTTGTCTAGGGTTTTAGGAGACGGTCATGTGGCTAAGCTAAAGTTGTACCAATGCGGTTCTATGCTTAATTATAGACAATAAGAATGTCTACAGTAGATTTTGCTTGTATTAAAGGACACAATTTAATGGTTATAGTACAATATTCAAATATCCATTTGATTTTATTTTATAAAAGGGTTTTTTGTTTTTTGTTTTTGCCTATATTCATTTATATCCCCATAACTATGGCAAATGTTTGTCAAAGGTTGGCGCTAAAACAAACGAATTCGAATTAGTGTCATTGAAACAGTATATTCAAGATGAATTCCTTAAAAAAAAGCTATCACGTATTAATTTTCTAATTATTTATGAAATTAGAAAGTAAAAGAAGAAAATTGTATAATGATACAGGAACATGATTTAGGACAAAGCTGAATTGTAACATAACAGGTGCCTTTGGTGTTCTTTTTTAATTAAAATTAGAACTTCCCCCCAATAACCCACGCAATATAGGTTAGTATAAAGAGGTCAGAGTAGATTGTGGATGTGAAAATCAAACTTTGGTCAGAGAATATCACTAAAAGCCCATATGGTTTGTCTTGTGATTTTCTACTTTATTGTCGACTGACCACTTTGTTTATTGATATTTTGAATTGTTGAATGAAAGTTATAAAATAAAGGATTTCACCAACGCGAACAATTGTACGACTTTTGTCTTCAATCCTTGGTTACACAAAAGAAAGTTTACTTTAATGTTTTTTCTAAATAAAATGTACGATATCAACACGTATACTTCTTTCTATTTTCAGTTTTTTATGTTTTCTTTTTCTTTGTCACATATAAATCTGGTTGTGACTCCCTTAAATATATCCTCTAAGATTTATGAAATAGTGAGCCATGTCATACCAGTGATGTTTTTGGTTTGAATTCTATTCTCCGTATATCAAGTCCCTGATTTTATAACAATAAACAATCTTTCTCGAACAGAATTTCATAATTGTGCAGACTTTATAATCTACGGAGCTAAACATTTTAAGATCCTTGAATTTATACCAAGATTTGGGATGTATCCAGGAAAAAGAAAAAAATCATGTTAACAAGTCCTCCCTCTTTAATTATTAAAGTTTTAAACTAATTGTTGAAGATAATTGTCCTTAACATTATTATGAAAAAATAGAAATGCGAACTAATTAAAGAGAAGTCCACCAAAAGACCAACTAAATATATGTTTAAAAGGTTTTAAATATGGATGATTATTTTTTCTACGTTCTCTCAAATAGATACAAGCTAATTATTTTCAATATGTTTCTTATCGAAAACACTTTTTCCTTTAAAACAATAATGTCTTAATTTATTAATTAGGTGAATGTACGGGAAACAAAACAGTTTGACTTATAAAAAAAAAAAATTATTTTATCTAACAATTTATGATTCAATTCATAATTCTTTAAATTAAATTTTGATGAAATTCAAAATAATTTTGTTAAATAGATTCATTGCCGGACTTCCTGTTTAGGGTCAAAATTTTAGAGTCAAACACTCATTTTTACTTACAGAAATAGTCAATTAAATTAATTTATAGTTACTTGGGTGTAACTAATAAATTAGATAACTTAATTTCCGAAGATAAACAAATAGTTCAATTTTGAAGTTTTATATTCCCTTTTTTAAAAGGTTGTCATGATAATAACACGATTCCATGTTTAAAAATGAAAATAACTTGTTTTATTTTTTAAATCAGGTGATTGTACCGAAAAAAACATAGTTTGACTAATAAAATATATATTCCATCACATAATATATAATTCAACACAAAATTTCTTAATTTCAGTTTTCTTAAAATTGACAAATACCACATTAATTAAATACACCCAATTTGTTGTTTGACTTCCCCTTAATAGTCAAAATTTAAGAGTCAAGTACTAAATATGAAGATCGGTGGTATGAAAATTTGCAAGATATTATTACCAAGGAAATCAATTCAAGACATTGATTTTCACTTGGTGAGCATGTTGACATCTTCAAAAGTTTTGAATTTATTTATTACAACGGTTGACTGTTTGATTGAAATTTCTTGTCGTTTTAGCAAATTTGGTTCATTTCCTAATCCATTCTTTTAAGTTTCAATTGCCAGGGATAGTCGTTCTCCTAATCACTACACAAATTTCCATTTAAATGAAAGACGAAATTAAATGCCCATATAATTTTATTTGACCGAAAGCCACAAAAAGTCTCTACCGTTGGTCCTATAAATTAGTCTTGTCCAAATTAAAGCCCACACACTACAGCAGTACCTTTTTTTGTTGTAAGGCGCAAACACTTGAATCGAGAAATGGCCAAAGCCCTGACATTATTCTTCCTGTTAGTGAGCTCCCTCACCGTATTTGCACAAGAGCTTGAGACTTTTCGACACAGTCCTCATCACAGCCCACTTGCAACTCCACCACACCACCACCACCACCATGAAATTGACCACCACCATCACCGCCACGAACATGGCCACCGCCACCACCACCACCATTCTCCTGCTCATGCTCCCGTTCCTTTAGAAAAGTCGCCAGTTCACCCTCCTACCCACAAACCAGCTCACCCTCCTACACACAAACCAGCACACCCTCCACATCACAACAATCTTCACCACCACTCTCCGACTCCTGCTCCTCTTCCTGTTGGGAAGACTCCAGTTCATCATCACACTCACCCACCAGCTCAACCCCCGCACCACCACCACCACTCTCCACTTCCAACCTACTCTTCTTGATGAGCAGACCTTAAATAACAATCCTACTTTGCCACCCACATCACCTTCTCCCGGCATCACCGTTGCCACCACACTACGGGTCACACTCATACTTCTGTGAAGAAAATCCCAGTTTCGCTTCCAACACCTTATTCCTAGCATTGGACACATTTTAGAACAAATGCCCTCACTAAATCTTCTGTATCACATTAAATAAAACAATTTTATTTCAATGATTCGTTCTGTTGTCTAGGGTTTTAGGAGACGGTCATGTGGCTAAGCTAAAGTTGTACCAATGCGGTTCTATGCTTAATTATAGACAATAAGAATGTCTACAGTAGATTTTGCTTGTATTAAAGGACACAATTTAATGGTTATAGTACAATATTCAAATATCCATTTGATTTTATTTTATAAAAGGGTTTTTTGTTTTTTTGTTTTTGCCTATATTCATTTATATCCCCATAACTATGGCAAATGTTTGTCAAAGGTTGGCGCTAAAACAAACGAATTCGAATTAGTGTCATTGAAACAGTATATTCAAGATGAATTCCTTAAAAAAAAGCTATCACGTATTAATTTTCTAATTATTTATGAAATTAGAAAGTAAAAGAAGAAAATTGTATAATGATACAGGAACATGATTTAGGACAAAGCTGAATTGTAACATAACAGGTGCCTTTGGTGTTCTTTTTTAATTAAAATTAGAACTTCCCCCCAATAACCCACGCAATATAGGTTAGTATAAAGAGGTCAGAGTAGATTGTGGATGTGAAAATCAAACTTTGGTCAGAGAATATCACTAAAAGCCCATATGGTTTGTCTTGTGATTTTCTACTTTATTGTCGACTGACCACTTTGTTTATTGATATTTTGAATTGTTGAATGAAAGTTATAAAATAAAGGATTTCACCAACGCGAACAATTGTACGACTTTTGTCTTCAATCCTTGGTTACACAAAAGAAAGTTTACTTTAATGTTTTTTCTAAATAAAATGTACGATATCAACACGTATACTTCTTTCTATTTTCAGTTTTTTATGTTTTCTTTTTCTTTGTCACATATAAATCTGGTTGTGACTCCCTTAAATATATCCTCTAAGATTTATGAAATAGTGAGCCATGTTATACCAGTGATGTTTTTGGTTTGAATTCTATTCTCCGTATATCAAGTCCCTGATTTTATAACAATAAACAATCTTTCTCGAACAGAATTTCATAATTGTGCAGACTTTATAATCTACGGAGCTAAACATTTTAAGATCCTTGAATTTATACCAAGATTTGGGATGTATCCAGGAAAAAGAAAAAAATCATGTTAACAAGTCCTCCCTCTTTAATTATTAAAGTTTTAAACTAATTGTTGAAGATAATTGTCCTTAACATTATTATGAAAAAATAGAAATGCGAACTAATTAAAGAGAAGTCCACCAAAAGACCAACTAAATACATGTTTAAAAGGTTTTAAATATGGATGATTATTTTTTCTACGTTCTCTCAAATAGATACAAGCTAATTATTTTCAATATGTTTCTTATCGAAAACACTTTTTCCTTTAAAACAATAATGTCTTAATTTATTAATTAGGTGAATGTACGGGAAACAAAACAGTTTGACTTATAAAAAAAAAAAATTATTTTATCTAACAATTTATGATTCAATTCATAATTCTTTAAATTAAATTTTGATGAAATTCAAAATAATTTTGTTAAATAGATTCATTGCCGGACTTCCTGTTTAGGGTCAAAATTTTAGAGTCAAACACTCATTTTTACTTACAGAAATAGTCAATTAAATTAATTTATAGTTACTTGGGTGTAACTAATAAATTAGATAACTTAATTTCCGAAGATAAACAAATAGTTCAATTTTGAAGTTTTATATTCCCTTTTTTAAAAGGTTGTCATGATAATAACACGATTCCATGTTTAAAAATGAAAATAACTTGTTTTATTTTTTAAATCAGGTGATTGTACCGAAAAAAACATAGTTTGACTAATAAAATATATATTCCATCACATAATATATAATTCAACACAAAATTTCTTAATTTCAGTTTTCTTAAAATTGACAAATACCACATTAATTAAATACACCCAATTTGTTGTTTGACTTCCCCTTAATAGTCAAAATTTAAGAGTCAAGTACTAAATATGAAGATCGGTGGTATGAAAATTTGCAAGATATTATTACCAAGGAAATCAATTCAAGACATTGATTTTCACTTGGTGAGCATGTTGACATCTTCAAAAGTTTTGAATTTATTTATTACAACGGTTGACTGTTTGATTGAAATTTCTTGTCGTTTTAGCAAATTTGGTTCATTTCCTAATCCATTCTTTTAAGTTTCAATTGCCAGGGATAGTCGTTCTCCTAATCACTACACAAATTTCCATTTAAATGAAAGACGAAATTAAATGCCCATATAATTTTATTTGACCGAAAGCCACAAAAAGTCTCTACCGTTGGTCCTATAAATTAGTCTTGTCCAAATTAAAGCCCACACACTACAGCAGTACCTTTTTTTGTTGTAAGGCGCAAACACTTGAATCGAGAAATGGCCAAAGCCCTGACATTATTCTTCCTGTTAGTGAGCTCCCTCACCGTATTTGCACAAGAGCTTGAGACTTTTCGACACAGTCCTCATCACAGCCCACTTGCAACTCCACCACACCACCACCACCACCATGAAATTGACCACCACCATCACCGCCACGAACATGGCCACTGCCACCACCACCACCATTCTCCTGCTCATGCTCCCGTTCCTTTAGAAAAGTCGCCAGTTCACCCTCCTACCCACAAACCAGCTCACCCTCCTACACACAAACCAGCACACCCTCCTACACACAACAATCTTCACCACCACTCTCCGACTCCTGCTCCTCTTCTTGTTGGGAAGACTCCAGTTCATCATCACACTCACCCACCAGCTCAACCCCCGCACCACCACCACCACTCTCCACTTCCAACCTACTCTTCTTGATGAGTAGACCTTAAATAACAATCCTACTTTGCCACCCACATCACCTTCTCCCGGCATCACCGTTGCCACCACACTACGGGTCACACTCATACTTCTGTGAAGAAAATCCCAGTTTCGCTTCCAACACCTTATTCCTAGCATTGGACACATTTTAGAACAAATGCCCTCACTAAATCTTCTGTATCACATTAAATAAAACAATTTTATTTCAATGATTCGTTCTGTTGTCTAGGGTTTTAGGAGACGGTCATGTGGCTAAGCTAAAGTTGTACCAATGCGGTTCTATGCTTAATTATAGACAATAAGAATGTCTACAGTAGATTTTGCTTGTATTAAAGGACACAATTTAATGGTTATAGTACAATATTCAAATATCCATTTGATTTTATTTTATAAAAAGGTTTTTTGTTTTTTGTTTTGCTATATTCATTTATATCCCCATAACTATGGCAAATGTTTGTCAAAGGTTGGCGCTAAAACAAACGAATTTGAATTAGTGTCATTGAAACAGTATATTCAAGATGAATTCCTTAAAAAAAAAAGATAAAACGTATTAATTTTCTAATTATTTATGAAATTAGAAAGTAAAAGAAGAAAATTGTATAATGATACAGGAACATGATTTAGGACAAAGCTGAATTGTAACATAACAGGTGCCTTTGGTGTTCTTTTTTAATTAAAATTAGAACTTCCCCCCAATAACCCACGCAATATAGGTTAGTATAAAGAGGTCAGAGTAGATTGTGGATGTGAAAATCAAACTTTGGTCAGAGAATATCACTAAAAGCCCATATGGTTTGTCTTGTGATTTTCTACTTTATTGTCGACTGACCACTTTGTTTATTGATAATTTTAATTGTTGAATGAAAGTTATAAAATAAAGGATTTCACCAACGCGAACAATTGTACGACTTTTTTCTTCAATCCTTGGTTACACAAAAGAAAGTTTACTTTAATGTTTTTTCTAAATAAAATGTACGATATCAACATGTATACTTCTTTCTATTTTCAGTTTTTTATGTTTTCTTTTTCTTTGTCACATATAAATCTGGTTGTGACTCACTTAAATATATCCTCTAAGATTTATGAAATAGTGCGCCATGTTATACCAGTGATGTTTTTGGTTTGAATTCTATTCTCCATATATCAAGTCCCTGATTTTATAACAATAAACAATCTTTCTCGAACAGAATTTCATAATTGTGCAGACTTTATAATCTATGGAGCTAAACATTTTAAGATCCTTGAATATATACCAGGATTGGGGATGCATCCAGGAAAAAGAAAAAAATCATGTTAACAAGTTCTCCCTCTTTAATTATTAAAGTTTTAAACTAATTGTTGAAGATAATTGTCCTTAACATTATTATGAAAAAATAGAAATGCGAACTAATTAAAGAGAAGTCCACTAAAAGACCAACTAAATATATGTTTAAAAGGTTTTAAATATGGATGATTATTTTTTCGACGTTCTCTCAAATAGATACAAGCTAATTATTTTCAATATTTTCTTATCAAAAACACTTTTTCCTTTAAAACAATAATGTCTTAATTTATTAATTAGGTGAATGTACGGGAAACAAAACAGTTTGACTTATAAAAAAAATTATTTTATCTAACAATTTATGATTCAATTCATAGTTCTTTAAATTAAATTTTGGTGAAATTCAAAATAATTTTGTTAAATAGATTCATTGCAGGACTTCCTGTTTAGGGTCAAAATTTCGGAGTCAAACACTCATTTTTACTTACAGAAATAGTCAATTAAATTAATTTATAGTTACTTGGGTGTAACTAATAAATTAGATAACTTAATTTCCGAAGATAAACAAATAGTTCAATTTTGAAGTTTTATATTCCCTTTTTTAAAAGGTTGCCATGATAATAAGACGATTCCATGTTTTAAAATGAAAATAACTTGTTTTATTTTTTAAATCAGGTGATTGTATCGAAAAAAACATAGTTTGACTAATAAAATATATATTCCATCACATAATATATAATTCAACACAAAATTTCTTAATTTCAGTTTTCTTAAAATTGACAAATACCACATTAATTAAATACATCCAATTTGTTGTTTGACTTCCCCTTAATAGTCAAAATTTAAGAGTCAAGTACTAAATATGAAGAGCGGTGGTATGAAAATCTGCAAGATATTATTACCAAGGAAATCAATTCAAGACACTGATTTTCACTTGGTGAGCATGTTGACATCTTCAAATGTTTTGAATTTATTTATTACAACGGTTGACTGTTTGATTGACATTTCTTGTCATTTTAGCAAATTTGGTTCATTTCCTAATCCATTCTTTTAAGTTTCAATTGCCACGCTTAGTCGTTCTCCTAATCACTACACAAAGTTCCATTTAAATGAAAGACGAAATTAAATGCCCATTTAATTTTATTTGACCGAAAGCCACAAAAAGTCTTTACCGTTGGTCCTATAAATTAGTCTTGTCCAAATTAAAGCCCACACACTACAACAGTACCTTTTTTTGTTGTAAGGCGCAAACACTTGAATCGAGAAATGGCCAAAGCCTTGACATTATTCTTCCTGTTAGTGAGCTCCCTCACCGTATTTGCACAAGAGCTTGAGACTTTTCGACACAGTCCTCATCACAGCCCACTTGCAACTCCACCACACCACCACCACCACCATCACCGCCACCACCACCACCATTCTCCTGCTCATGCTCCCGTCCCTTTAGAAAAGTCGCCAGTTCACCCTCTTACCCACAAATCTGCTCACCCTCCTACACAAAAAACCGCACACCCTCCACATCACAACAATCTTCACCACCACTCTCCGACTCCTACTCCTATTCCTTTTGGGAAGACTCCAGTTCATCATCACACTCACCCACCACTCTCCACTTCCAACCTACTGTTCTTGATGAGTAGACCTTAAATAACAATCCTACTTTGCCACCCACATCACCTTCTCCTGGCATCACCGTTGCCACCACAGTATGGGTCACACTCATACTTCTGTGAAGAAAATCCCAGTGTCGCTTCCAACACCTTATTCCTAGCGTTGGACACATTTTAGAACAAATGCCCTCACTAAAGCTTCTGTATCACATTAAATAAAACAATTTTATTTCAATGACTTGTTCTGTTGTCTACGGTTTTAAGAGACGGTCATGTGGCTAAGCTAAAGTTGTACCAATGCGGTTCTATGCTTAATTATAGACAATAAGAATGTCTACAGTAGATTTTACTTGTATTAAAGGACACAATTTAATGGTTATAGTACAATATGCAAATATCCATTTGATTTTATTTTATAAAAAGGTTTTTTTTTGCCTATATTCATTTTTATCCCCATAACTATGGAAAATGTTTGTCAAAGGTTGGCGCTAAAACAAACGAATTCGAATTAGTGTCATTGAAACAATATATTCAAGATGAATTCCTTAAAAAAAAAGCTATAACGTATTATTTTTCTAATTATTTATGAAATTAGAAAGTAAAAGAAGAAAATTGTATAATGATACAGGAACATGATGTAGGACAAAGCCGAATTGTAACATAACAGGTGCCTTTGGTGTTCTTTTTTAATTAAAATTAGAACTTCCCCCCAATAACCCACGCAATATAGGTTAGTATAAAGAGGTCAGAGTAGATTGTGGATGTGAAAATCAAACTTTGGTCAGAGAATATCACTAAATGCCCATTTAATTTTATTTGACCGAAAGCCACAAAAAGTCTTTACCGTTGGTCCTATAAATTAGTCTTGTCCAAATTAAAGCCCACACACTACAACAGTACCTTTTTTTGATGTAAGGCGCAAACACTTGAATCGAGAAATGGCCAAAGCCCTGACATTATTCTTCCTGTTAGTGAGCTCCTTCACCGTATTTGCACAAGAGCTTGAGACTTTTCGACACAGTCCTCATCATAGCCCACTTGCAACTCCACCACACCACCACCACCACCATGAAATTGACCACCACCATCACCGCCACGAACATGGCCACCGCCACCACCACCACCATTCTCCTGCTCATGCTCCCGTTCCTTTAGAAAAGTCACCAGTTCACCCTCCTACCCACAAACCAGCTCACCCTCCTACACACAAACCAGCACACCCTCCACATCACAACAATCTTCACTACCAGTCTCCGACTCCTGCTCCTCTTCCTGTTGGGAAGACTCCAGTTCATCATCACACTCACCCACCAGCTCAACCCCCGCACCACCACTACCACTCTCCACTTCCAACCTACTCTTCTTGATGAGTAGACCTTAAATAACAATCCTACTATGCCACCCACATCACCTTCGCCCGGCATCACCGTTGCCACCACACTACGGGTCACACTCATACTTCTATGAAGAAAATCCCAGTTTCACTTCCAACACCTTATTCCTAGCGTTGGACACATTTTAGAACAAATGCCCTCACTAAAGCTTCTGTATCACATTAAATAAAACAATTTTATTTCAATGATTTGTTCTGTTGTCTAGGGTTTTAGGAGACGGTCATGTGGCTAAGCTAAAGTTGTACCAATGCAGTTCTATGCTTAATTATAGACAATAAGGATGTCTACAGTAGATTTTGCTTGTATTAAAGGACACAATTTAATGGTTATAGTACAATATTCAAATATCCATTTGATTTTATTTTATAAAAAGGTTTTTTTTGCCTATATTCATTTTTATCCCAATAACTATGGCAAATGTTTGTCAAAGGTTGGCGCTAAAAGAAACGAATTCGAATTAGTGTCATTGAAACAGTATATTCAAGATGAATTCCTTAAAAAAAAAAAGCTATAACGTATTAATTTTCTAATTATTTATGAAATTAGAAAGTAAAAGAAGAAAATTGTATAATGATACAGGAACATGATTTAGAACAAAGCTGAATTGTAACATAACAGGTGCCTTTGGTGTTCTTTTTTAATTAAAATTAGAACTTCCCCCTAATAACCCATGCAATATAGGTTAGTATAAAGAGGTCAGAGTAGATTGTGGATGTGAAAATCAAACTTTGGTCAGAGAATATCACTAAAAGCCCATATGTGGAACCAATGTGAAAATCTAACAATTGCAACCAATGTGGAACTTGAGGAAATTAATTAATAGATATATACAATCTACAAAAAAGTAAAGTACAAATGAAGAAAAAAATCATTACAATTTTATGCATTTACACCAAAGGTTGCAACCATTACCTTTGTTCTAAATCCAGCTATAATATATTATAGTAATTGATTAAAATATATTTATGTTTTCATATTTTTTTTCTAATCATTTCAACATATACATAGAAATCACGTAAAAGAAAAGAACATTAAAGGAAAACAAATCATATTACAAAAATCATTATAGCTGAAAGCAACATTGTTTCTCACTGAACAGATCATAACGTCTGCTCAATAAGGTTGCACCCATTGCCTTCGTTCTTATATATACATTTCAATCCCCTTGCAATATTTGAAGAGAATTTCATTAACATAATAGTTATCTCCTCCACTCCTTTATTATCAATCACCGTATCATATAGCTAGAACCATGGCAGTGGGCTCCGATTGCTTCAGTTCATTGCCAATCGAATTGCTTTTAACTGTCATTCAATGGTGAGACACTCTAACATAGCGCAGCTGTTGAGGAATAATGCTATTCCGATAAACTGATTCTCGTGCAAAGCTACATTCATGAATATAGCTTGAGTGTTTGAAGCTCTATTCATGTAGTTTTGTTAAGACTGAAATGCTTATCTTTCATACACAAAGAATTTTCTTTGGGTTGGATGGAAGTGAGACTCACTGCTACCAAGGCTTTGCTTTCCAACTGTAGAAAGCTTGAGTCTTTCAGTTTTCAAAGGTGTTGGAACTCAGACAAGTTTGACCTAGGCGAAGAAGAACACATGGGCATAACAAAGCTCGTCCTGGACAAGTGTCGTTTTAAATATGATTTTTTCAATGTCAATGCACCCGATCTGAAAATTCTCAAGTACCGTATGTAGATGAACTTTTTCATCACAAAAATTTATTCACCTGTAATGGAAGAGGCATATGTTGACTTCTCTCTTGAATATGGATTCAAAGGACATGGTCATCCTCTTTGCAATTTGGTGGAACATCTCTGTACTGCTAGAGTTTTGACTGTATGAAGTTTTGTGCTTCAGGTATACATTCTTCATCACCTTCTCTCTCTCAAAATTAATTTCTTAATAGTACGTTATCATATATTATATACAAGTTTTATAATTTTAACTCACTCATTTGAATTGCTCCATTTTTGTTTGGATGAATTGAAATATGGAATTACAAAATGATATCTAGATTGTTTCAATTAATGTTTTGTATGTCATGTGCTAAGGTTATTCCTAGTGGACCCGAACTGCTACATATGCAATGTGACATGCTTGTGCGGCATTTGATACACCCATGTGATGTGACAAGCATTGTTACACCGATGTGTCCTTCTTCAACTTCGTCAAACTTGTCTGAGTTCCAACACCTTTTAAAACTCAAAGACTCAAACGTTTTATAATTGGAAAGCAAAGCCTTGATAGCAGTGAGTCTCACTTCCAACCAACCCAAAGAAATTTCTTTGTGTATTAAAGATAAGCATTTCAGTCTTAACAAAACTACGTGAATATAGGTTTTTTGGAAGAGGCATAGAGGCAATGGGTAGATTGAGATCCCAATCATGTTGGCACCTCAAAGCCTAACCATCACAGCAAGCCCAAATTAGATTAGCAGAAAAAAGAAAAACATGAACAAGCCACTGGGGGACCGAACCAAAACCAAGAAGAATAGGATTTAACAAAATCTGTAAGAGGGTAAACCTATTCTATCTCTGTGAAAAGCCTCTGAACAAAAGCGAGGCGTAGTATACCAACAAAAAGAGGCCATATTCTGTATGGCAAAGTTAGCTAATCTATCTGCACAAAAATTACCCTCCCTATAGATATGAGAAACTCGAAAATCAATCTATATTCATGAATGTAGCTTTTCACGAGAATGAGTTTATCGGAATAGCATTCTTCCTCAACAATTGCCATATGTTAGAGTGTCTCACCATTGAACAATGGTTAAAAGCAATTCAATTGGCAACGAACTGATCAAGCAATCGGAGCCCACTGCCATGGCTCTAGCTATATGATACGGTGATTGATAATTAAGGAGTGGAGGAGATAATTATTATGTTAATGAAATTTTCTTCAAATATTGCAAGGGGATTGAAATGTATATATAAGAACGAAGGCAATGGGTGCAACCTTATGGAGCAGACGTTCTGATATGTTCAGTGAGAAAAAAATGTTGCTTTCTGCTATATTCATTTTTGTAATATTATTCGTTTTCCTTTAATGTTATTTTCTTTTATGTAAATTCTATGTATACGTTGCCATGATTAGAAAAAAATGAAAATATAAATATATTTTAATCAATTACTATAATATATTACAACTGGATTTAGAACAAAGACAATGGTTGGAACCTTTGGTGTAAATGCATAAAATTGTAATGATTTTATTCTTCATTTGTACTTTTCTTTTTCTAGATTGTATATATCTATTAATTATTTTCCTCAAGTCCCACATTGATTGCCATTGTTTGAAATAAATTTGCAATCAATTACTTTACTGTTGTCGTTAGCATTTCAATTTTTTAATTGAATTCAAGCTGCAACAACAGTTTATACATTGCCTTATGTAAATTATCAATTCTTATGTAAAATATATCTTTTTTTTTTTTGTGTATTAGTTGAAGAAAGATAGAGTGTGAGAGAAAATAAAAGAAGAAAGAGAAACTAATAAATGTGAATTAGTGTAGGATAATATTTTAAGATTAATTAGCTGTACATGCATTAATTATTTTGAGTTTATTTTTTTATGTATTGTTTGTGTAAAAATTGTCATTCAAATAGAAATCACTCTGAAATTATGTTTGGTCCAACTTTTATTTGACTTAAAAACTATTTTAATCTTAAAACATAAAATAAGAATTTCAAAAGTAAAGCAAAAGTTGTTTAGTAATTTTTTAATTATAAATAATATTAGCATAAATTAGTCCAAAAGTTTATGCTTCAGCGACAAAAATTAGTAGGAAAAAAGAAAATATGCCAAGTCCTATACCTTGAAATAGTCAACAGCAGCACCATGACAGGTTTGTAGCATTTCAGTGAGACCTCCAGAGTTATCTTCGCATGTGATTGGCTTAAGTGGAGCAGATAAAAAATAGTTGACCTAGACAAAGGACTTGCTCTTGTGATCAAGAGGAGAAAATTCTGCTCTATGTGGACAGCTTCTTGCTTTCTTTCCTTCATCCCCATATGCAGAATTTAAAAGAACAAAGGTTAGAGACAAACCCATGACTTTCAAAGAATGAAAGATGAGATAAAGACACTTTGCAGACTGATTAAGAAAAGCAGTAATAAGGATTTTTTTTTTTTTGGTGTACAATGGTTGCACTGAGGTTCAAACCTATGACCTCATGCATTCTACCCCAACCCCTTACCACTAGGCCGACCCTAGTGGATAGGGGTAATAAGGAATAGGGAACCATAATTTGTTAACAATACAACAGTTAGGATGGAGCTCACCAGGTTAGGTTGCAATTCCTATACTTTGAGGAATATTTCCTTCTAACATATTTTCTCTTAAATGCAAATGAAACAATTGACAGAGGTTCTATATGAAGGCTCTTATCTCTCCTAATAGCTTGTTTGCTCTTAATTTGTAACATTTGCATCAAGCTGACCGTTCAAAATAGAATGAAAGACACCCCCCCAATCTCACAGCACCATAACAAGTAGTTCACAAACTTGAGCCTAAAGCCTTCTCTCCCAGTCCTCCCTAATCACCAGTACCCTCACATTCACCTAATTAACAGTCGATTCACTATCACCTCAAAGAATTAATCCACATGACTGCAGACAAATTAACAAGACACATAAAGTAATGACATTGACAAACAAAGTAAGGGATTAAGACAGTAACCTGCAGCTATTCTTATGCCAACTTGTGTTCATTGGTACCCCCCATGTAGCTGACTTTATGATGCTGCAAGTATGTGCCAAACCTCCTTTGCGGAGTATCCTACAAAACCAAGGCAGAAACGTAAGTCTGGAAAACCATATGAGAAACCCACTACTACAACAACTAATAATTATGTGTAAAGTACCTGAAAGTTAATGTTGTCAAAAACTACCTTTCAGTGATGTTGGGGCTACTGATTGATATAATGGGCCACAAGAACCTCCCCAACAAGTTGTAACAACAAACAACATATCAATATATAGTAAGAGCTATTCATAAAAAATATTTCTATACTATCCCATTTTTTTTTGTCAGTAAAAAAGTTATATTATAGAATAGCCTTCATAAAAGTTGTATGAGAGACTAACCAAAAGTAATAAATTGCAGTAACTATACCAGAAAGAAAAAATAGTTTCTGTGAAAGATCTTATATACCCGCCCCCCTCACAAGTCCAAACCAACAAAAACCCAACCTCCCTATATTTCTTGTATACAAGGTACCTCTTCTCTATGTGAAAAATAACCAGAAAGTAAAACACAGAAGAGCCAATACAGAACCGATTTATGCAAATGCTGCATACAACTCAACTAACATATTCCCCAAATCATCCTTTGCCACTGGTTTCCTTTAAACTGATATTTCTATCTTGTGAATTGCAAGTGAGTGAGTGACATTCACTTTTGTATTCGTGCTTTGTGAATCAAATACCGTAACTAGTGAACATGTTTACATCACAGGTTGAGAGCTAGAAAAAGGAAAATTAATTTAGGAATGTGCTTATGGATGTAAAAGTCAGTAACCATCCGAGTCGTTTTTTGCCTCTAAGAAAAGATTGAACACTAATTTTGCCTCAAGCTCTTCCTCAAGGGTGCAGTTCAGCTTCTGCTTCCTTGATGCATGCCATGGTGTCTCTCTGGTCCAGTCTTCGACCATTACCACTCTATTTTGCCAACGAGATTGAAGGTTCTTCGTGAAGAAGGGGACGACGCAGTGACGCACTGTAACAATGATTGGCTTCAGTTGAGAACCTAGAACAGAGTAAGTGGATTCATTTGGGAGAATAGGTTGGTGAGTGAAAGATTCATTTGGAGAGTGAGATCTAATGTTCCACTGCGAGTGTGTCGAGAATACAAGTGCAATTTTATTTGGGATTTATGTTTTACTCACATAGGAACGAGAGAGGTGAAATTTTATTTTGGATAAGCATCGTCTTATGCGATGCTAATACTAATTAAATAATATTAAAAATCAACTTTTACATAGCGTCTGCTAATCCGACGAATATATATATATATATATATATATATATATATATATATATATATATATATATATATATATATTTTACTCACATAGGCACAAGAAAGGTGAAATTTTATTTTGGATAAGCATCGGCTTATGCGATGCTAATACTAATTAAATAATATTAAAAATCTATTTTTACATAGCGTCTGCTAATCCGACAAATATATATATATATATATATATATGTATATATATATATACATATATATATATATATATAGGGGTTTGCCAATATCCACACCACCACACCATAGTTTTGAACACTGAACTGGTGATCGACCTGGTCAAGGCACTAGGTCATTGGGTCAATGGTTGAACAAGTGGGTCACTAGTTGAACTGCATGAACCGGTATAAATAATATAAAATGTGCCTTTGGTGTTCTTTTTTAATTAAAATTAGAATTTCCCCCCAATAACCAACACAATATAGGTTAGTATAAAGATGTCAGAGTAGACTATGGATGTGAAAATCAAGTTTTGGTTAGAGAATATCACTAAAAGCACATATGGTTTGTCATGTGATTTTCTACTTTATTGTCGACTGACTACTTTGTTTATTGATAATTTGAATTCTTGAATGAAAGTTATAAAATAAAGGATTTTACCAACGCAAACAATTATATGACTTTTGTCTGCAATCCTTCATTATACAAAAGAAAGATTACTTTAATGTTTTTTTCTAAATAAAATGTACGATATCAACATTTATACTTCTTTCTATCTTCTGCTTTTTTTTTTTTTCTCTGTCACATATAAATCTGGTTGACTCCCTTAAATATATCCTCTAAGATTTATGAGATTGTGAGCCATGTTATACCAATGAAGTTTTTGGTTTGAACTCAATTCTCCATAGGTCAAGTCCCTGATTTCATATCTATAAACAATCTTTCTCAAACAGAATTTCCTAATGTGCAGACTTTATACTCAATGGAGCCAACATTTTAAGATGCTTGAATTTATACAACGATTTGGGATGTATTTAGGAAAACGAAAAAATCATGTTAACAAGTTCCCCACATTAATTATTAAAGTTTTGAAACTGATTGTTGAAAATAACTAACATTATTATGAAAAACAGAAATGCAAACTAATTAAAGAGAAGTCCACTAAAAGACCAACTAAATATATGTTTAAAAGGTTTTAAATACGGATTATTATTTTCTCTACGTTCTCTAATAAATATACAAAACAATTATTTTTTATATGTTTCTTATCGAAAAAACTTTTTTTCCTTTAAAACAGTAATGTCTTAATTTATTAATTTGGTGAATGTAGGAAAAAAAAAAGTTTGACTTATAAAAAAAACATTTCGTCTAACAATTTATGATTCAATTCATAGTTCTTTAAATTAAAATTTGATGAAATTCAAAATAGTTTTGTTAAGTAGACTCATTGCTTCACTTTCTATTTAGGGTCAAAATTTTAAAGTCAAATATTCATTTTTACTTACAAAAATAATCAATTAAATTAATTATAGTTACTTGGGTATAACTAATAAATTAGATAATTTAATTTTAGAAAAGAAATAAATTATTTCAATTTTGAAATTTTATATTCCCTTTTTTAAAAGGTTGACCTGATAATAACATGATTTCATGTTTTAAAATGAAAATAACTTGTTTTATTTTTTAAATTAGGTGATTGTACTGAAAAAACATAGTTTGACTTCTAAAATATATATTCCATCACATAATATATAATTCAAAACAAAATTTGTTAATTTATGTTTTCTTAAAATTGAAAAATATTACATTAAATACATTCAATTTGCTGTTTGACTTCCCTTTTATAGTCAAAATTTAAGAGTCAAGTACTAAATATGAAGATCGGTAGTATGAAAAATTGTACAATGTTATTACCAAGGAAATCAATTCAACACACTGATTTTCACTTGGTTAGCATGTTGACATCTTCAAAAGTTTTGATTTTATTTATTATAATTGTTGACTATTTGATTGACATTTCTTGTTATTTTAGTAAATTTGGTTCATTCCCTAATTCATTCTTTTAAGTTTCAATTGTCTCGCTTAGTTGTTCTCCTAGTCACTACACAAATTTCAATTTAAATGAAAGATGAAATTAATTGTCCATTTAATTTTATTTGACCAAAAGCCACAAAAAGTCTTAACCGTTGGTCCTATAAATTAGTCTTGTCCAAATTAAAGGCCACACACTACACCAATATCTTTTTCTGTTGTAAGACACAAACACTTGAATCGAGAAATGGCCAAAGCGCTAACATTATTCTTGCTCTTAGTGAGCTCCTTTACTGTATTTACTCAGGACCTTGAAACTTTTTGACACAGTCCTCATCACAACCCACTTGCAACTCCACCACACCACCCCCACCACCATGAAAATGTCCACCACCATCACCGCCACAAACATGGCCACCGCCACCACCACCATTCTCCTGCTCACGCTCATGTTCCTTTAGTAAAGTCGCCAGTTCACCCTCCTACCCACAAACCAGCTCACCCTCCACATCACGACAACCATCACCACTACTCTCCGACTCCTGCTCCTCTTCCTGTTGTTAAGACTCCAGTTCATCATCATACTCACCCACCAGCTCAACCCCAGCACCACCACCTCCACCACCACCACACTCCTCCTACCTACTCTTCATGATGAGTAGACCTTAAATAACCATTGTAACACGCCAAAATTTGCAACTTATTATCCTAGTGTATTTGTATGATTTTATTGTGTTTTAATATAATAATGTAGACTTATATGGCTATTTGTTGGGAGTAGAACACCAATACTTTTATTCCATTACTAGACCATGTGTGTTAGTATCATTCCATGCTCAAATTAGTGAGTGCTAGCTAGTATAACCAAGACAAGATGATAAAAGTCAAAACTCACCTTTTAGGTACCATAGACATGACCCGAAATGGTAAAAAGGCCAACTTTTACACTGTATAACTCCTTGCATAGGAGGAATTTTGGGACGAAACCTTTTTCCACAGTTTTTTATTATCAAAGTCTAGTTCTCCAAAAAATTTCATAGCCATCGGACTTACGCAGCTCATTTTGGATCCTTAGGTTTATTTTGACCCAAAACTAGTTCATTAAGTGACCTGAAATGCCTAGATTTTGATCTGAGATGAATTTTGGGGTGAGACCAAATCCTACAATACTATTTTTAGATGTATGAAATCTGTTTTGAGGATTTACAAATTTCTCCCTATGGATTTTGAATTCACTCTTGTAAACCACTTGTTTTTTAAGCCATTTTTGGTCCAAAACTTGAAACGTACGTCATTTTCAAACTGTTCTAGCTTTTTGAGTTAAACCAAAGCCCACAACTTTATTTTAGTACCCTCTAAATCTTTTTTAAGGTCCCACACAAGTTGGATCAATGTACAATGAATTTGGTAGAAAAACCCATTTTCTAGAAACATGCATTTTGCAAAATTATAATGTGCGCCATTGTCCAAATCGAAACCAAAGTTCACGATCTTATTTTTAAGTGAACTAAATCTGTTTTGGGGTTTTAGGATGATAGGATCACCATATGATAGGGTTGCTTCTCAAAATCACCTCTTAGAAATCTCAATTCAAAGGAAATCCTTAGGCAAAAGACATGTTCTTGACCTAGAGACCTACCTAAGAGTTTACCTACAACTTATATAGGGTACAATAAGTCTAAACCTCCAATGTTGAGTAGATTTAACTCTTGTCTTTAGGATAGCCATGTTGCCTACCTAGTAGCTTAGATAGAATTCCACCGGAGCAGCTCTATGTTAGTCAACTTTTAACTTGAGAAGGAGGTTTCATGGATGGACCTAGTTTATGTCCATTAAGGACAAAATTTTACTATGTTATTATGCTGAAAGAGATAGTAAGTTAAAATAAATGAACTCTGTTAATTGAAATACCTTCATATAGGAGTTATATAAGACTAAGCTATAGAATGACGGATTAGCCTGAGAATAGACAAAGAAGAATATAAGTTTAGACCACCTTACACTAAGCTTAATTTCGGGGACAAAATTTCTAAAAGGGTGGGAGAATTGTAACACCCCAAAATTTGTAACTTATTATCCTAGTGTATTTGTATGATTTTATTGTGTTTTAAATTTGAATAAATGTTATGAGTAATTAAATAAATGGTTGATGGTTAAAAATAAGTAATAATGAAAATAATTAATTAGACTAAATTTAGTTTAAAGTTTGACTTTCGTCAAGGACTAGTCAAACCTTAGTAAGGAATATACTTCTTTAATGACACAATTGTAGTTAACTCAAATTATTAAGATAAAGAAGAAAAAAATTTACTCTTTAGTAGTGTAATTAACTTAGTAATTGTTTGCGATGCTTTAATTAATAAATTCTAGTAATTAAAGAGAAATAGATTATGTGAGTGCATAATTATGGAAATCAATTCTAATTGAACTTGGACTTCATTAAAATAAGACAAAAAGGGGAATAATAAGAATTAATTTATTTAGAGTAGCACATGTTGAAAATTAATTGTCTCTCCTTAATTAAATTAACTTAGACTCTAACTAAATATATTAATTAAGGAATTAACCTAGCATGTTCTCTAATTGGGCCCCCATTAGGGTTGGGGACCCATTATAAAAGCAAAATGTAGAGCCTCCTCACTCCCATAGGGGCGCCGAAACCAAGAAGAAAGGGAGGGGAGAGTTGTCTTGCTTGCTTGAGTGTGAGGGAGCTTCTAGCTTGGGGTTTTGGGGCTTGGGTGACCATTTTTGTCAAGCTTTTGTGAAGGTAGGCTCAAGACCCTCATCTTCTTCCTTTGTTCTTCACTATTAGAGCTTAAGATACTCGTCGTCTTCTTCCTCTTGTGACAACAATGACTTCCTAGGTGCTTGAGACCAACTAAGTGCTTATTCTCCACTCCTATTCCTACCAAAATTGGCAGAACCTTGTTTGCGGTGTCGCTAATCCATGTGCTCCTCCAAATACAGTGGTGGGGTGTACCTGCAATGACACTCCGACGCTTAAGTTAATGGCGTAGAGGTAGGAGATAGGTATCACCATTAGACTAGAATTCAGATTAAATTACCTGATGTCACTGAGATTATATATATAGAGTTTTCTAGGTCCTTGGGCCTAGTTACCTGATATAAGTGCCATTAAGAGGATCATGGAGATAAAGATAGGATCTCTATCTTTTGGAGATATAGATAGGATCTCTGTCTTTTCTTATTTTATTTAATCTTTATCTTAATGGTAATAAAGATAAGATTTCCTTTCCTATTTTATTGTAGTTAAATCCCTCGTTAATTGAGTATCTACTCGATCGATTGTAGTGCCGAGTCCGAGTAGTACACATGCCCCCAAGCTCTGAAGCAGGCTGTAAGAGCTTATAAGATGTTTTTATATAACCGAGCTTCATTATGCCCTGACAACCAATCATACTATCCAAGTTGCAGGTACTTTGAGCTCGTGGTTGATCTGAGGATGCTTAAGGTGTCTGGCCGAGCTCAAGATGCTTCAGATGCACGACATATCTGGAGATGCTCAAGGCATAAAGTTGAGATCAAGATGCTCTAAGCACAAGGCCGAGCTGAAGATGCTTTAGGCTCACGGCGTAAGGCTGAGCTAGACTCTCGAGCGGTGAGGCCGAGCTGAACATGATCAAGGCATAAAATCGAGTTGAAGATGCTCAAGGCAAGTGATCAAAAAGAGGATGCTCTAGGAATGAGGCTAAGCTGAAGATGCTCTAGGCTGATGGCACAAGGCTGAGCTAATGATACTCAAGGTGACATACATGGCCAAGGTGAACATGCTCAAGTCTCGAGATGCAGATGAAGACTCTCAAAGCGCGAGGCCGAGTTGAGTGTTACATAGTTGAGACTGAGTTTGTTGAGTTGAAGATACTCTAAGTGGAACTAACTAAGTGTAAGGTACTCAAGATCAAGTTGAATTCACTCAAGGAAGAATTGACCAATGGCATTGGAAATGCTCAAGGCAATTTAAGACACTCGAGGCTTTTGAGTGATTTCCAATCAATATGCCTTTTGTTCTACCAACTAGTCATAGTGTATTTTCATTGTTCACCATTGAAGGTGATTTTTTCCATGTTTGGATTTGATAATTCAAATGTCAGTGAAATACTTCCTTCTTTTGCGTATCGCAAGGTTAGGTGGTATTCGACTTTGGGTCCCTTGAACCGAGTGCCATTTGGTAGGTCCCAATCATTAATCAGTCAAGTGCCTTTTTGAGGGGCCTTGCCAAGACTGAGTAGTGTACATGCCCCCAAGCTTCGAGTCATGACGAGAAAGCTAATACGAGTAGAAGTACCCTGCCTTGGTTTCCTTGAACCGAGTGTTGGTCGTTCAATTTGCGCTAGGATGTTTAAGTGATCAACCTGGAATGCCCTTAGGGTCAATCCAGGATGTCGAGTGAAGGTCAAACTCGGCTTGTCGATGCATCAAGCTGGTATAACTAGGTGGTTAAACCGAATGTCATGGAGTCAATTTAGAAAATTGAGGATATGCCAGACTCGGCTTGTCGTTAGATCAAGCTAGATTGTCTAAAAAGGTCCAACTATAATGTTGAGAGGTCAAACCGGTGTGCCAAGATGTCAAGCTGGAATGTCGAGGTCTTTAACCGCGGGGCCAATCCATAACACCGCATGGAGGTCAGACTCAACTTGTCTTTGGATCAAGTCAGAATGTCGAGTCATCATCAGATTTGATGAATGGTCCAACCGAAAGCCCGGTAGGTCTAGTCGAAATGTCGAATCGTCAACGTCATTTTTAGATCAAGTTAGATGAATAGTGAAACCAAAAGCTGAGTAGGTCTAGTCGGAATGCCGAAGGGTCAAATTAGAATGCCAAAAGGTCAAACCGAAATATTGAGTTAGGTCATTTCTCAGCTTGTCGTTGGATCAAATTGAAATGCCTAAGTGGTCAACTCGAGGGAAAAGTCAATAGGTTAAACTGAAATGTTGTGTGATTCTCAACTTGTCTTTGGATCCAGTTGGAACGCTTAAATGGTCAAACCGAAATGTCGAGAGGTTAAATCGCAATGCCATGTAGATCAAATCGGAATGCCGAGAAGTCGAAGGGTCCAGTCGAAATGTTGAGTTGGATCACTTCTCAGCCTGTCATTGGATCAAGTTGGAACGCCTAAGTGGTTAAACCAAAATGCCAAGAGGTCAATTCGGAATGTTGAGTTGGCTCGCTTCTTAGCTTGTCGTTGGATCAACCTGGAATGCCTAAGTGGTCAAACCGAAATGCCGAGATCTTAATTCAGAGTGTTGAGTTGGCTCGCTTCTCAGCTTGTCGTTGGATCAAGCTGGAATGCCTAAGTTGTCAAACCAAAATGTCGAGACCTTAATTCAGAATACCGAGTTGACTCGCTTCTCAGCTTGTCGTTGGATCAAGCTGGAACACCTAAGTGGTCAAACCAAAATGCCGAGATGTTAATTTGAAATACCAAGTTGGCTTGCTTCTCAGCTTGTCGTTGGATCAAGCTAGAATGCCTAAGTGGCCAAACCGAAATGTCGAGATGTTAATTTGGAATGCCGAGTTGGCTCGCTTCTTAGCTTGTCGTTGGATCAAGCTGGAACGCCTAAGTGGTCAAACCGAAATGCCGAGATGTTAATTCGAAATGCCGAGTTGGCTCACTTCTCAGCTTATCATTGGATCAAGCTAGAACGCCTAAGTGGTCAAACTGAAATGCTGAGAGGTCAATTTGGAATGTTGAGAGATCTAACCAGAATGCCGAGAGGTTAAACTGGAATGCCGAAAGGTCAAACCATATTGCCGAAAGGTCAAACCAGAATGCCAAAAGGTTAAACTGGAATGCCGAAAGGTCAAACTGAAATGTCAAGTTTTAAGAGATACTCAGGGCACGAAAGACTAAGCTAAAGGTGCTTCAAGCTAAGTGTAAGATATTCGAGGTAGTGCTTGCTAGGTTAAAAATAGACCATGAGCCCAACAAGCTCTGAGCTTGAGTAAGCGAAAGAGTTTATAACCTTATATTGCGGAGTTTGATCATACTCAGATGGGTTGCCACAGTTAAAGATGCTCAAGGCCAATTTGGCTGAGTTTGAGAGACACTTAAAGTGCGAGATCAAGATAAGTGCTCAAGGCACGAAGCCAAGCTGAGAACGCTCGAGGCGCAAAGCTAAGCTTTAGGTGTCAATCCAAGATAGGTTGAGCTCCTAGCATGTACTGTTGTCGAAAGTTCAAGTGTGAGGCTGTGCAATAATGCTTGGTTCCTGGTATTGCTAGCTTGGTTTGGTGCCTGACAGTGCAAGGATTTGCCCTAGGCCAAGTCCAAGTTGATAGTGCTGGAAGTTGACGTAGGTAGTGATCTCTGAGGTGGGCTAAGTAGGGTGACCCTCGAAGGTTGACAAAGCACATCTTGCGAAATAATTGTTATATATATTTCCCAGAAGTCGATTCGTTAAAGTCACTAAGGAAGTCGATCTTCGGGATTGGATCAAAGTCGTCTCAAATGCAGTCACAAGTTGGCCGAAAAAGGCGATGTGCTGATCCTTTAGGTTTGGTGTAGCCTCGGTGATGTTGTGCACTTTGGAGTAACTACTAAATTGATAGACCTTGTGTTTTCGATAGATCTCATGTCGATATTCCACTATTTTAGGTCGTCGAAGATGACAAGTGGTGCTAGTATGTGTAGTTGTCGATCGTCATTCGAATTCTCCGCAACCGAGGGGAGTAGAACATAAATCGGTCTAAGAGGGAAGGCCACATATTGGTCCTGCAACTTCTTTAAACAAAGAAAAACCAATGCAAAGTGTATTTCATATAATATCACTAGTCAATTAGTTCATCTGTTTCCCATATTTGAGCCGTAACAATTTGTTGACATGACTATGAGTGTTGAATTAGTTGCGACATGCTTGACTTAGTTGCCTCTTCCTTCTTTTTTGTTGTTGTATGGGAGCGTAAATGTTTCGCTTCACCGTTTACACATTGTGTTGGAGATAGCTTTTGCAAATGAGAAACAACATGTATGCCAGCAAGCACTTTGAGAGGGACACCAATATATAAAGATCATGATAATAGTGGCGTTTTGTCTCATGGGCCATTGTTTAAGGTGGAGCATACCGATTGCCTTGAACTCATTTGGGGTTTGAGTTTGCACCTTGTGAGGTGAAGGATTCCCCCTGCAAGAATGTTGCTTCAAAGACAAAACCATGTTAGCAGGGAACAAAATCTCGAAGCTAAGATTCCATAGAAATTAGTGCTGCTTGTGAGTCCAATCGTGTCTTCTGGAGGAATTAATGGAATCACGGAGACGAGATGTGATCCATCATAATTTATTCTGAGTAGAACAGCCATTAATAGCTTGTAGTCAATTCAGAAAAGCTTGTATAAGGTTGTTGTGACGATGAGCAAATGAGTGTGTGCCACACCGGTTCACATGTGCGTAACTATGTTTCTTCTATTAACTCCATGTAGAGTGTGAGTAGAGCTTGTTACTGCACCATCTCCATGCGTAAGGGATTACAAAGGAAAAGGCAACAGTGAATATGATTCTCAATATTCAGTGCTAATGCAGCGACAAAAGGTACTGCGAAATTAGTGAGAGGCTCAAGCTTCCGTGCTCTGGTTGTGGCAAGCTTGACACAATCCAGTAGGATGAGGCCCCAATGATAATTTGATTGCGTCTGATTGCAAGCTTTGATTACTCAAACTAACAGGTTATAGAGAAGCCTGCTCTTTATTGGTGATCCGAGGTAGATTAGCTTCTTCTACATCAATCGTGTTTGCCAAATTCTCAAAGGAAGCCTTGCTAAGGCATGTGATATTAAATGCTCTGACAACATAATTGAATGTCATGCACGAACAAATTAATATGAGACTACTGATATGGAATTTTATATGACTGAATATCATTTAGATAAATTATTAAAACTTCCTGTTAGCAAGGGTGTTGTAGCCATGGCAGTATCTGCTACAGAAGCCATGTCCGAGTCTGGTATGATGTATCATCACTGGTCAGGTGTCATTGAAACCTTTTTCTTTACAGGTTTTGAAATCCCTAATGCCTTCACAAGCTCATCACTAGTCTCTTAACCTCAATGTCATGATATATAGCATAATGTCAAGAAATATGCATGCGTACTTCATAAATCTAGCATAAAGGTACAGCCGTTTATTCATGACATGGATTATGATCAAATGTAATAATGAGTAAGTAATGAACTAATGACATCCTATATGTGTTTCTATTGGATGGGATTTTATTTGATGTTGCCGTCACATCTTTGAATATATTGCATCATGCCATGCTTTATTATATAAATATTAGGCATTAGATGATACATCAAAATATTAGGCATTGATTTTTGAATCAAGTCATCATGCCATCTTGTTTCAATATATCATGATATTATTATATGCTAACATAACATTGTAGAATAAGCAAGATTTGCTAGTATCTGAGTAATTCAAGCATCGTGCCCAATCTTGGTGTAGAAATTAAAGACTCGATTTATTGGTCCTATCTCATTGAATATTTGCATATATAATTCATGAAAAAAGCTGGGCAATTGATGCCAAAGAATTAAACTGGCACTAACCTCTTATGCCAGTTGTGATAGGATTCTTGATGAAAAATTAGATATGATATTACCAAATTGAAAAAGGCATTCGTCCTGGATATATGGATTGATCTGATCATTCATCCTTGCTTCTTTGCCAATTTTTCCTTCCACTCCACTAGTTTATCATTTTATGGTGGCCGAGGAAAGTTTACCTCGGCCCCACGGTGGGCGCCAAATGTTCCTACCAAAATTGGCAGAACCTTGTTTGCGGTGTCGCTACTCCTTGTGCTCCTCCAAGTACGGTGGTGGGGTGTACCTGCAATGACACTCCGATGCTCAAGTTAATGGCGTAGAGGTAGGAGATGGGTATCACCATTAGACTAGAATTCATATTAAATTACCTGATGTCACTGAGATTGTATATATAGAGTTTTCTAGGTCCTTGGGCCTAGTTACCTGATATAAGTGCCATTAAGAGGATCGTGGAGATAAAGATAGGATCTCTATCTTTTGGAGATATAGATAGGATCTCTATCTTTTCTTATTTTATTTAATCTTTATCTTTATGGTAATAAAGATAAGATTTCCTTTCCTATTTTATTGTAGCCGAATCATTCGTTAATTGAGTATCTACTCGGTCGATCAGAGTGTCGAGTCCGAGTTGTACAACTCCAAACTTCAATTTCTTGCATTTAAAGCTCCTATGTATGGAGGGGTTTCTCATTTTCTTGAGTTTTGCTACTGTTCATGGAGTATTCTCCATTATATTTGATTGTTGGGCATGGGTATCCTCTATCTCATGTGTATTGGCTTCATTGTGTGAAAATACCATTGATTGCATTTTGGTACTGCTGCTGTGTGGAATTTATTTCGATTTTTGTTGTGCTCTGTTTTGGGGTTCTGAGATCATTTTTCATTGTAAAACGACCTCTGGAATTACCACAAAAAGTTTCGTAATTTTTCGAATTCATCTAAAATTTTAATTTAATTAATTTTGATGTTACCCTGAATCTGCCATAAGAATGAAATTGGATGATTAATTTTCTAAAATAGAAGTATTTTAAATTTGGGAGCCATGGAACTCTTCTAGGAAGAATTTAATGCATCTATGAATTTTTCCATGATTTTATAAAAAAATTTAATATTTTAATTTGATATATTTGTGGGAAAATTGAGTTTTTCCCTGCACTGTATTTTAATTGGAAAATATACTTTTCATGCTCAATAATTTCTGAAAAAATTATATATCCTTAAATATACCGTTTAAAATGTGTGAAAATTTTATCTTCATTTTTACAATGAATATAATAATTATTTCGAAATTAATGATGCATACTCTGTTTTCTGGCTGCAAGGAAAAAGAAATAGAAAAGGGGCATTTTTCGTGTTCAATAAATTCTGAAAACTTTATATATGTTATATACGATATTGTTTAGTGTAACTAAAAATTTTCATAAAGTTATGAATTGATTCACTATTTTTCATAATTGCTAGACTCTGTTTTTCTGCAAGCTTCCAATATTGAAATTAAAATTAAAAATCTTATTTATAGAATGAATCTTGAGGAGCTAAATTTATGTGTCATTGTGTTCGTGATGTGAAGTGTCTTTGTTAAAAATCAGAGAATTCCGGATTGAAATAATGTGTCAAATAAATTTCGCTTTACTTGTACAACATGCTTACTTTATTGAATTTTGGTCTTAAATTAGTTGTTGAAGCTTGTTGGTTGATCAATGTGATTCATAATTGTGGGTTATACTACCTAGAAAGGAGACCTATGCAATTTAAATTCAATGATTTATTTTATTGCAATTGTATGTCTTCATTTAATTGTCAAATTGTTTGTATTTTAAGATTTTCGTAAATTGCCTAATTGCTATATATTGAACTGTTATTGGAGACCGGGAGGAGTGTGACCTTCGGGCAATTGTGTGCTGGAATTTAAATTGTTTGCGTGTGTGAAATTGTATTGATGATGTTGTGATTTGGTGATAAGGGTCATAGATTCCTTATGGAAGGGAAGCAAGTGGACTCTAGTGTGTGTGCATTTGTGAGATTAGATTTTATTCTAATAAATCATGATATTCACTATTGAGAATAGTGAATCAACATTTAAGAAAGAGTGTGAACAATATAACTTTGGACTTAGTAAATGATTAGTTACCCTATACGTATGATGTGGATACTCTCAAGTGGACTTAGATGAAGCCTTTAGGACCTTTGTTTGGATGTTGAGATTATGAACGTAAAGTTTGCATAAGACTTGAGAGGTTGAGGATATACATAAATCTTAATAAGATGTTGGGAATCATGAAATGGATTCATGATGTTTGTGGTGGTGCTTGATGTACTTTTCATGTGGAACGTGTTGTGATATCAATGCATTTGTTGATGATTGTAATTTGAGGAGGAAGAAGGAGTATCCTTCTCTTTTCTTGTTGTGACAAGGCCATATTGGACGAGACGTGTTCGTGGTGTTGATCAGCATGCAATTCTAGGAATGCATGATTTGTGGTGGCTAGCCGTAGAGGCAAGCGTTTAAACCGTCGTGTGTTGGAGTTCCATCTGTAATAAGTGTTGAAATTGTGGATGATGGGATTAGTAAAGTTTGACCACTTGAGGTGGCTAAGAAGATATGGATCTTCATTGTTTGTAGTGGAGCGAAAGGCGTGGCTTCGTACTCATGATGTTGTCTAATTGCCATCAAGTACCGGTAACAGAGGAACCCACACCGACTTGTAAAGGATGACCCCGGTGAGGAGAGCCATGTGATGGGTCAATCCTATGTGGATCTTGGTACCTGAGGTATGCTCGCTGACTTGCTGTTTCTTAGGGATGTGGCACTGAGTTGTGATGGATTTGACAGAGCCGACTTGGCAACCTCAATTAATGCGAGGCTTAACCGAGTTTGGTGAGACCCTGTCATAGTGCTGTGGCAACTGGTGTACTCCCAATCGTCATCCAGTCTAAAAATATTGTAAGACCACTGAGTTCTGGGAGATCCAGTGGCAGCGGATCCGAGGTGTGATGTGATGAGAAAATAGTGGAAAATGCGATTAGTTTCGAGAGAAATATTCATTAGAAATTACATCGTCATGAATAGTAGGTTGTTGTGTGACCGAAAGGTCTTTCATTTGTGACTGAAAGGTCTTTTGTTTGTGGCTTTAAGGAGGTGAGAGACTCACTCCACACGCCTTTATTTTTTTAGAGGAGGCTGGATGATTATATGTGATCGTCAGAGTTGGAAGGGGAAGGCTACAACAAGCACTAAGGATGTGGATGGACTTGTTAGAGTTAAAGGAAATTCTGAAGATGTCTCACGAGTTTTAGTTGGGTATATGGGTTGGTTTTCTTTGAGTCACTGCTCAGAGTCTCAATCCTTTTCTTGTATAAAGGGTGTAAACTAGATTTTCATTTTATGATGTACCATTTCTTATATCTGAAATTTCAAGGATGTAAAAGTGTATTCAACTTAGTATAACAGAATTGTTTAATGATAGAATTTTGGATGTTTAAAAGAAGTTCTATTATGTTTTAATGGGTTACCGTGGAGTTGATGTCTCGGATACTTCGATTTTTGGTTTATTAAGAAATTTATTTCAATAAAAGGACGCTTTTAGATGAATGACAAGTTAACAAGGATGTTTATCTTTTGGCGATAAAAGTAATAAGGTTTGAAGGTTAAAAAGGGAAATCAATTTCCTCGAATTTTGAAGGTTATTTTATAATTGAGAATTAAATCATTTTTGCTAATAAAACAAATAAATAGAAATTGCTTAAAAGTAAAAAGGGGGGTGTCAAAGTAAGAAATATATTCCTTACTAAGGTTTGACTAGTCCTTGACCAAAGTCAAACTTTAAATTAAATTTAGTCTAATTAATTGTTTTCATTATTACTTATTTTTAACCATCAACCATTTATTTTAATACTCACAACATTTATTCAAATTTAAAACACAATAAAATTATAGAAATACACTAGGATAATAAGTTGCAAATTTTGGGATGTTATAGACCATGGGTCAACAATTCTTGAGTGGGCTTTCGCCTTTTTCCAAAAAATTAACAAAAATTACTAACAAACTTTTTCTTTATTTTTGATATTCTTATTTTAATTTTTTAACTTTAATTTAAAATAGTTTTAAGTCAAATAAAATTTGGACCAAACGTAATTTCAGAGTGATTTCTATTTGAATGACAAATTTTACACAAACAATATATAAAAGTTAAACTCTTAAAATAATTAATGAATGTACAGAAAATTAATCTTAAAATATTATCCTATACTAATTCACATTTATTAGTTTCTCTTTCTTCTTTCATTTTCTATCACACTCTATCTTTCTTCAACTAATACACAAAAAAATAAGATATATTTTATATAAGAATTGATAATTTACTTAATACAACGTATAAAAACTGTTACTGCAGCTAGAATTCCATTATAAAATTGAAATACTAACGACAACACATTAAAGTAATTGATTGCAAATATATTTCTATGTTTCTTAAAATTTATTTCTAACAATGGCAACCAATGTGAGACTTGAGGAAATTAATTAATAGATATATACAATCTACAAAAAAAAAAAAAAAAGTACAAATGAAGAAAAAAAACATTACAATTTTATGCATTTACGCCAAAGGTTGCAACCATTGCCTTTGTTGTAAATCCAGCTGTAATATATTATAGTAATTGATTAAAATATATTTATGTTTTCATTTTTTTTTTCTATTCATGGTAACGTATACATAGCATAAAAGAAAAGAACATTAAAGGAAAACAAATCATTACAAAAATCAATATAGTAGAAAGCAACATTATTTTCTCACTGAACATATTAGAACGTTTGCTCCATAAGGTTGCACCCATTACCTTCATTCCTATATATATACATTTCAATCCCCTTGCAATATTTGAAGAAAATTTCATTAACCAAATAGTTATCTCCTCCACTCCTTAATTATCAATCACCGTATCATATAGCTAGAGCCATGACAGTGAGCTCCGATTGCTTCAGTTCATTGCAAATCGAATTGCTTTTAACCATCATTCAATGGTGAAACACTCTAACATAGGGCAGTTGTTGAGGAAGAATCCTACTCCGATAAACTCATTCTCGTGCAAAGCTACATTCATGAATATAGCTTGAGTCTTTGAAGCCATATTCATGTAGTTTTGTTAAGACTAAAATGCTTATCTTTCATACACAAAGAAATTTCTTTGGGTTGGATGGAAGTGAGACTCACTGCTATCAAGGCTTTGCTTTCCAACTGTAAAAAGCTTGAGTCTTTCAGTTTTAAAAGGTGTTGGAATTCAGACAAGTTCGACCTACACAAAGAAGAACACATGGGTGTAACAAAGTTCGTCTTGGACAAGTGCCATTTTGAATATGATTTTTTCAATGTCAATGCATCCCATCTGAAAATTCTCAAGTACTGCATGTGGATGAACTTTTTCATCACAAAAATTTATTCACCTGTAATGGAAGAGGCAGATGTTGACTTCTCTCTTGAATATGGATTCAAAGGGCATGGTCATCCTCTTTGCAATCTGGTGGAACATCTCTGTAGTGCTAGAGTTTTGATTGTATGAAGTTTTGTGCTTCAGGTATACATTATTCATCACCTTTTCTCTCTCAAAATTAATTTCTTAATTGTACGTTATCATATATTATATACTAGTTTTATAATTTTAACTTTCACTCTTTTGAATTGCTCCATTTTTGTTTGGCTGAATTGAAATATGGAATTACAAAATGATATCTAGATTGTTTCAATTAATGTTTTGTATGTGATGTGCTAAGGTTATTCCTAGTGGACCCAAACCACTACATATGCATTGTGACATGCTTGTGCGGCATTTGATACACCCATGTGATGTGACAAGTTGTGTTACACCCATGTGTTCTTCTTCACCTTGGTCGAACTTGTCTGAGTTCCAACACCTTTTAAAACTGAAAGGCTCAAGGTTTTTACAGTTGGAAAGCAAAACCTTGATAGCATTGAGTCTCACTTCCATCCAACCCAAAGAAATTTCTTTGTGTATGAAAGATAAGCATTTCAGTCTTAACAAAACTACGTGAATATAGCTTCAAAGACTCAAGCTATATTCATGAATGTAGCTTTGCATGAGAATGAGTTTATCGGAATAGCATTCTTCCTAAACAGCTGCCCTATGTTAGAGTGTTTCACCATTGAACGATGGTTAAAAGCAATTCGATTGGCAATGAACTGAAGCAATCGAAGCCCACTGCCATGGCTCTAGCTATATGATATGATGATTGATAATTAAGGAGTGGAGGAGATAATTATTATGTTAATGAAATTTTCTTCAAATATTGCAATGGGATTGACATGTATATATAAGAACGAAGGCAATGGGTGCAACCTTATGGAGCAGACGTTCTGATCTGTTCAGTGAGAAGAAAATGTTGCTTTCTGCTATATTGATTTTTGTAATATGATTTGTTTTCCTTTAATGTTCTTTTCTTTTATGTGAATTCTATGTATATGTTGCCATGATTAGAAAAAAAATGAAATCATAAATATAGTTTGGTAGGAAAAAAAGAAAAAATGCCAAGTCCTACCATGTAATAGTCAACAGCAGCACCATGACAGGTCTGTAGCATTTCAATGAGACCTCCAGAGTTATCTTCACATGTGATTGGCTTAAGTGGAGCAGATGAAAAATATTTTTTCAAGACTAAGGAGTTGCACTTGTGATCAAGAGGAGAAAATTCTGCTCTATGTAGACAGCTTCTTGCTTTCCTTCCTTCATCCGCATCTGCAGAATTTAAAAGAACGAAGGTCAGAGACAAACCCGTGACTTTCAAAGAATGAAAGATGAGATAAAGACAATTTGCAGACTGATTAAGAAAAGGAGTAATAAGGAATAGGGAACCTTAATTTTTTTACATACAACGGTTAGGTTGGAGCTCACCAGGTTAGGTTGAAATTCCTATACTTTGAGGAATATTTCCTTCTAACATATTTTCTCCTAAATGCAAATGAAACAATTGACAGAGGTTCTATATGAAGGCTCTTATCTCTCCTAATAGCTTGTTTGATCTTAATATTAACATTTGCATCAAGCTGGCCGTTCAAAGTAGAATAAAACACAACCCCCAAATCTCACAGAGGTTCTATATGAATCCACATGACTGCAGACAAATTAACAAGACACATAATGTAATTGGCAAACAAAGTAAGGGATTAAGATAGTAACCTGCTGCTATTCTTCTGCCAACTTGTTGTTTGGTACCCAAGTAGCTGACTTTATGATGGTGCAAGTATGTGCCAAACCTCCTTTGCAGAGTATCCTTCAAAACCAAGGCAAAAACATAAGTCTGGAAAACCATATGAGAAACCCACTACTACTACAACTAATAATTATGTATAAAAGTACCTGAAAGTTAATGATGTCAAAAACTACCTTTCAGTGATGTTGGGGCTACTGATTGATATAATGGACCATAAGAACCTCCCCAACAAGTTGTAACAACAAAACAAATCAATATATAGTAAGAGGTCTTCATAAAAAATATTTCTATCCCAATTTTTTTTGTCAGTAAAAAAGTTATATTATAGAATAGCCTTCATAAAAGTTGTATGAGAGACTAACCAAAAGTAATACATTGCAGTAACTATACCAGAAAGAAAAAATAGTTTCTGTGAAAAGATCTTATGTACTCGCCCCCCTCACAAGTCCAAACCAACAAAATCCCAACCTCCCTATATTTCTTGTATACAAGGTACCTCTTCTCTATGTGAAAAATAACCAGAAAGCAAAACACAGAAGAGCCATTACAGAACCGATTTAATCAAGTGCTACATACAACTACTAACATATTCCCAAATCATCCTTTGCCACTGGTTTCCTTTAAACTGATATTTCAATCTTGTGAATTGCAAGTGAGTGAGTGACATTCACGTTTGTATTCGTGCTTCGTGAATCAAATACCGTAACTAGTGAACATGTTTACATCATAGGTTGAGAGCTCGAAAAAGGAAAATAAAATTAGGAATGTGCCTACGGATGCAAAAGTGAGTAACCATCCGAGTCATTTTTCGCCTTTAAGAAAAGATCAAACCCTAATTTTGCCTCGAGCTCTTCCTCAAAGGTGCGGTTTAGCTTCTGCTTCCTTGATGCCGTGGTGTCTCTCTAGTCTCGTCTTCGACCATCACCACTCATTGTTGCCAACGAGATTGAAGGTTCTTCGTGAAGAAGGGGACGACGCAATGACGCACTGTAATAATGAGTGGCTTCAATTGAGAACCTAGAACAGAGTAAGTGGATTCAATTGGGAGAATAGGTTGGTGAGTGAAAGATTCATTTGGAGAGTGAGAGATTGGGTTCAAGAGTGAGATCTAGGGTTCTACTGCGAGCGTGTCGAGAATACAAGTGAAATTTTATTTGGGATTTATGTTTTACTCACATAGGTGCGAGAGAGGTGAACATTTATTTAGGATAAGCATCGGATTATGCGATGTTAATACTAATTAAATAATATTAAAAATCTATTTTTACATAGCGTCGGCTAATTCGACGAATATAATTAAAAACATTTTCAAAATAAAATTAAATTAATTCCAAGCGTCGGTTTTTATCCGAGATAAACAATAAAAATATTTTAATAAATAATGAAACTAATATTAAGCGTTGGCTAAGCCAACACAAATGAAAAATTTCGAAAATTAAATAACAAGTAATAAATCACTATAGTGTCCGTTAAGAGTCGGCTTGGCCTACTCTATTAGCGTCCACTATGTGACCTACACAAATGTATTGCAACTATTTCCCTACATTCTTGTAGATGAATTCAAGATTGAGAACTCATTTAAGTGATAGAAATGATGTTAATGACATGAAGCTAGCATGCATGCTAGCACTTTGACCAAGCGCTTCCATGTACCTCAACTTTAATTGTCACTAACAACACCATTTCTATCACTTGATGAATTTGCAATTCTTGATTTCATTCCCATCATGCTTGAAACTTGGAGTAAGGCCAAATCATGATGGCAAAATGACACACAGTATACATGTTGAGCATGACAAGTCATAAAATTGATTTTGGACTCTTTTAGAGCTAAATTTGATTTTTTGCGTGTTGCATATCATTGATGGACTTCCTCACGTTACAAGGTTGTTTTTATTGTTCCTTGTAGCTTTTTCTAGGCTTTTGAAGGTTGATCAATTTTCTTCAATGAGCTTATAATAATGGAGGTGGAAGAGAGCAAGGTACTAAACGATATGCAACAAAAGAAGCTTACTTAGAAGAAACTGTCCTTTCTCCTAAGTAAGCTTCTTCTGCTGCATATCACTTAGTACCTTACTCTCTTCTAATTCCTCTAGGATAAGTTTATTCTCTTTCTTAATAATTTGATCCTCCTTCAAAAGCCTAGAAAGACTTGTGCTGATAAATCAAATCCTCTGCCACTGTGTAACATCCCAAAATTTTAACACTAGAAAATAAATAAATAAATAAATGAAAATATGATATAATAGCTTTTAAAATGTTGGAGAAATTAATTTAATTAACTTAATTCATCTAATAGCTTAAAGCGCTCTTAAAAAAAGAAGAAGCTTAAAGTGCTCTAGAAATAAAAGAAATAATTAGAAATCATTTAATTTAGACTTAAATTAGAGAAAGTCAACTTAAGTCAACACAGTCAACCAAAGTCAAGGGAAGGAGTAGAGGTCAACTCATTAATGGCACAATGGTAAGTAAAGCTTAGAATTAATTTTAATAGGCTCAATTAATAACTAATGAGTCTAGAGCATACTAGATTAATAAAATAGATTACTTTAATGATTGAGGACTTTAGCATCCTAATTAAATTAAGTGATACTAATCAACTTAGTGTTTGATTAGGAATTAATAGACTAGCTTAGTGTTCTAGAAAATTAAATTAGATTAAGCCTAAGATTAATGACCCTAAACAACATGACACATATTGTGCCAACCCTAAAATAAGAGAAGCCTCTCCTCCCTCACTCATTTGTGTCGCCAACCTCAAGAGAGAGAGAGAGTCTCTCCTCTCCTCCATTGTTGCTCACTTAGAGCTCCATTCTCCACCTCAAGCTTTGAGCTTTTTGGAACCAAACTCAAGGGGCTTACTCTAGAGATCAAGAGTTACATTCTAACCGATTGAAATTTGATTTCACTAAGGTATGGGGGTTTCTATCTTCTTTCATGTCTATTGTGCTGTTTTGGTAGAAATCCTCCATGGGTGTGGGCTCTTAGAGCCATTTCTTCATTATTTGGTGTGGAAAGTTGTGCACATAAGTTGTTTGTGGAAATTCAGCACTGACATACTTCTCAAATTTCAATTCTGCGTTTGATTAGTGTACTGTATGATGAAACTAAAATTATAATTCAAAAGTAGACTTTTGAGGCATATGAATCCATATAAAATACGTTAAATTTCGATGAGAAATGAATTTATTAAGAATTTTACAAAGTGACCCTTCTGCTGATTGTTACGTTTTGACCTTTCTGTGTTGTTTTGGAAACTGGTACTGTTAAAAAGATGATATTGAAATTTGGGTGATACCACTGTAAAATAGACATTTTAAGCTTTAAAATTTGGGGTCACCCATCAATTAACTCATTGAATTGCCTTGGAAACTAGTGGAATAAGAGAGGGTATGTGTAGTGATTTCCGTTTTCTGTCTTGTCTGAACATGCCTTAGTAAAACAAGTATTTCTCCTTGTGTGGTTATCTTTTTATTATGAGTGATACCTTTTCCGAAACTAGACACACAACGATTTTTATATTAGTAAAGTTTATAAAATTTGGTTAAGAATTGAGTGAGAAATATATTTTCTAAGAAAGGGTACTGCACATTATCAAAACAAAGCAGCTGCTACCTTTTAAATTTTTATGAATATTATAGATTTTTGTCAATTCAACACAATGATTTTCAATTGGTTAGCATGTTGACTTCTTCAAAAAAATTTACTTTATTTATTATAATTGTTGACTATTTGATTAACATTTTTTGTTATTTTAGTAAATTTGGTTCATTTCCTAATCCATTGTTCTAAGTTTCAGTTGTCACACATTGTCGTTCTCCTAAACACTACACAAATTTCCATTTAAATGAAAGACGAAATTAATTGTCCATTTAATTTTGTTTGATCAAAAGCCACAAAAAGCCTTAACCGTTGGTCCTACAAAATAGTCCAGTCCAAGTTAAAGCCCACACACTACAACAATATCTTTTTCTGTTGTAAGACACAAACACTTGAATTGAGAAATGGCCAAAGCCCTAACATTATTCTTCCTCTTAGTGAGCTCCTTCACTGTATTTGCTCAAGAGTTTGAAACTTTTCGACATAGTCCTCATCACAGCCCACTTGCTACTCCACCATACCACCACCAACACCATGAAAATGACCACCACCATCACATCCACAAACATGGTCACCGCCACCACCACCATTCTCCTGCTCATGTTCCCTTAGTAAAGTCACTAGTTCTCCCTCCTAAAAACAAACCAGCTCACCCTCCACACCACGACAACCTTCACCACCACTCTTCGACTCCTGCTCCTCTTCCTATTGGGAAGACTCCAGTTCATCATCATACTCACCCACCAGCTCAACCCCCGCACCACCACCACCACTCTCCACTTCCTGCCTACTCTTCTTGATGAGTAGTCATTAAATAACCATCCTACTCGCCACCCACATCACCTTCTCTCGGCATCACCACTGCCACCACACTATGGGTCACACTCATACTTCTGTGAAGAAAATCTCAGTTCCGCTTTAAACACCTTATTCATAGCGTTAGACACATTTTAGAACAATTCCCCACTAAAGCTTCTGTATTACGTTAAATGAAACTATTTTATTTCAGTGATTTGTTCCGTTGTCTAGGATTTTAGGAAAGGGTCATGTGGCTAAAGTTGCACCAATGCGGTTCTATGCTTAAATTATAGACAATAAGAATGTCTACAATAGATTTTGCTTGTATTAAAGGATATAATTTAATGGTTATCGTACAATATTCAAATGTCCATTTGAATTTATTTTATTAAAAGTTTTTTTTTTGCCTATATTCATTTTTATCCACATAACTATGGCAAATATTTGCCAAATGTAGGTGCTAAAATAAATGAATTCAAATTAGTATCATTGAAATAGAATACTCAAGATGAATTCCTTAAAATAAAAATGGCTATAACACATTAATTTTCTAATTATTTATGAAATTAGAAAGTAAAAGAAGAAAATTGTATAATGACACAGGATAATGATTTAGGACAAAGCTGAATTGTAACATAACATGTGCCTTTTGTGTTCTTTTTTTTAATTAAAATTAGAATTTCCCCCCAATAACCAACACAATATAGGTTACTATAAAGAGGTCAGAGTAGATTATGGATGTGAAAATCAAACTTTAGTTAGGGAATATCATTAAAAGAACATATGGTTTGTCCTGTGATTTTATACTTTATTGTCGACTGACTACTTTGTTTATTGATAATTTGAATTTTTGAATGAAAGTTATAAGATAAAGGATTTTACCAACGCAAACAATTATACAACTTTGGTCTTCAATCCTTGATTACACAAAAGAAAGTTTACTTTAACGTGTTTTCTAAATAAAATGTACGATATCAACATGTATACTTCGTTCTGTTTTCAGTTTTTTTATGTTTTTTTCTCTTTGTCACATATAAAAATGGTTGTGACTCCCTTAAATATATCCTCTAAGATTTATGAGATTGGGAGCCATGTTATACCAATGAAGTTTTTGGTTTGAATTCTATTCTCCTTAGATCAAGTCCCTGATTTTATAACTATAAACAATCTTTCTTGAACAAAATTTCATAATGTGCAAACTTTATACTCTATGGAGCTAAACATTTTAATATCCTTGAATTTATACAAAGATTTGGGATGTATTCAGGAAAAAGAAAAAATCATGTTAACATGTTCTCCCTTCTTAATTGCTAACATTTTGAAATTTATTGTTGAAGATAATTGCCTTTAACATTATTATGAAAAATAGAAATGCAAACTAATTAAAGAGAAGTCCACTAAAAGACCAACTAAATATATGTTTAAACGGTTTGAAATATGGATGATTATTTTTTTCTACGTTCTCTCAAATAGATACAAAATAATTATTTTTAATATGTTTCTTATAGAAAACACTTTTTTCCTTTAAAACAATAATTGTCTGAATTTATTAATTGGGTGAATGTACGGAAAAAAACAGTTTGACTTGTAAAAAAAAAGAATATTTTATCTAACAATTTATGATTCAATTCATAAGTCTTTGAATTAAATTTTGATGAAATTCAAAATAATTTTGTTAAATAGATTCATTGCTTGACTTCCTATTTTTGGTCAAAATTTTAGAGTTAAACACTCATTTTTACTTACAGAAATAATCAATTAAATTAATTTATAGTTACTTGGGTATAACTAATAAATTAGATAACTTAATTTCAAAATATTAAAAAATAGTTCAATTTTGAAATTATATATTCCCTTTTTTAAAAGGTTGTCAAGATAATAACATGATTTCATGTTTTAAAATGAAAATAACTTGTTTTATTTTTTAAATTAGGTGATTGTACTGAAAAAAAACATAGTTTGACTTATAAAATAAATATATTCCATCACATAATATATAATTCAACACAAAATTTCTTAATTTAAGTTTTCTTAAAATTGACAAATACCACATTAAATACATTCAGATTGTTGTTTGACTTCCCTTTAATAGTCAAAATTTAAGAGTCAAGTACTAAATATGAAGATCGGTAGTATGAAAATTTGCAAGAGATTATTACCAAAGAAATCAATTCAGCACACTGATTTTGACTTGGTTAGCATGTTGATATCTTCAAAAGTTTTGAATTTATTTATTACAATGGTTGACTATTTGATTGACATTTCTTGTCATTTTAGCAAATTTGGTTCATTTCCTAATCCATTCTTTTAAGTTTCAATTGCCACGCATAGTTGTTCTCCTAATCACTACACAAATTTCCATTTAAATGAAAGATGAAATTAATTGCCCATTTAATTTTATTTGACCAAAAGCCACAAAAAGTCTTAACCATTGGTCCTATAAATTAGTCTTGTCCAAATTAAAGCCCACACACTACAACAATATCTTTTTTTGTTGTAAGGCACAAAAACTTGAATCGAGAAATGGCCAAAGCCCTGACATTATTCTTGCTGTTAGTGAGCTCCTTCACTGAATTTGCACAAGAGCTTGAAACTTTTCGACACAATCCTCATCACAGCCCACTTGCAACTCCACCACACCACCACCAACACCATGAAATTAACAACCACCATCACCGCCACAAACATGGCCACCGCCACCACCACCACCATTCTCCTACTCATGCTCCCGTTCCTTTAGAAAAGTCTCCAGTTCACCCTCCTACCTATAAACCAGCTCACCCTCTTACACACAAACCAGCTCACCGTCCACATCACAACAACCTTCACCATGAATATTCAAGATGAATTCCTTAAAATAATAGCTATAAAGTTTTGATTTTCTAATTATTTATGAAATTAGAAAGTAAAAAAAGAAAATAGGATCATGATTTAGGACAAAGCTGAACTATAACATAACATGTGGCTTTGGGTTTGTTACAACCCTTAGCTATTCCTGAGTGAAAGTAAGAGACTGTGTCCATGGACTTTGTCATGGGCTTGCCCTGAACCCAAGTGGGGTATGATGCCATATGGGTTATAATGGATAGACTCACCAAGTCTGGCCACTTTTTACTTATGAGATCTACCTTCTTAGTGGAGAGGCTAGCCAAGTTGTACATCCAAGAAACAGTCAGACTGCATGGAGTGGCTGCTGATATAGTTTTAGATAGAGACCCAAGATTCACCTCTAGATTTTGGGAGGCATTCTAGAAAGCTTTAGGGACTAAGCTTAGTACGAGCATTGCCTACCATCCTCAGTCAGATGGTCAAATAGAAAGGACTATCCAAACCTTAGAGAATATGCTTAGATCTTGTGTCCTAGAAGAAAAAGGAAGTTGGGATAAGCATCTACCTTTGATAGAGTTTGCTTATAACTGTAACACCCTGGAGGATATTACCTTTTGTCTGCTTATATTACTAAATTTTGAAAACCTAGAATATAAGAATATCAGAGTTAACCATGCTAAAACTGAAAGATAAACATATATTACATAAACAAAGCTAAAACAAATCTCTTGGCACTTATGTGCCTTACAAAACATAAGCAAGGTACTTATAACATAAAACCAATTCCCAAACATGGGTGATATAAAACTAGAAACATCTTCCTCCAAGCAAACAACTCCATGATCCAAGGTTCTCTCATGAAGCATCCACCTGCTTAACCTGTAAAAACATGAAACTAAAAGGGATGAGACATAATGTCTCAGTGAGTATTCCAAGGACTCCAGGCTGACTCTCTATTCTAGAGATCCTTTTCTTAACTCTCATGGCTTCTCTTTTCTTTTATTGATGCTTACACTCACAACTATTTCCTCATCATGTTACTTAGGCACTTAGAGTTGGTCTCCTATGCCAAATCCAAGGCCACTAGTGCACTAAGGTACCTAGACATCATTATTTTCTTCTTGACCACTCACTAGGGTCTCATTTTACTATACCATTGGATGGGAACGTGTATAACCTTTCCTTCCTCTGACCTGCCCAACTTGGGCTTACATCACCTTTCTCTGTGACGCATAACATCTTGCATACCTCTCTCGGTAGCTTACATTAACTTTCTATGGGTATAACCCCTCTCCTACCTCTAAGGGTAGTATCCAGCTACACACGTCTTCATCTAATGCATAGATACACCTTACATCACTCACCTAATAACTAGGCTCATGACTCTTCAAATACTTTAACATAGAAACATACATACATCATGCACATCAACATATCCTAGTTTGTTTCGACAACTGTGTGGTTTGCATTATCTCTTTATTTAAGTTTTCACTTCCATCGCCTATTTCATTACTTTGGCTCGGCTCTAGCCAACAAGAGGTGCCGCTCTTGCTACGACCTTTGATTAACCCACTGGTCCAAGTGGGTGACTTAACTCTGTTATGAAGAGGAGCCTTGTCTATTCTTCTCTACGAAGAACCCCTTCTCCCTAAGAAGAAGGTCGTTTTCCCCTATGGGTTTTAGGGTGACGGTCCCCGTCGCTCACCTCTAGGGGGCCTCTTAGCCCACTGATGCGACAACCCCTCACGAGTTGCCTAACTCATTCCTCACTCTTTTAAAACATATTTTATAAAAACTATTTTGTAAACCCTTCACAAACCATCTCACCTTGGTAATATAGGGGATTCTTAGCCTTTTGCACACCGTTGTACACCGAGCGTGCGGCTCTCGGACGTGACTAGTACCGGGGAAGGATTCTACCCTCTGTTACCGAGGAGATATCCTTTCTAAAACTATTCCTTTGAAACTGTCTTTTTCTTCAAAACCTTTTATGAAACTTAGGGGAAACACCCCATTCATAAACTTAGGGAAAACTCCCCACTTATTACTAAGAGGCATAGGTATAGTTTTAAGTGTTTTATTTATCTTTTATCAAAGAGTGTTTATCATAACACACAATCCCAAGCATATGCAACAACCACATGATTGCAATAAAGGTGCAAGCATAACATCATAAAACATCAAGGTACAAAGAGGAAATGAAGCAATAACAATTATACAAAGATCATACATAGATGATAAAGATATAAACATACATAAGCTAAACACATACTTCTCACATAGCTTCCAACCCCTTTCTGGAGGTTTCAAGCTTAGCCTAGCATGTTTCCACGCTTAGCATGACCCTCTGAGACTAAAAATCTCCACTTTGCACTTCTCAGGCTAAGCCTAAATCTGAGGCTCAGCCTCAAGTCCCCTGAAGCTAAAACACCAATCTGTGCATATGAAGGCTCAGCCCAAATCTGAGGCTTAGCCACAAGTCCCCGAAGCTCAATACCAAATCTATGCATTTTAGGCTCAAGCCCAAATCTGGGGCTCAGCCACAAGCTCGATTTTTAGGCAAAACGAAGGGAGTTACGATTTTTGCAACTCCTTGGCCATCCATGGCCTTCTAAATGCAACCTAAGCTTCTCATTCACTCATATAACACTCCTATTACAAAACCCAGCCCTTAAACAACCTAAACAACCTCTCAATCTCTCCCAACCACTCAAAAACCATCATAATCTTACTTAGGGATCAAAGAGGGGAAGAAGGGGATAACTAGAAAGCAAGAACTATGCAGGGATGAGGAAGACAAGGGGAGGAATCACTTACCTCGAGGTACTCGGATCTAAGCTCTGGGGTGTTGAGCCTCTGATCTCTTCTCCACTTTTCTCCTCTTCCTCTTCTTCCTTCTTCTCCTCCTTCTCTCTAACTCCTTTCTTTCTTTTCTCATTCTCTCTCTAACTTTCCCTTCTCCTTCTCTACTTAAACCGTGTATGTGTGTGGGTTTAGTGGGCCTTGGCTCCCCATCTGGGTCCTATTATCTTATTCCTGTCAACTCTTAATATAAGGTAACTATTATTAAGAGTGCCTATGGGTATCCTTTAACCATTAAATATATATAGACTATTCCATAAAGGAGGTCTCTTTATCATTTATTACTAATATCCATAAATTGGGGATGTTACAATAACAATAGTTTTCACTCTAGCATAGGTATGACACCTTTTGAGGCCCTTTATGGCTGCGAGTGTAGAACTCCCTTACATTGGTTTGAGTTGGGGGAAAGGTAGGTTTTGGGACCCAACTTGGTTCAGGAAACCACTGAGAAAGTCAAGATGATTATGGATAAAATGCTAGCTACCCAAAGTAGGTAGAAAAGTTATGCAGATAAAGGGAGAAGACCTATAGAGTTTGAGGAAAGCGAACATGTATTTTTTACGGTGGCTCCTACCATTGGCATTGGAAGGCCATCAAGGCTAAGAAGTTAAATCCCCGTTTCATTGATCCCTTTCAAATTCTAAAAAGAGTCGGTCCAGTGGCTTACCAAATTGTTTTATCACCTTCCTTGTCAAATCTTCATGACGTCTGTCATGTCTCCCAACTAAGAAAGTATGTCGAGGATCCTTCTCATGTCATTAGAATCGAGTCCGTCAAAGTGACGCCTAAACTTACCTTTGAGTCTAGACCTCTATGGATTATTGACCACAACACAAGGACCCTGAGGAATAAGACTATTCCTTTAGTCAAGGTTGTTTGGGAAGGACTCACCTAGAAGGAGACTACATGGGAGTTAGAGGACGAGAGCAGGAAGTCTCACCCACAACTCTTCACTGTTGGTATAATCTCCAACTTTTGAGGACAAAATTTGTTTAAGGTGGGTAGAATGTAACATCTCGCATTTTAAATAAAATTAATAATAATTGGTATATATATATGTATGTGTGTACATATACATAGACAGAAAGAGAGACAAAGTCTTTAAGTCTTACAATGAAACAATGTACTTAAAACTTTTCAATTAAAAAATTGTTTACTTTGAAAGTCATGAATCGTAATTTGGTTATTGATAATCTTTCAACTTAACCATTCAAAAAGTATCATAACATTTCATTTGAATTTAACAAAAATGCATTAAAACTATAAAGATTTTTTATATTATTATACAATTATCAATTTGTTATGAATGGTAAGATTTTTTTACTTCTATGATAATTTTTTGAAAGTCATATAAAAAAAATTCTATTTAGTTAATAATATAAAATGTCTTATACTGTTAGTGTAAACAAATCAAACTCATTATATTTTACTAAAGGCTTATATATGTTTTTAGTCCCTGATAAATTAGCGAATTTTGTTTTGGATCCCTAATAAAAAAATTCTTTGCACTGAGTCCCTAATAAAAGAATTTTTTTTTTTGGTCCTTGTTATTTTGTTTTAGTCCTTTTAATATATCTTTTTTTTCATTTAAGTCCTTATAATGTTTTGTTCATTTTTTATTAGTCCCTTTAAAAAATATTTGATAGGGACACATAACAAATGATTTACATGTTTTAGGAACAAAAACGAAAAAATAGATATATTAGAGGAACTAAAACAAAATAACAAGGACCAATAACGAAAATTTTGTTTTATTAGGGACTCAATGCAAAGAAAAAATTTATTAGGGACCCAAAATAAAATTCGTTAATTTATCAGGGACCTAAAATATATTTAAGCCTTTTACTAAATTTATATGAATTGTGTTTATTCATTTATATGAAATTTAATTGATCACATTTATAATAACTAATGCATTTACCAATAAAGATATGAACTACACAGGACTGAAAAAATTAAATGGATTATAACCTAGTTATTATAACTTAGTTTTGAATTAATTCTGAATTTTTAAAGTAAAAAAAATTAATAAATGTATGTTGAAATGTCCTTTTCTATGAAAATTTTGAAATAGTCAAAACAATAAATTATTTTATTAATTGTTTTAAATAAAATTTTAGAACAATAAATAAAAACAAAATATTATTTTTTTAGTTGTTAATAGAACTTATAAACTGAAAAAAAATGAACCAAATTATCCTTATGAGTAAATTACTCTCTCGTTAGATATGTAAGTACTAGACTCTCCTCCCATGTCATATGAAAATATATTTTTCTTTTTCTTGATGGATCAAAAATTACTACTCCTTACTCTACTTTTTTTTTTCTTTGATAAACAAATGATTTATTAAGAAAGAGTGCTATGAGATGAGGCACAAGTAATGCTGATCCATGCACCTAAAGGAGCGAAAATACACAAGAGCAAAAGTTGTACTGCATATAGTGCAGTTCAGGACCTTTTTTTTTTTTTTTAATGAACATGAGGCATGCCAAGGTAAAAATAATGATAGGCATCCCAACTAGGTTGACACCCCTGACATTATCTACCAAAAGCAGCATACCCAAATATTATTAAAGAAAAAGAAAAGAGAAAAAAAGCATGGGGGGACAAAGACCAAAACCATGAAAGGACAGATTACATAAACCTATAGTTAGGTAAGCCTATCCTATTACGTGAGAAGTCCTCCAAAATAAACTGAGGAGTAGAATCCCACAAAACAAATTCTTGTAAAGAAAGAGCATGGGAAGCTAATTTGTCTGCATAAGTATTGCCTTCCCTATAAATATGTGAAACTCTAAAGTTCATTCGGTTAATAAGAAAGAGGCAGTTACATCATCTATTCCTAAGTTTCCAAGGGACAAGCAAAGAACAGGAAATTTCAAGCCAAAGGTTCTTCCATCCACTAGCTAGGAGTCACATTCAAGCCAAAGGTTCTTCCATCCTCTACGAAAGGCAATTTCAATAGATTCCATAGCATCAATAAGCTCTGCTTGAAAGGAGAAATTCAGGCCTAGATTTTTAGCAAAACAGCCTCGAAAACAACCAATACCTATAACAAAGATATCCTAAGCAACCCTACGTGACTACACTAACAGGAAAAAACCCCAGCTTGTTTAGCAATAGTAAAAAGGCAAAAATCCCTATGTTATGCATAACCATAATGTCAAACCCAGGTGATGTCCCTATGTATGCAAGTGACAAGATGAAGAGGGTAACTTCTGATTGGTATGAGAAAGTCTCATGCAATCTATTGGATTGATACAACATTTGTTGTAACAAATGCCTTTATAAGTGAACCAAGTCCATGACAGGACTTTAATGTGTGCTATGACTGCAGACATATTTTGTGACTAAACTAATGAACCCCTCCTCCTTTGTCTTGCTTGGTGCAGAGCGGAGTTAATTAATGACAGTTGTCGTACGATGAGCTTTAGTGTTACTACAACCTGCAGGAACATAAGCCACTGGGGATTTCTTCTTCAAGGCTTTTGCACCAGAAGGGACGTCGTAGTTGATCAAACCCCAATTCTCCAAGAAAAAGGAAGACCCATATTTATTCTTCAAATGATGAACTTTCACACACACACATTCACTAACACATAACCTTATCTCATTAAAGTGAAAAAAGAGAAGAATTATATTATTTAATATAAAACATATAAAGCAAAAATTTATATTTATTGACACATAAATTGCCATATCATTCTTATCACCTGTTTTGAATTGACACGGTTGGCTACTATTCCAAGTTTAAATGTATAGTAACAGTAACCATTATTTTATTTTAGTTATCAACAAAAAAAATATTATTAACATATACACAAGGGTATTCTACCCAAAAAAGGCCTTAAGAAATGTCCGAAGGCTGTAATAAAAAATGACTAAAAAGAAACATTTAATTTAAATATATTTACATGTCATTCAGTTTTAAATTATTTATGTTAGTAAGATCATTGATTTTTGTAGTGATTACTAACAAAGTAAAATTGAGCCAAACACTTTTTATATATATATATAAAAAAAAAAGTAATTTATTTTCAAAAAACAAAACCTGAAAAAAATTTAGTTTTTTTTTTAAAGGAAACGGGGAAAGCTAAAGTGACACAGCAAGACCAGCCATCCCAACTAGGTTGGCATCACCGACCTTGCCAATCAACCATAGCACTCCCAAACTTTATTAATCAAGAGGAAAGTCTATACATAACATGGGGGGGGGGGGGGGGGGGGGGGGCCAAACCGAACCCATGAAAAGATAGAGCTATTTAAATATGTAGTTAGGGATCCCCATCCTACAACGATTGAACTTCTCAACAAAAATCCTCGGAACAGATTCCGACCAAAAAGAGTCGGCAATATTAACTCCATAGGAGGCTAGCTTACCTGCACAAGTATTACCCTCCTGGAAAATGTGACTAACAAAAAAAATGCATTTTTCTAGTAAGCTCTATACAATTTTTCCATCTATTCAAGAGACTCCAACCATCTAGTAAGCTCATTACAATTTAAAAGCAGCTAACAACAATTCAGAATCAGTTTCCAGTCACAACTTGTTCCAACCTTTCTATAAGCTATTTCAATAGCAAAAATAGCTCATTGAATCTCCGCATGAAACGCATGAGTGATGTTTAATTTCACTGCAAAACAACCCAAAAAGAGCAAATTACTGTTAACAAATAAACCCCCACATCCTGCCAAACCAGGGCTCCCTTTTGCTGCTCCATCGGTATTACACCTCACCCAATCAGAGGGAGGAGGATTCCGGTTGACTTGCTTAATAATTTGGTCATCCTTTCTCAATGACCATGAACTTGAAAATATTTGAGGATGACAAATTCTTGCATTGATGAGGACATAACACCGGGCGAGTTATGATAAAAAGGGAATTTTTGTCTCTCCTTTTTTTATTTCATATATTCTGATGAAACAACTACAAATATATAAAAGAGTACAGTGAGACAATAATGGATTCTATTTTGGGTAATACACTATCTAAGGCTAACATTGTGGTTGACCCTTAGAAGAGGGGATTTGATACTGATTATGCAATATCTCTAATTATTCCTTAAATGACAACTCACACCAACACTCCCTCTCAAGGTGGTGCATAGATATCTCTAATGCCCATCTTGTCAAGTGAGTTGTAGAAGATCTTGCTGGAAACAGCCTTTGTAAGTATATCTGCTAGCTGGTCTTCAGATTTAACAAATGGAAACCGAATTATCCTGCTTTCAAGGTTCTGTTTAATGAAATGTCGATCCACCTCAACATGTTTAGTACGATCATGTTGGACTGGATTATGAGAAATATCAATAGCCGCCTTATTATCACAAAACAATTTCATTTGTGTTAGGAGGAAAACCAAATTCTGTCAGCAATCTTTTAAGCCAAAGAAGTTCACACAGCCCTTTCGCCATTCCTCTGAACTTGGCTTCAGCACTGGATAGTGCCATAACCTTCTGCTTCTTACTTCTCATTGTAACAAGATTGCCTCCTACGAGTGTAAGATAGCTTGATTGGACTTCCTATCATTGACATTCCCTGCCCAATCTGCTTCACTATAACCATCAATATTAAGGTGATTATTCTTGGAGAACAGAAGACCTTTTCCAGGAGAGAATTTTAAATAGCGAAGAATACAAATAACTGCTCCCATATGATCTTCACTAGGACAATGCATAAATTGACTTACAATGTTAACAACATAAGCAATATCTAGGCGGGTATGAGATAAATAAATCAACTTACCAACCAATTTTTGATATCTTTCCTTATTAGTTGGCACCTGATCTGCATAATCTCCAAGTTTGTGATTTTTGATCATTGGAGTATCAGCTGACTTACAGTCCAATAATCTAGCCTCTGATAGCAAGTCTAGCACATATCTTCTCTGAGAAAGGAATATACCTTTCCTTGATCTAGCTACCTCAATTCCAAGAAAATATTTCAATCCTCCAAGATTTTTCATCTCAAATTCAGTGGCCAAATTTTCTTGGAGTCTAGAAATCTCCTTCGTGTCATCCCCTGTAATAATCATGTCATCAACATAAATTATTAAGGCTGTTACTTTCCCAAATCGGTGTTTCAAGAAAAGGGTGTGATTTGAGTTGCTTTGTTGGAAGCCCCATTTCCTCATAGACAAGCTGAACCGACCAAACCAAGCACGCGGTGACTGTTTTAACCCATACAAGGCTTGTGGTAACTTACATACAACCTCATTCTTTGAGGATACAATATATCCCAGTGGAATATCCATATAAACCTCATCCTCAAGATCACCGTGAAGAAAGGCGTTCTTCACATTAAATTGGTGTAATGGCCAATCCAAGTTTACAGCAAGGGACAACAAGAGTTTAACAGTATTCAATTTTGCCACCGGTGAGAAAGTTTCTTCATAATCTATTCCATATGTTTGTGTATATCCCTTTGCCACAAGTCTCGCCTTATATCTTTCAATTGATCCATCAGCCTTGTGTTGAATGGAGAAAACCCATTTGCATCCTACTGTCTTTTTTCCTTTTGGTAATGGAACAATGGTCCATGTTCTGTTCTGGTGCAAAGCCTTCATTTTTGTTTTTATAGCTTGAACCCACTTTGGATTTGTTAAAGCTTCTTGTATTCCACTAGGGATATGACATGAGGATAGGTTATGCACAAATGCTTTGAGGGGATGTGATAATTTCTTAGTAGATACGTAATTGGAAATTGGGTATCTTGACCTTTTCCCCTCAAAATCTGGGGAGTATCGATCTGGTGGTTTGCCATGATTATGCCTGAAAGGTAAATTATAACCAGAAGAAATTTCCAAGTCATCAATAGGAGAAGTTGCAGTGGGAGTGGTAGGAGAGCTTACCTCAAGAATATTCTCAAGAGATTGAGCTTCTGGTACTGAGGAGTGAGGGGGTTCACTTTCAAATTCAGATGATTCAACTTCTTAAATAGTACCAGTAACATGTCCTTCTCCCTGTTCAACATCAATGTCCCTTCCTTGCTCATCATCAGTTTTTATTCTTTCACCAATTATCACCTCATTCTCATCATTAATCTGTACCGGATAGCTCTCAAGTCCTGGCCAATATTGCCAATTCTTCTTTTCATCTTGCATCTCCCCCTGAAGAGAAGAATTGGATCCAGGTAAAGGAAAAAAGGTTTCAGATTCCAAGAAAGTAACACCCATAGTAACATAAGTGCGTTTGGTGGCAGGATCATAACAACGGTATCCCTTTTTGTGTGTCCCATAACCCAAAAAAATACAACAAACTGCGCATGGATCAAGCTTAGTGTGTTGATTTTGATGAAGATGGACAAAGGCAACACAACCAAATATTCGAGGAGGAATCATCATAATAGTAGGCAAAGGAACATGTGTGGAAAGGACCTGTAATGGAGTCTTGAAGTTTAGTACTTTTGAAGGCATACGGTTCAATAAATGTACTGATGTGACAATTGCATAATCCCAATATCAAGAAGGCACATGTGCTCCGATCAAAAGCGCACGGGCTGTTTCTAAGATATGCCTATTCTTTTGTTCTGCAACCCCATTTTGTTGGGGTGTTTTAACACAAGAGAGGTTTCATGGAAGAGGCCATTAATCTTGAAATAATCTTGAAATTCCGTATTAACATATTCTCCACCATTATCAGATCGGAGAATCTGAATTCTAGCTGAAAATTGTGTCTGGATCATTGCATGGAAAGATTGAAAAATTCCAAACACGTCATTTTTACGTTTCATCCAGTACAGCCAAGTCATTCGAGTACAATCATCTACAAAAATCACAAACCAACGAAAGCCAGAAGAAGTTGTGATAGGAGAGGACCCCCACACATCAAAATGAATTAAAGCAAATGGAATCTCACTTTTATTTAAGCTAACTGGATAAGGTACACGATGACTTTTAGCTAGGATGCAAGTATCACATTTAAAGTCTGAATCATGTAAATTTGAAAATAAATCTGGAAACAGGTATTTCATATAACTGAATGATGGATGTCCTATGCGACGATGCCATAGCCAGATCTGTTTCTCCTTAGCATTGGTTGTTTGTTGCATTTTATAGGCCCTTCCAGCACTGAAATCATCCATGTAATGTAACCCCCCTCTCTTAGTACCATGCCCAATGATCTCCTTGGTGAGAATATCCTGAAGAATACAAAAAGTAGGATACATTAGTGCAACACAATTTAGTTCCTCAGTAGCTTGACCTATGGATATCAATTTATTTGAGAGAGAGAGAACTAGTAAAGTGTTAGATAAAGAGAGAGATGGTGATAAAGCAATAGTTCCAGCCCCTGTAACTGGATATGTAACCCCATTAGCATTAGCAATACTCGTTCGCCTTGGAGGAGTGATCTTGATAAATTCACTAGAATCAAATGTCATGTGGTCAGTTGCTCCAGATTCAATTATCTAGCCACTATCAACACTTTGATTAGCATTAAGTAGTGCATAAGCATAGTTACCTTGTTATTGGGAGTATTCGAACCATTTGAAGATTCTACTTGTGAGGTAAAGGATAGTTGTGGTTCTGCATTCATGAAAGCAACCTGTCCTAAGTTCCCATTGGCAGCAGCTTCGCGTTGCTTCCATGTCTTGAGTTCATTCCACCATTCTGGGTACCCATGCAACTTAAAGCAAGTTTCACCGGTGTGTTCCAAGTTTCCATAATGTTATAATTCATGGTTTCGGAGGTGAGAAAGGAGAGAAAATGTTATAAACTGAAATATGATTTGTATTGATAATGAGAAAGATAGTTACAATGAGTACAAGATACAACTTATATAGTAATCCTAACAAAGCTAACTAATACTAACTCTTACTATCTCTAATAGCCCCCCGCAAGCTGGAAGGTGTTCTCAACACTCCCAGCTTGGAATGATCAATACAACTGCAAATCAAATGAAAGGAAAAATAAAAAAGAAATGCCGAAAATACAACGGCTGAAAATGACATGAACAAAGCTTAACCACCATATAAGGCAAAAGCTAAAATCATCAAAGGCATGAGGCAAGGCTTAACCACCAAGCAGAAACTATACCTCAAAGTTTAACCACTTGGCAGAAGCACAAATAAATAAGAATGCTTAACCACCATAAGGCAGAAGCAACCAAGCTTAACCATTAAGAGCAAAAGCTAAACATAAAGCTTAACTACTCAAAACATAAGCAAAACAAGGTTTAATGCTTAACCATCCATAGCAGAAGCTAACAACAGTGCTTAACCACCGTGGACAGAAGCTTACATCAAAGTAAAACTGAAAAATAAACACAGCAATAGATCTATCTACAATGAGGATTTTCCCCAAACACCTTGTGTGCATCGTAGAAACCACAACTCCAAACAGCTTCAAGAATAACTAGAATGTGCTGAAATAGACCATCATCAATTACAAGAAACAAAACTGAAAACTGAAAACATTATTGTAACTTCGAGCACTTGAATCATGTCAATAGTCAAATTCCTTTTGAGCAGACATTTCATCAAGCAAGTAATGGGCATGAGAAACAACAACCAAGTCCTTCCAAAATCAATAATGGGACAAATCACCAAACACTCAAATCAAGAACCATCGAACAATGTAGAACCTTTGAACAAAATCTTCATCCACCAAGACTGAGAGTAACCAACTGAGAGTGCAAAAATTATCAACTGAGAGTAACCAAGAGTGAGAAAAAAATGCTATAAGAAAGTCACAAAGGTTTTCTGCAAAATCTTTCAAATCTGAGACCAAGTGTACGCCAAGAAGCATTGAAATTATGGAACCTCCCAAGATCAGGCCGAATTGGATTTTCCATCACACCAAAACCAAATCTCTCATACACATTTCATCAAACACCTGCAAGGCATTATTTAACCAACATATATTTTGAACAGAAGAATGACAGAAAAATCTTTTGAAATAAACGATCGTCAGTCCCAAACCAAATAGGAGAACCACAAATCACAATCAAGAATTGCGATTAAAACCAGAAACTCGAACAAGAGTATTGGGTAAAACGAAAAACCAACACCTGAACCAGAACTATAGTTGCAGCCGCCAGAAACAAAACCAATGCCAAAGGAACAATCATAAGCACTGAAGAAGCAGCAGGAGATTTGCCTCGCTGCCGAACGCAAGATATTCTTCCACAAAGATCAAGTTGTAATATAATCTTGATGCTATTTGAATGACAATTTTTACACAAACAATATATAAAAATTAAACTATTATAATAATTAATAAATGTACAGCTAATTAATCTTAAAATATTATCCTACACAAATTTACATCTATTAGTTTCTCTTTCTTCTTTCATTTTCTCTCACACTCTCTTTCTTCAACTAATACACACAAAAAAAGATATATTTCACATGAGAATTGATAATTTACTTAATGCAATGTATAAAAACTGTTACTGCAGCTTGAATTCAATTAAAAAATTGAAACGCTGACGACAGCTGTAAAGTAATTGATCACAAATATATTTCTATATTTCTTAATGTTTATTTCTAACAATGGCAACCAATGTGGGACTTGAGGAATTTAATTAATAGATATATACAATCTACAAAAAAGAAAAGTACAAATGAAGAAAAAAATCATTGCAATTTTATGCATTTACACCAAAGGCTGCAACAATTGCCTTTGTTCTGAATCCAGCCATAATATATTATAGTAATTGATTAAAATATATTTATGTTTTCATATTTATTTTTTCTAATCATGGCAACATATACATAGAATTCACATAAAAGAAAAGAACATTAAATGAAAACAAATCATATTACAAAAATCAATATAGCAGAAATCAACATTTTTTTCTCATTGAACAGATCAGAACGTCTGCTCCATAAGGTTGCAGCCATTGCCTTCATTTTTATATATACATTTCAATCCCCTTGCAATATTTGAAGAAAATTTCATTAACGTAATAGTTATCTCCTCCACTCCTTAATAATTATCAATCACCGTATCATATAGCTAGAGCCATAGCAATGGGCTCCAATTGCTTCGATTTATTGCCAATCAAATTGCTTTTAACCATCGTTCAATGGTGAGACACTCTAACATAGGGCAGCTGTTGAGGAAGAATGCTATTCCGATAAACTCATTCTCGTGCAAAGCTAAATTCATGAATATAGCTTGATTCTTTGAAGCTATATTCATGTAGTTTTGTTTAGACTGATATCCTTATCTTTCATACTCAAAGAAATTTCTTTGGGTTGGATGGAAGTGAGACTCACTGCTACCAAGGCTTTGCTTTCCAACTGTAAAAAGCTTGAGTCTTTGAGTTTTAAAAGGTGTTGGAACTCAGACAAGTTCAACCTAGGCAAAGAAGAACACATGGGTGTAACAAAGCTCGTTCTGGACAAGTTCCGTTTTGAATATGATTTTTTCAATGTCAATGCTCCCAATCTAAAAATTCTCAAGTACCGCATGTGGATGAACTTTTTCATCACAGAAATTTATTCACCTGTAATGGAAGAGGCAGATGTTGACTTCTCTCTTGAATATGGATTCAAAGGAAATGGTCGTCCTCTTTGCAATTTGGTGGAATATCTCTGTATTGCTAGAGTTTTGACTGTATGAAGTTTTGTGTTTCAGGTATACATTCTTCATCACCTTTTCCCTCTCAAAATTAATTTCTTAATTGCACGTTATTATACATTATATACTAGTTTTATAATTTTAACTTTCACTCTTTTGAATTGCTCCATTTTTGTTTGGTTGAATTGAAATATGGAATTACAAAATGATATCTAGATTGTTTCAATTAATGTTTTGTATGTGATGTGCCAAGGTTATTCCTAGTGGACCCAAACCGCTACATATGCAATGTGACATGCTTGTGCGGCATTTGATACACCCATGTGATATGACAAGCTTTGTTACACCCATGTGTTCTTCTTCACTTTGGTCGAACTTGTCTGAGTTCCAACACCTTTTAAAACTCAAAGACTCAAGCTTTTTATAGTTGGAAAGCAAAGCCTTGATAGCAGTGAGTCTCACTTCCATCCAACCCAAAGATATTTCTTTGTGTATGAAAGATAAGCATTTCAGTCTTAACAAAACTACGTGAATATAGCTTCAAAGACTCAAGCTATATTCATTAATGTAGCTTTGCACGAGAATGAGTTTATCGGAATAGCATTCTTCCTCAATAGCTGCCCTATGTTAGAGTGTCTCACCATTGAACGATGGTTAAAAGCAATTCGATTGGCAATGAACTAAAGCAATCGAAGCCTACTACCATGGCTCTAGCTACATGATACGGTGATTGATAATTAAGGAGTGGAGGACATAATTATTACGTTAATGAAATTTTCTTCAAATATTGCAAGGGGATTGAAATGTATATATAAGAACGAAGGCAATGGATGCAACCTTATGGAGCAGACATTCTGATCTGTTTAGTGAGAAGAAAATGTTGCTTTCTGCTATATTGATTTTTGTAATATGATTTGTTTTCCTTTAATGTTCTTTTCTTTTATGTGAATTCTATGTCTACGTTGCCATGATTAGAAAAAAAATGAAAACATAAATAACTTTTAATCAATTACTATAATATATTACAACTCGATTTAGAACAAAGGCAATGGTTGGAACCTTTGGTGTAAATGCATAAAATTGTAATGATTTTATTCTTCATTGTACTTTTCTTTTTCTAGATTGTATATATATATTAATTATTTTCCTCAAGTCCCACATTGATTGCCATTGTCAGAAATAAATTTTAAGAAACATAGAAATAAATTTTGCAATCAATTACTTTACTGTTGTCGTTAGTATTCCAATTTTTTAATTGAATTCAAGCTGCAGTAACAGTTTTTATACGTTGCCTTAAGTAATTATCAATTCTTTATGTAAAATATATCTTTTTTTGTTTTGTGTATTAGTTGAAGAAAGAGAGAAAATAAAAGAAGAAAGAGAAACTAATAAATGTGAATTAGTGTAGGATAATATTTTAAGATTAATTAGCTGTACATGCATTAATTATTTTAAGAGTTTAATTTTTATATATTGTTTGTGTAAAAATTGTCATTCAAATAGAAATCACTCTGAAATTATGTTTGGTCCAACTTTTATTTGACTTAAAAACTATTTTAAACTTAAAACATAAAATAAGAATTTCAAAAATAAAGAAAAATTTGTTTAGTAATTTTTTTAATTATAAATAATATTAGCATGAATGAGTCCAAAAGTTTATGCTTCAGCAACAAAAGTTAGTAGGAAAAAAGAAAATATGCCAAGTCCTACCTTGTAATAGTCAACAGCAGCACCATGACAGGTCTGTAGCATTTCAATGAGACCTAGGCGAAGAAGAACACAAGTGGAGAAAATTCTGCTCTATGTGAACAGCTTCTTGCTTTCCATCCTTCATCCCCATCTGCAGAATTTAAAAGAACAAAGGTCAGAGACAAACCCATGACTTTCAAAGAATGAAAGATGAGATAAAGACACTTTGCAGACTGATTAAGAAAAGGAGTAATAGAGAATAGGGAACCTTAATTTGTTTACATACAATGGTTAGGTTGGAGCTCACCAGGTTGGGTTGAAATTCCTATACTTTGAGGAATATTTCCTTCTAAATGCAAATGAAACAATTGACAGAGGTTCTATATGAAGGCTCTTATCTCTCCTAATAGGTTGTTTGCTCCTAATGTTAGGATTTGCATCAAGCTGGCTGTTCAAAATAGAATGAAAAAAAAAAAACCACTAATCTCACAGCACCATAACAAGTAGTTCACAAACTTGGGCCTAAAGCCTTCTCTCCCAGTCCCCTCTAATCACCCTTACCCTCACATTCGCGCAATTAACAGTCAATTCACTATCACCTAAAAGAATGAATCCACATGACTGCAGACAAATTAACAAGACACATAAAGTAATGACATTGACAAACAAAGTAAGGTATTAAGCGAGTAACCTGCACCTATTCTTCTACCAACTTGTGTTCTTTGGTACCCAAGTAGCTGACTTTATGATGCTGCAAGTATGTGCCAAACCTCCTTTGCAGAGTATCCTACAAAACCAGGGAAAAAACATAAGTCTGGAAAACCATATGAGAAACCCACTACTACAACAACTAATAATTATGTATAAAAGTACCTGATAGTTAATGTTGTCAAAAACTACCTTTCAGTGATGTTGGGGCTACTGATTCATATAATGGGTCACAAGAACCTCCCCAACAAGTTGTAACAACAAAACAAATCAATATATAGTAAGAGGTCTTCATAAAAAATATTTCTATCCCAATTTTTTTTGTCAGTAAAAAAGTTATATTATAGAATAGCCTTCATAAAAGTTGTATGAGAGACTAACCAAAAGTAATACATGGCAGTAACTATACCAGAAAGAAAAAATTGTTTCAGTGAAAAGATCTTATATACCCGGCCGCCTCACAAGTCCAAAACCAACAAAAACCCAACCTCCCTATATTTCTTGTATACAAGGTACCTCTTCTCTATGTGAAAAATAACCAGAAAGCAAAACACAGAAGAGCCATTACAGAACCAATTTAAGCAAATGCTACATACAACTACTAAAATATTCCCAAATCATCCGTTGCCATTGGTTTCCTTTAAACTGATATTTCTATCTTGTGAATTGCAATTGAGTGAGTGACATTCACTTTTGTATTCGTGCTTCGTGAATCAAATACCGTAACTAGCGAACATGTTTACATCATAGGTTGAGAGCTCAAAAATGGAAAATGAAATTTGGAATGTGCTTACGGATGCAAAAGTGAGTAACCATTCGAGTCGTTTTTCGCCTCTAAGAAAAGATCGAACCCTAATTTTGCCTCGAGCTCTTCCTCAAGGGTGCGGTTAAGCTTCTGCTTCCTTGATGCCATGGTGTCTCTCTGGTCTCATCTTCGACCATCACCACTCATTGTTGCCAACGAGATTGATGGTTCTTCGTGAAGAAGGGGACGATGCAGTGACACACTGTAATAATGAGTGGCTTCAATTGAGAACCTATAACAGAGTAAGTGGAATCAATTGGAAGAATAGGTTGGTGAGTGAAAGATTCATTTGGAGAGTGAGAGATTGGGTTCAAGAGTGAGATCTAGGGTTCTACTGCGAGTGTGTTGAGAATACAAGTGAAATTTTATTTGGGATTTATGTTTTACTCACATAGGTGCGAGAGAGGTGAAATTTTATTTAGGATAAGCATCGGCTTATGTGATGCTAATACTAATTAAATAATATTAAAAGTCTCTTTTTACAGAGCGTCCGCTAATCCGACGAATATAATTAAAAACATTTTCAAAATAAAATTAAATTAATTCCAAGCGTCGGTTTATATCCGAGACAAACAATAAAAATATTTTAAGAAATAATGAAACTAATATTAAGCGTTGGCTGAGCCAACACAAATGAAAAATTTTCGAAAATTAAATAACAAGTAAATAAAAATCACCTTAGTGTCGGTTAAGAGTCGGCTTGGCCAACTCTATTTGTGTCCACTAGGTGGTCTACACAAATGTATCGCAACTATTTCCCTACATTCTTGTAGATGAATTCAAGATTGAGAACTCATTTAAGTGATAGAAATTATGTTACTGACATGAAGCTGGCATGCATGCTAGCACTTTGACCAAGCGCCCCAACTTTAATTGTCACTAACACCATTTTTATCACTTGATGAATTTGCAAATCTTGATTTCATTCCCATCATGCTTGACACTTAGAGTAAGGCCAACTCATGATGGCAAAATGACACACAGTATACATGTTGAGCATGACAAGCCATAAAATTGGATTTGGACTCTTTTAGAGCTAAATTTGGTTTTTTGCGTGTTGCATATCATTGATAGTCTTCCTCGCATTACAAGGTTGTTTTTATTGTTCCTTGTAGCTTTTTCTAGGCTTTTGAAGGTTGATCAATTTTCTTCAATGACCTTATCATAATGGAGGTGGAGGAAAGCAAGGTACTAAACGATATGCAACAAAAGAAGCTTACGTAGAACAAACTGTCCTTCCTCCTGAGTAAGCTTCTTCTGCTGCATATTTAGTACCTTACTCTCTTCTAATTCCTCCAGGATAAGTTTATTCTCTTTCTTAATAATTTGATCCACCTTCAAAAGCATAGAAAGACTTGTGCTAATAAATCAAATCCTCTGCCACTGTGTAACATCCCAAAATTTTAACACTAGAAAATAAATAAATAAATGAAAATATGATATAATAGCTTTTAAAATGTTGGAAAAATTAATTTAATTAAGTTAATTCATCTAATAGCTTAAAGTGCTCTAGAAATAAAAGAAATAATTAGAAATAATTTAATTTAGACTTAAGTTAGAGAAAGTCCACTTAGGTTGACACAGTCAACCAAAGTCAAGGGAAGGGGTAGAGGTCAACTCATCAATGGCACAATGGTAAATAAAGGCAACTTTAGTCATAAAGCTTAGAATTAATTTTTAATAGGATCAATTAATAACTAATGAGTCTAGAGCATATTAGATTAATAAAATAGATTACTTTAATGATTGAGGACTTTGGCACCCTAATTAAATTAAGTGATACTAATCAACTTAGTGTTTAATTAGGAATTAATTAAGACTAGCTTAGTGGTCTAGAAAATTAAATTAGATTAAGCTTAAGATTAATGACCCTAAACAACATGACACCTGTTGTGCCAACCCTAAAGTAAGAGAAGCCTCTCCTCCCTCACTCATTTGTGTCACCACCCTCAAGAGAGAGAGACAGTCTCTCCTCTTTTTCTCTCCTCTCCTCCATTGTTGCTCACTTAGAGCTCCATTCTCCACCTCAAGCTTTGAGCTTTTTGGAACCAAACTCAAGGGGCTTACTCTAGAGATGAAGAGCTACAATTCTAACCGATTGAAATTTGATTTCACTAAGGTATGGGGGTTTCTATCTTCTTTCATGTCTATTGTGCTGTTTTGGGAGAAATCCTCCATGGGTGTGGGCTCTTAGAGCCATTTCATCATTATTTGGTGTGGAAATTTGTGCACACAAGTTGTTTGTGGAATTTCAGCACTGACATACTTCTCGAATTTCATTTATTCGTTTGATTGGTGTGCTGTACGATGAAACTAAAATTATATTTCAAAAGTATACTTTTGGGGCATCTGAATCCATATAAAATACGTTAAATTTGGATGAAAAATGAATTTATTATGAATTTTACAAAGTTACCCTTCTGCTGAATGTTATATTTTGACCTTTCTGTGTTGTTTTGGAAACTGGTACTGTTGCAGAGATGCTATTGAAATTTAGGTGATACCACTGTAAAATAGACATTTTAAGCTTTAAAATATGGGGTCACCCATCAATTAACTCATTGAATTGCCTAGGAAACTAGTGGAAATAAGAGAAGGTATGTGTAGTGATTTCTGTTTTCTGTCATGTCTGAACATGCCTTAGTAAAATGAGTATTTCTCCTTGTGTGGTTATCTTTTTATCATGAGTGATACCTTTTCCGAAACTAGACACACAATTCTTTCTATAATAGTAAGGTTTATAAAATTTGGTTAAGAATTGAGTGAGAAATATATTTTCTAAGAAAGGGTAATGCACAGTAACGAAACAAAGCAGCTGCTACCTTTTGAATTTTTGTGAATTTTGTAGATTTTTGTTAATTCAACACACTGATTTTCAATTGGTTAGTGTACGTCCTTCGCTACCATAACAACCCATAATAAAACATAGTGTAAAATATAAAATTTTGAAATTCACAATGGTTTAAAAATACCTCAAATATCATAGAAAAGGATCAAATAAATTAGTCCTTACATAAATAAAAAAACATTATTCTCAAATATGGGCATCTAAAAGAAACGAACGCTAAAAGTATAACGAAATTAGCCACATCCGGCATTTATTCTAAATTATTAAGCAAGATAAAACAAGTTCTAAAAGAGTTCGCAAATAGTGTTGTTCCCAGCCAACGTGGTAATCCAAAAAAACTCAACCATGGTACCCGCAGAGTATTTAAAATAAATGCTATATATACATACTCCAATAAAAGTCAAATTACCACAACCACAATTTATACCCATAACATCCTCAATAAAGAAAATATTAACACCTCAATGTATTCAAATAAATATCACAGACACAACTCAGTGATTCCCAGAATCACTAGACTTGACTCTTTGGTTCTCAGAACCGGTGTGGATCTCAGATTCGTAAAGGTCTATGAGCTCATACCCATGCAATGATGTCCCACTGCCTTCCCCATCTTAGATGGAGGTATCTCGAATCTCTTTCCCATCCCAGATGGAGGTATCTCATATCTCATCCCTATCCCAGATGGAGGTATCTATCATAAATCTCATACATATCAATTAACCATATAAACAATGTGTCATACGTGTCTATAATTAACTAGACACATAAATATAACAAATGAAATGACAATATAATAATTCAAGCGCAAGCACAGACATGCTAAAGAAAAGTTCTCAAAGTAAATCAATGTGTATATATATACCTTTCGTATTCCAGTTTTTCTTCTAAATTTTCTTTAACTATTGCCATGTAAAAGGGTAAAATATGTTTTTAGTCCCTGTACTTTCAGAAAAACTTGGTTTTAGTCCCTGTAATCAACCATTTTAGTCCTCAAACTTTGAAAAATACTTGCTTTTAGTCCCTCCCCTCTAATGGTGTTAATACTGTTAACAGAAATACAGTTTTCGACGGCTATAAACCGCCACAAAATACACATTAGGAATGATGTTGAGTTTAAATATATGAGGAATATGTATTTTGTGGCAGTTTATAGCTGTCAGAAATTTTATTTCTGTTAACAATATTAACACCATTAACAAAGTCCAATGAAGTTTATGGTTTGAATTCTATTCTCCGTAGATCAAGTCCCTGATTTTATAACTATAAACAATCTTTCTCGAACAGAATTTCATAATGTACAGACTTTATACTCTACGGAGCTAAACATTTTAAGATCCTTGAATTTATAAAAAGATTTGGGATGTATTCAGGAAAAAGAAAAAATCATTTTAACATGTTCTCCCTCCTTAATTACTAAAGTTTTGAAATTTATTGTTGAAGATAATTGCCTTTAACATTATTATGAAAAATAGAAATGCAAACTAATTAAAGAGAAGTCCACTAAAAGTCCAACTAAATATATGTTTAAAAGGTTTGAAATATGGATGATTATTTTTTTCTATGTTCTCTCAAATAGATACAAAATAATTATTTTTAATATGTTTCTTATCGAAAACACTTTTTTTCTTTTAAAACAATAATTGTCTTAATTTATTAATTGGGTGAATGTACGAAAAAAAAACAGTTTGACTTGTAAAAAAAAGAATATTTTATCTAAAAATTTATGATTCAATTCATAATTCTTTAAATTAAATTTTGATGAAATTCAAAATAATTTTGTTAGATAGATTCATTGTCAGACTTCCTATTTAGGGTCAAAATTTTAGAGTCAAATACTCATTTTTACTTACAGAAATAATCAATTAAATTAATTTATAGTTACTTCGGTATAACTAATAAATTAGATAACTTAATTTCAAAAGATAAAAAAATAGTTCAATTTTGCAATTATATATTCCCTTTTTTAAAAGGTTGTCACGATAATAACATGACTTCATGTTTTAAAATGAAAATAGCTTGTTTTATTTTTTAAATTAGGTGATTGTAATGAAAAAAAAACATAGTTTGACTTATAAAATATATATATTCCATCACATAATATATAATTCAACACAAAATTTCTTAATTTAAGTTTTCTTAAAATTGACAAATACCACATTAAATATATTCAGATTGTTGTTTGACTTCCCTTTAATAGTCAAAATTTAAGAGTCAAGTACTAAATACGAAGATCGGTAGTATGAATATTTGCAAGATATTATTATGAAAGAATTCAATTCAACACATTGGTTTTTACTTGGTTAGCATGTTGACATCTTCAAAAGTTTTGATTTTATTTATTACAATGGTTGACTATTTGATTGACATTTCTTGTCATTTTAGCAATTTGGTTCATTTCCTAATCCATTATTTTAAGTTTCAATTACCGCGCATAGTCGTTCTCCTAATTACTACACAAATTTCCATTTAAATGAAAGACGAAATTGATTGCCCATTTAATTTTATTTGACCAAAAGCCACAAAAAGTCTTAACCGTTGGTCCTATAAATTAGTCTTGTCCAAATGAAAGCCCACACACTACAACACTATCTTTTTTTGTTGTAAGTCACAAACACTTGAATTGAGAGGCCAAAGCCCTGACATTATTCTTGCTCTTAGTGAGCTCTTTCACTGTATTTGCTCAATAGCTTGAATCTTTTCGACACAGTCCTCATCACAGCCCACTTGCGACTCAACCACACCACCACCAACACCATGAAATTGACCACCACCATCACCGCCACAAACATGGCCACCGCCACCACCACCATTCTCCTGCTCATGCTCCCGTTCCTTTAGTAAAGTCACCAGTTCACCCTCCTACACACAAACCAGCTCACCCTCCACATCACGACAACCTTCACCACCACTCTTCGACTCCCGCTCCTCTTCCTATTGGTAAGACTCCAATTCATCATCATACTTATTCATAGCGTTGGATACATTTTAGAACAAATGCCCTCACTAAAGCTTTTGTATTACATGAAATGAAACAATTTTATTTCAATGATTTGTTCCAATGTCTAGGGTTTTAGGATAGAGTCATGTGGCTAAAGTTGTACCAATGCGGTTCTATGCTTAAATTATACACAATAAGAATGTCTACAACAGATTTTGCTTGTAATAAAGGAGATAATTTAATGGTTATCGTACAATATTCAAATATCCATTTGATTTTATTTTATTTTATTAAAAGTGTTTTTGCCTATATTCGTTGAAGATTAAAAATTTGCTCTTTTTAGTCCCTCAAATTCACTCTAAGGGACTCAAAACAACATTCTACGAATTTGAGGGACTAAAAAGAGCAAAATTTTAATTGAGGAACCAAAACCAAAAGTGCTTCAAATTTGAGAGATTAAAAACATATTTAAGCCTATTAATTATTAGTACATATCCTTTTTCTTTATATTGAAGTGGAATAAAGCTTTGTATTGGTGTACGTGTCTGGTCTTTGTGGAGAGACTTACAATCATATACGTGAATTTGGTTCATTTGTAACTTTATATACATTTGTTTATAACGCACAATCTTGTTGGTGTTAATGACTAGGTGGGAAGTTAACAATGAATGAGGTGGAATGACTTTGTTATAGGGGGAATAATTGTACATCTTTGTCCATATTTTCTTGTTTCCCTGTCACCGAATTTGTCAAATTTGGATATTAATATTAGTCACTTTTAAGGCATAGTTAACCACTATTAAATATTTCAATAACTTTATGACATTATTAACTACTTGTGAGCAAATTAAGTTAACTGCTGTTAGATATTTCAATAACCTCTTGACACTATTAATCACATATTGATAATTATATGCAATCACTTTCATTTACTCATAACTATTTGTGAGACAAAGTTATCATATTTACACGTAGATAATCACGTGTGACAATCAATAAACTTGTGACACTATTAATAACTTGTTAGGCAAAGTTAATCACTAATAAACATTTCAATAACCTCATGATACTATTAATCATATATCGATAATTGTATACAATCACATTCATCTACTTTTAACCAATTGTGAAACAAATGTAACCATATTTATACATGTAATTAATTATGTGTCTAAGTTGACCATGGGTCAACAATTCTCGAGTGGGCTTTCGCCTTTTTCCATAAAATTAAAAAAAAATTACTAAACAACTTTTTCTTTATTTTTGAAATTCTTATTTTAATTTTTAACTTTAAAATAGCTTTTAAGTCAAATAAAAGTTGGATCAAACATAATTTCAGAGTGATTTCTATTTGAATGACAATTTTTACACAAACAATATATAAAAATTAAACTCTTAAAATAATTAATGCATTTATAGCTAATTAATCTTAAAATATTATCATACACTAATTCACATTTATTAGTTTCTCTTTCTTCTTTTATTTTCTCTCACACTCTCTCTTTCTTCAGCTAATACACCAAAAAAAATAAGATATATTTTATATAAGAATTTATAATTTACTTAATGCAACGTATAAAAGCTGCTAATGCAGCTTGAAATCAATTATAAAATTGAAATACAAACGACAACTGTAAAGTAATTGATTGCAAATATATTTATATGTTTATTAAAATTTATTTCAAACAATGGTAACCATTGTGGGACTTGAGGAAATTATAATTAATAGATATATACAATCTACAAAAAAGAAAAGTACAAACGAAGAAAAAAAATCATCACAATTTTATGCATTTTAACCAAAGGTTGCAACCATTGCCTTTGTTCTAAATCCAGCTGTAATGTATTATAGTAATTGATTAAAATATATTTATCTTTTCATTTTTTTTCTTCTAATCATGGCAATGTATACATAGAACTCACATAAAAAAAAAACATAAAAGGATAACAAATCAATACAAAAATCAAAATAGCAGTAAGCAACATTTTTTCTCACTGAACAGATCGGAACATCTGCTCCATAAGGTTGCACCCATCGCCTTCGTTTTTATATATACATTTCAATCCCCTTGCAATATTTGAAGAAAATTTCATTAACCTAGTTAATAGTTATCTCCTCCACACCTTAATTATCAATCATCGTATCATGTAGCTAGAGCCATGGCAGTGAGCTCTAATTGCTTCAGTTCATTGCCAATCGAATTGCTTTTAACCATCGTTCAATGGTGAGACACTCTAACATAGGGAAGCTGTTGAGGAAGAATGCTATTCTGATATACTCATTCTCATGCAAAGCTGTCTTCATGATCAAATGTTGCACAAGCATGTCACATTGCATATGTAGTGGTTCGGTTCCACTAGGAATAACCTTAGACTAGGAATTAATGTTTTGTATGTGATTTGCTAAGGTAATTCCAAGTGGACCCGAACCGCTACATATGCAATGGTACATGATGGCGGTTAGTTGGCGCTATGAGTATGAGGCCTCGCCTTCATCTCCATAATCACATAATTCAAAGATCCACCTCTTCACCACAACACCTTGTGGTTATTGCCATTCTAACCCTATCCTCAAAACACAACCTCTTAACATAGACAGAACTCCCACACGACTCACTTTATCGCTTACTTCCATAGCTAGCCTTTATAATCCACCTGCATTTTCTCGAAATGCATGTTGTCTCACCGAGATAACAAATGTGTCACGTTCACCATGATTCTTGTGCATCAAGAGAGAAGGAACACTTCCTCTTCCTCTTTAAGTCACATTAACATAAAAAAATCAAGCTACACATCACAATCACACGATAGGTGTCTCAATGCACCCTTACACATTTCATGAATTCAATTCATGACTCATTCCATGTTTTGTTTTATTAAGTCTTATGTAATTCCTTACCCTCTCGAGTTTTATGCTAAGTTATATTCCATAGTCCTTATCCTCCAAGCAAAGGTCCTAATGGGTCATTCTAAGTCCAATCTTAAGAGTATCCTCCAAATGTGCAAGGGTACCTATCATTACTAATTCCATTTAATTATAAAATTCTCACCCTTTTTAAGTATTCATTCACTGTTCTAGTGATTAATAATATTCACAGTGAATATTATTAATCACTAGAACAATGTTCTAGCCTCACAAATGCACTGACCTTGAGTCCATTTGTCCTTCCCCAATAAATCCAAGATTTCTTAAACCAAAATAAATATCACAATATAAATCTAATCACCACACAATTGAGTTTCCAACACACAAGCTTTGTCAAGAGGTACAACTCTTCTTGACTATAATCTCAATTATCAATACAATATACAATTAAACGGGTAATTCAAATGGAAATAAGGCACAATCAAGTCAATAATTTATAACAAAGTGCAGGGGTCTCCCTCTAGGGTAGAACCACTCAGCCATCGTCCATAAAAATTAAATACAACACTCAAAGTAATTAATTTGGGCCAAAGTATCAATTATACATAAGCGTTGAATAATGCAACTCAAAATTATTTGACATAGTATTTCAACTAAGAACAACACAAAATTTTTCAGACACACTCTTCATCATGCATATAGCCACACATAAGTTCAGCTCCTCAAATTTCACTTCAAAAATAGGATTTTTAAATTAAATATCCCTACTTGCATATTTCAGGAAAACAGGGTCTGGAATTTATTAAAAATAGTAATAGTCATAAAAAATTCACAAAAATTTACAGAAATAGTCCACAAGGTCTAAATTACAAAATATAATTTTTCCAGGATTTATTTCCCCCTCCAAGTATCATTTTTACATTTATTTATCCTTGTTGGCAGAAAATAGAGTTCACAACAGAAATTCGAAAATAATTATTAAATCAATTTTAAAAATTCTGAGAAAATTCAGGAATACTCTACAGGGGTATTTTCATGACAAATATTTTTCCCAAATTTTATTTCGCACTAAAAATAATTTTCCCTTCACAAATACAACGCAGGACAAATTTTAGTAAACACAATAAATAATCAAAATAAAATATTAAAATGACTTGTAAAATTCCATATTGTCCAATTTTTCCTTAAATATTCTATGTTTTTAACAAATCTTGGTCACACCAAGTTAATCACAAGAAACATTAAAATTTTTGGTCAATTAAATTTCACTTGTGAATAATTATCTTAGGGGAAACGTATAATTAAATTATCTCTACATAGTATACATTATGCACAATATAATCTTACACAGTGCAATTTTATCCAGTACAATTAAATTTTAATTAAATCTTAATTTCAGTAAAACTTATCACATAAAATTATATATAGAATTCAAAATTTCTTAATTAATTAACTAAATTAATTTTTCACTTGTAATTAATTTCAATATTTATTTGGCTGTTACAGAATATGCTAACACAAGTATTTATTATATTCTGAGTTGTGAATTTTTAGGGTGTTACAATCTGAACTGATATTTCTAGAGAGTATCAAGATTTTCATGCTGAGAGAACTAGAGCTATCCAATACCAGTACATAATATTTTTTTATATATAGGCAAATGCTAAGGGCACAATACAAGGAATAAAAAATCATAACTGAACACAAATTTTAAGACCACAGACCTGTGACTGCCACATACAAGGTTGAGGTTGAGTGTTCTCTCCAAGGAAATCTAAGAGAAGGAGCATTTACCTTCATCTTTGGCCATATCAAGAAAAGCCTGGACTTCCAAAGCTTTTCTATAATACATCAAACCTCTTAGGAGCGACCAAAAAATTTGAACTCCACCTGGTCATCTGTAATTTTGTGTAAAGAAATGATATTTGATTATCAAAACACAAATGTAAAGCTGTTGTGAGGTTTTAAGTTCCTTGCAGAGCCTTGTGTGAACTAATCCATGAAGATATTGTAAAAAATGGTACTTTGTAAGGTTGGCATTTCAAATTGGCTTTGAGAAGTAAAATAAACCTTCTATAGGGCCAAGGCATGAAGCATATGAGCAAAAAGAGAAATGTGCTTTTTTTCACTCAATGTATTTTCTAAATGGAAGAAAAACTCCATTTTCTCCCCATTCTTCTTCTTCACATTTTACCCTCCCCTTTTCTTTTCAACTAAACCGAATATAAAAGGATAATAGTTCATCCATGCCAATTCTAAAATATGAACACTTAATTATTTGTTATCCCTTAATATCAAATTTACTATTGTTAGACTGAATTGCCAGGGGACTGATTCTGAAGTAGAATTAATTTTTTGAAGGAAAAATATCAGCTTGGGATATAGTTTACAATACTATTTAAGGCAATTAAAATTTGTAATCATCAAAATCAAAGCACATTCAAAAGGTTCTTAGTAACAAACAAGAATCAACCTCAAACATTACATCTTTTTCTATGAATTTTCAGAAACAGGGGATTCATTTAAAAGAAAACCTACAAATATTGCTCAAGGATGTTTGAAACTTATAAGCCATGAGTAATCTGTATGCATAACAAAATCATAATAGGCTTAAAATATACAAAATAAAGCGGTTAAAAATTAAATTCCATAGACTTTGGGAAATAGGCTTTTGAAAAAGGATCCTTCAATTGGGTAACATAGCATGTGCAGAGAAACTCACTAAGTTCAATAATGAATAACAGAATTGTCAACAACACATTTTGATACTCTTTTCAACATTTTCTATTATTGGGTGAAATATTTGGACAGTAAATAACATAGGCTGGTTCGCGATTATTAGTAGGGTTGATGTGAAATTTTACCTTATTATAAAGTGTTAAAAAAAAAAGGTCAAGTGTTGGGGTTTTTGGTTAAGCAGGAAGTTTACAACTTTGTAGTAGAAAATGAGAAAAAAAAATTGTTGGAGTCATGAATGAGGTTCATGATGGGATAGTAATGCATAATGCATCTACTCTTGTATGTAAAGCGTAATGGTTTTGTAACTATGTTTGCTTGCGATTCGTGGAGGGCGAAGGAGAAGCCTTTTCTGCTCTTAACGTGGTGAGGTCGTTTATGTAACATCCCAATTTTTGCAACTCTTTATCTTAGTATAATTGTGTGGTTTTGTTGTGTTTTAAATTTGATTAAATGTGTGATAACTAAATAAATAGTTAATGGTTGAAAATTAATTCAATTGAGTAGGAAATATAATTAATAGAGTAGAATTTAATTAAAGGTGGACTTTGGTCAATGACTAGTCCAACTAGTCAAACCTTAGTAAAGAATGTATTTTATTAATAGCACTATTATAGTTGACTAAAAATTTATTATAGCAAGAAGTAGGAAAATTAATTCTCTAGTTGTACAATTAAATTAGTGATTATTTGTGATGTTAATTATTAAAGTCTAGAAGTTAAATAGAAATAAATTATGTGAGTAAATAATTATAGAAATTAAATTTAATTAGACTTTAGCTTCATTAAAATAATACAAAGGGGGAATAATAAGAGGATAATTATTTTAGATTAACACATGTTAGAAATTAATAGCCTCTCTCCTTAATTAATTTAACTTAGACTTTAATTAAATACACTAATTAAGGAATTAACCTAGCATGTAGACCTATTGGGCCCCCATTAGGGTTGGGGACCCATTATAAAGGCAAAGTGGAGCCTCTCTCCCTTGAAGGAGGCGCCGAAACCTAGGTAGAGGGAGGGGGAGAGTTCTCTCATTTTCTTTGTGAGGGAGAGCTTCTAGTGAGGGTTTTGGGTCTAGGGAGGTCATTGTTGGCTAGCTCTTGTGAAGGTAAGTTCTAGATCATCATCTTCTACCTTTGTTCTTCACTCTTGGAGCTTGAAATGCTCATTAATTTCTTTCTTTGGTGACAAAATGGTTCTTAGGTGTTTGAGACCCTTCAAGAGCACTTTCTACACTTCAATCCTCTTTTCCTTGCTCTCAAAGCTCTAGGTATGGAGGGGCTTATCACTTTCTTAGGCTTTATACTGTTCATGTAGACTATCTCTGGTTTTTCTCACAATTTTATAAGTTGTTTTAATATTTAATTTGGAAATATTTGTGGAGAGATTGAATTCTGATCTGCACTGAAAATTAATTGGGAAAAATAGTTTTCGTGCTCAATAATTGCTGGAAAAATTACACAACCTTAATCATATCCTGTATAATGTGTGGTAATTTTCTTGGAATTCTTAAAATGAATATGATAATTATTTTAAAATTAGATGTGCATACTCTATTTTTGAGCTGCAAGGAAAAAATATAAAAGGGGCACTTGTGGTGCTCAATAAATTCTGAAAATTTTATGTGTTATATGAACATTGTGAATTGTAACTCTAAAGTTTCATAAATTTATGAGTTGATCTTATATTTTTAATAATTGCTAAACTCTGTTTTTCTGCAAGCTGCCAATATTGAAGAATAAATTAAAAATCATATTTGTGGGTTGAATTTTGAGAAGCCCAATTTATGTGTTATATTATGTGTATGTTGGGGAGTAGCTCTATCAAAAATCAGGACATTCCGGATTGAAATGACATGTTAAACAATTTTCACTTTACTTGTACTGTATGCTCATGTTATTGAATTTTGGCATTAAATTGATTGTTGAGATTTGATGATGGATTTATTTGATGTATAAATGAGGGGTACTACCTAGAAAGCAGACCTCTGCACTTTAATTCATTGAATTATGTTATTGCAATTGTATGCTTTTATTTAATTATTATGTTGTATGTGTTCTTGAGATTTCCGTAATTTACCTATTTGCTATATTTGAATTGCTATTGGAGACCAGGAGGAGCTTGTTCCTTGGGCAACCGTGTGCTGTTAATTAATTTTTTTTCGTGTGCGATATTATATTGATGATGTTGTGATTTGATGATAAGGGTCATAGAATCCTTAAGGGAGGGAAAGCAAACGAACTCTAGTGAAGAGTGTGTTTGTAAAAGTTTGACTTGTATCCTAATAAATCTCTATTCACTATTAACGATAGTCAAGTAACATTTAGGAAAGAGTGAGAACAAATAAATATGGACTTAGCTCATGCTTAGGTACCTTGAATGTATGGATTGGATGTCATAAGATAAAAGCCTTTAGGACCTATGCTTGAGGACGAAGACGAAGAATTCAAATCTTTACATAAGACTAGAGAGAGTGAGGAAATACATAAATCTTAATAAGATGTTGAGGTCTATGGAATGAAGCCATGACGTGTGTAGTAGTGGTGCTTGAAGCACATTGTTTAGGTGTGTTGACTTTTGATTTTGATTGAGGATGATGTGTGGTGAAGGAAGAAGGGGAAACCTTCTCATTTCTTGTGTGTCGTGGACGTGATGAACAACTTGTGTTCATGATACAGAAGGATATTCGCTTCGATGGATGTACGATCCACGTGATAAGTCGCGAAGACGAGCGTTGAACGTCGAGTGTTGGAATTCCGTCCGTGTAAGTGTGGAAATTGTGAATGATGGAATTAGTGAAGTGGACCCATTGGGGCGGTGAAGAGAATGTCGATTATTTGTTGTTGATGCAAAGCCAAAGGCATGGCCTCATACTTGCGACATTGTCTAATTACCATATAGTACCGAAGATGGAGGAATTCCACACCGAATTGTAAGGGATGACCCCAGTGAGGGAATTGTGTGATGGGTTAACCCAGTAAGGATACTGGATGATCACAGATTGGTACCTGTGGTATGCTCGTTGACTTGATGTTTCTTGGGGGTGAGGCGCTAAGTTGTGATGGATTTCACAGAGCCGACTTGGCAACCCTGACGAATGCGAGGCATAACCAAGTTTGGTGAGAGCCATGTCATTGTACCATCATAAGGGGTGTACTCCCAATTGTCATCCAGATAAACAAATATATTGTAAGACCCCTGAGTTCTGTGAGTTACAGTAGCAGCAGATCCGAAGTGTGATGTATCGAGAATTAGTGCATGATTCGATTAGTTTGAGAGAAAGACTCATTAGAGATCACATCGTCGTGGTCAATTGGTTGTTGTGTGACCGAAAGGTCTTTTGTGTGTAGCTTAAAGGGGTGAGAGGTTCACTCCATACGCTTTAATTTTCAGGCTCCGGTGGATTATGAGGAGAGACCCCCAGTGATTAGGATGTGGTTCTGCATGCTTAGGCGTGTGTGGACGCATGACGAGTGCAACAAAGAGGATACTTTTCGAGGATGGGTACATTTCCGTTTTGCATCAGCAGGACCTGGACCGATCAGTCCATCAGTTTACTTCGATATGCCCGTGCACTGGACTTAAGAAGGAGCACCTGGAATAGGACCTACGGGAAGACCCGGAGGAAGACCTAGAGGAGGACCCGGCTGAGGATTCTTCTTAGTCTAGTTGGGGTTTGTAGTATGGATATATCAGGGTAGTTAGTATATAGGTGAGGTATTAGGATTCTAGATCTTTTCCCTTTTCATTGTATTTGATATGGGGTAGTCTAGGATTTTGATATTGTATTATTATCACCTATGTACCTTTTATCGCTTTGACTCCTTTACTTATCGGTCTGTATATGGTTACTATCCCTACTGTCGATGTTGTTTTTGCTTATACCCTATCACAGTATTTATGGTTTTGACCGACGGTGAAGGATATTTATATTATGACGTAGTACGTTTTTTGTATTTGAAATGTATGTGTTCTTTAATTTCGATTTCCGTCATTACTTATGTATGAATGGATGACATTGGACGTTTCGAAAGAAGTTTTATCGTTAAGGAAATGAACAAGTTTTCGAAAAAGCCATATTTTATTTCTTTTCATCCAAATTGAAGGTTTTAAGAAAATCATCTTTTCGCAATAAGTATATCTCCTATGAGTTGGTTATCATTTTATCGGACATGTGAGCTCTATATATTTAGGGTGTCACAGTTTAGTACGATGTGAACGTGACGTGGATGATATGATGATCGTGGAATTTGATTCTCCGTGACGGTTAGCTGCGGAAGCAAACTTGGAGACGTTATGTGGGGAAGACTCCTTCTGTGAGTTATGTCATTATGAGAAGGATGGGATCTCTGTGTGTGGTGTTAAAGAGCTCATAATATTTAGTTGATTGCTGTTTGGTACCTTCAGTAGAGGACCCACACAAACCTGTTAAGGACAATCCTAGTGGGGAGAGTCGTTGAGGAGTCAGTCCTCAGAGATTGGATGACCATAAAGTGGTACCTAGAAAATGATCGCAGGCGTGACCCACCTTGGGGGTAAGGGCTAAGTTGTGACTTTGGATCACATAATCGACTTGGCAACCTTGACTAAACACAAACCATTATCATGTTGGTGAGAGCCCTGTTATTGTACCATGAGGAGGGTGTACTCCTAACAGCCATCAAACTTAAATGTGTAAGACCACTTAGTTCTGAGAGTTAGTGGCAGCAGGCCCGAGCTTGATGAGTTAAGTATTAGTTAGAAGTTATATCTAGGGTTACGAGTGAGACCTGTGAGAGAACCATATTGTTGTGGTTAATGCTTGTGTATGCGACCGTAAGGTCTTTTGTTTATGTCTGTAGAGGAGGAGGGAGACTCACTCAATACATCTTATCTTTTTTAGATCACGATGGCAGCAAGGCGCCCGACAATTAGGATTTGGGTCACCATGCATGATGGAGAGTGGACCTGTGATGAGATCTTCAAGGAAGATCACTTCGTGGGGATGCTCCGAGTGCACATTGCGCCAGTCGAAGGACCTTTTGATGAGCCCTTGTCTTTTGATATGTTCAACTGGTATACGTAGCTAATGCCTCCTTATTATCGTCGCAATGCTCCACCACCTCCACCCGCACCCGTGAAGGTTTCATCTTCATCCTCATCTTCCAATGATTCTACTCTACCAAATGCCGAATCTAAGGATACATACTCTGGTGTTGCTTCTCTGAGGATGGTGTTACCTACCTTTCGCCTTAACCCCTTCATTGTGTAGCACTTGTCTCAGTATGGGGTGGGTACGAGGATGGTAGCACTACCCGTGATTGATCTAGAGGATTTTGGGGACGACGATTCAAAGGAGGAGGATATGGAGGACAATTTCGAAGAGGATCCTGAGGAGGATCCATATGAGGGATCTTCTTAGGATATCTTTCCTTAGGCGATCTTTTGGTTATTTTGGGAGGGGTATGGCAGACTATACAGGTTTATGGTATTAGATGACTGCTTTGAGTCATAGGTTTTTTTCCTTTTTGTGTATTTTGACTTGGGTAGGCCTAGGATTCAGTATTTGATACTTATTTCAGTTGTCAATGCACATTTTGATACATTTCTTTTGACTACACTGGGCTATATATGAGATACCATTCCTTCTGCTGAGACGCTTACAGTTCTATGCGCACTTGATACTTATATATATATATATTTGGTGACCATGGAGGTTCACCTCGGTGATGTATATTTGTTAAGTTACTTATGACGTATATATGGTTTACATTTATGTCGAAGAACATGTGTGGTTGATTTCGAAATATATTGATTTTGAACTTATGACGTAATGCGATTTTATATTCATTTCATAAAGTAATCAATTTCCATCAAATGACGTGAAGGAATGATGAATCATTTTAAACATGAGCAACTAAACTTTATAAAAAGAGGATATGATGAACGATTTAATTTTAAGTTTGTAGTTAAAAAGTTTTAAATTTTCCACAATTTTTCTATACAATTGCACTACGCTTATCTGATTATTTTAGTAATAGGATTCCCTCATAATATTTAGTATTTATAAATAGTAGTTTAAATGTATATTTTGTGAGAACGATTTAGGGTGTCACAAGTGGTGGCGGTAGTGGTGGTTGTGGTGGTGGTGGTGGCGGCAGCGACAGTGGCAGTAGTGGGGGTAGTGGTGGCGGTAGAGGTGGTGGTGGAGGTTGTGGTGGTTGTGGTGGTGGTAGTGAGAGTGTGTTTTCTAAAACTAAAAACCAAATTTACAAATCCTTTTTTCTTGATTTTGAAAATGAATGTAAAAATGTTTCAAAATTGAGTTAAAAATCATTTAAGCTCCATTTTTGCCGAACACGTTTTATTTTCAAAATTGCATTTGAAATCCAAAAACTCAACCACCTTGAATGGACCTAATTTTTTTTCAAGTTTTGTTTTATGAAAATAAATCACTTTTCTTAAAAGATTATATATATATATATATATATATATATATATATATATATATATATATATATATATATATATATATATATATATATAAAGTGTTTGGCTCAATTTTACTTTGTAAGTAATCACTACAACAATCAATGATCTTACTACACATAAATAATTTAAAATTGAATGAAATGTCAATATATTTAAATTAAATATTTCTTTTAGTCATTTTTTATTACAGCCTTCGGACATTTTGTAAGGCCTTTTTGGGTAGAATACCCTTGTAGTCTATGTTAATAATATTTTTGTTGTTGATAAATAAAATAAAATAATGGTTATTGTTACTATACTTTTAAACTTGGTACGATAGCCAACCGTGTCAATTCAAAACAGGTGATAAGAATGATATGTCAAGGAAATGGTTCATTGGACCAATTCAGTGCTTGATTAACATCGATGAAAGTTTATCTTTTGAAGAATAAACTAGATAGTTACCAGTGCATTCGTACGGGTTGCTTTGATTTCTATGCATTTTTTAGATGATTTATGCATAATACAATTTGCTTAAAAATAAATATTATATATAAATAAGAAACCAGAATATGAATGTTTGATAATAATGATAGAGTAAGAATGGTTGACCCAGTTAATCTTGCATAAATTGTCTTAAAATAGTAACTTGAAATATATTAAAAAATTTAGTCTCACAATAACAAATGCCTCTGAAAGTGTTAATAAGAAAAAACACAAGCAAAAATAGCACGAGATATTCGTGCATTCGCACAGGTCATTCGTTTTCACACTTGTTTGAAATTTACTTGTTTATAAAATTTAATTTTTATATTGAGACAAATGTAATTAGTTATTTAAGATCTTCAAAAATACAGAAAGAGTTAGAGTATACAAGTAGGAAAAATATATTTAGTTATAATATATGCCATAGATATTTCTTATTTCATTTTAAATATTTATAAAGTTGTATAAGAAATTTATTTTTAAAAATTTAGAAAGGATTTAACTTATGTTAAATTAAAATATTTTTGTAATTTTGAAATGTGAAATGATACAATAATTCAATTATTTTACAACTATATTGCAAATAAAAAATTATTAATTTTATAATATTTATAGTTTATAGACAATACTTCGAATAATACTATTTTGAAAGGCAAACTTTTGAAATAAAATATTACTTATCAACATGTTGTTGATTTGAGTGGAACTGAAATTTTATCCCTTAAGCAAGATCTTAGGTTCAAGTCTTGTGGTTGAAAGATTTCTTGCTAAAGTTAATGGATACTAATAAATTATTATTTTATTCTCTAATAGACAATTTATATTTCATTAGTAAGTACTTGTATAAGATGAGTTGTTATAGAATTTTAGTATTATCTTTGATCCGTGAGAAGAAAATGTACTAAGTTAAAAAAGAATAATATTTTTGTTTGAATATTTCAAATTTCAATCAGTTTTTCATGAAGGATTTATAACGATAGTATATGTCGTAAGTATATTTAAAATAACATAGTAAAAAATAAAATTGAATGGTGAGAATAAAGATTAACTCTTTTAGAGTGGCTAAATCCTTATCAAGAGTAGCTCCATGAGAGCATTATGCACTTTCTCCTTGGCAGCTTCTTGAAAATCCATATACTTTTTTTTATTAACTGCAACACATGTTTAAATTTTGGAACCATTTTCCAGTAAAAAAAATTTAAAAAAATTTTCTGCATATGCCATCCCAAAATAATATTATTGAAATCTTGATTCAATATCAACACTAAAATTAACAAAAAAAAAAACAAAAAAAATAGAAGGAAATTCTGAATTGTGGTGAAAACAATAAGAGGAAAGATCATGGAAAGCTAAATTACCTTCTGTTCTGAAACCAAATCAGAATGCCATTGATTCTCAAAGTGATCATACTTTGTTGGCTCAGGAACATCAAAGAACTCATCAGAATCATTCTATTCCATTAAACCTATACAACCAGAAGGTTCTATCTTATCTTCCCTTACATTAAGAAGTTGCTCAAACTTGCTTTTCTCTTCTAAAACTTCAGTCTTAGTATCTTTCTTTACAGAAAGAGGCAACCCAATATCTTTTGTCATTATAAGAGGTTCAGAGGAGTAATTTCCTCGTTTGGTTCTAAACAAATATGTGAAAAGACTACATCAATGATAGAATGCACGGGTAACAAAACCATCATTTTTTTATTATTATATGTGCTAGTATAAATTTTTATAAATGAAAGACATAAAACATAAATATAAATTTAATATAAATAAAAGAGTAGTTAATATAAAAAAACTGTGCCTAAGTAAAAAAAAATAAAAGAAAAAGAAATGAACAAAGAAAGTGGGAGAGAGAAAAGAGGAAAGGAATTGGCTGGGAGTTTTTTTTTCCATAAAATAGAAAAGATAAAAATCTAAATTAACAAAAAAGATAAAGAAAAAGATAGAGAGGAAGAGAGAGGAACTGTTACTTATTAATAATAAAAAATAAATGTGTTTAAATTCAAAATTGTTCTTAAAATGAATAATTTAATAGAATATTATACTTAATTTTATTATTATATTATCTACCTTAATTACAGTAAAACTGAACTGTGACTTTAGATTAAATAACTTTACTTCCAATATCAAGAGTTGAAGAATTGTTATGCTCAAAATATCCCTTAGTTGAGCATTGACAATAACTCAAGAGTTAGTCTTCTAATTGTGGCTATAGAGATACTATATAAAATATCAAAAACTATTATTAAAATATTTAGCAAAAATTTAAATCTCCTCTAACGTAAAAATGAAAAATATTGTTGAAGTGTGTTTACACAATGCATGGAGTAATTATATATTAGATATAAAATATTATATTCACGATGTTAGCAAAGAAACATATTAAAAATATTTTGTAACAGAAATATAATTAAAATTCATTTTATTCATGTAAGTTTAAAAAATAAAATATCTTATTGAAAATATTAAATGAAGATATCTTATTAAAAATTATGTGTATTTGAATTTAAAAAAATTGTTAAAAAATAATTTTTAATATTGAAGAAGTAACTTACTTTTAATAGAAATATTTAAAAAAATATTTGTAATAAAAATATATTTAAAAATTAATTTTAATATATTTTTTATGTATTTATGTAAATGTTTTTAACATTATCATATAAATATCAATCAACAAAATCTTCACATATAAAGTTATTAAATATAGAATCCAAATATTATTTTGTAGTAAATATATTAACTAATTAATATAAATTTTATTTATTAAATTATAATTAATTTAAATAAGTAATTATATAAATTTATCATTCATTTAATATAAATAATATAATAATATAAAAATATAAAAAGTATAAAATAGTACATTCTCTAAAATAGTGACAGTAGCAAGGATCAAATTTCCTTATATAGATAATAGAAAAAAAAAAAGAAACAGAAAAAGAAAATGAAAAAAAAAAGCTGAAAAGAAAAAGAAGTTTTGAAGGGGAAATGACATGTGTCCTAATAATAGATAGGGGTCGGATGAACTACGACGTCCCTTCTAGTGCAAATGCCTTGAAGAAGAAATCCTCAATGGCTTATGTTACATAAAATGTAAAAAAATTAAAATGTATAAATAAAAATGATATTTAAAATTTCTTTTAAATGACATGATATTGCATTTGATGAAAATAAATATCTTTCTAAAAAATTAAATAAATAAAAGTTTAATTTTTTTAACAAGTCAAATAATATTTTCTCAAATAATATTTTTTATATGCATTAGATAAATATGAAAATTCTAAAATATAAATAATGAATATTATTTGAATTTTTTATGTAAAAAATATCTTTCTATCAATATTAAATAAATAAAATTTCAAAACTTTTATAAACTTAATTTAATATTTTTAATAAAATTAATAAAATTATTTAAAATTTCTCTTAAATGACATGATACTGCATTTTTCTAAATTAAATATTTTTTTTATCAAAAATTGAAAATTATTAATATTATTCAAATTTTCTATTAAACGACATGATACAAAATTTGATGAAAATAATACTCTTTAGAAATATTAAATAAATATAATTTAATTTTTATATCAGCTCAATATAATATTTTTATATCTACTAACCTCATGACTCTATTAACTATATATTGATAATTGTATACAATTACGTTCAACATCTCTTAGATACTTGTGAGACAAAGTTAATCGTATTTACGAATGTAATTAACCACATGTCCAAGTGGATCACGTTGAGTCTATACAAATCTCAAATGGATGTTCTTCTTTTCCCTTAAATCTAAAAAGCAAAAAAGAAAATTGTCAAACGAATTTACTTTAGTTTTAAATTAGTTTGAGCTTTAGCTTTAAAGTCAAATAAAAGTCGGACTAATCATAATCTTTTAGTAATTTCTATTTGGATGACAATTTTAACAATGAGAATGTAAAAATTTACTTAATGTAAAGATATATGTTAAACAATTTCCAATGGTTTTAGTATAGAATTATTCATAATTTACTTAATATATCAAGTAAAAATAATTACAGGTTAAATTCATTTAAAAAATTAGAATTAATACAAACAACAATCGTATAGTAATTGATTACAAATTTATTTCTAACAATGGCAACCGTTGACTTAAAAAAAAATTAATATATATATACATATATATACATATATACATATATATACATATATACATATATATAAAGAGAGAGAGAGAGAGAGTGAAAAGTACAAAAAGAAGAAAAAATCATTACTCATCTTTTTATAGTTTATGTATTGTATTTATCATTAAATATTATATGGTTAATGAGAATTATGATATTATCTTATCATTAATTTTATTTGCCATTTTTAGAATAATATTGTAATCAGTTAATATAATTAATTATTTAATATTTAATTATTTATCTTATGATTTATTAATATTTAATAATTAATACTGTTGAAATTAATTATAACAATTATTTATTAGAATAATTAATTATTCAAGACTAAAATAATATGAAAATAGTATTTTTTTTAAAGGAAAAATATGTTTTTAGTCCCTTTACTTTATAAAATTCTTGGTTTTAGTCCCTGTACTTCACCATCGAACATTTTGGTCCTTGAACTTTTAAAAATCAGTGTTTTTAGTTCTTCAAGTTATACGACCATGTAGGAAACAATGTTAAAAGTGTCTGTCCTATGAGACTAAAAACACTTATTTTTAAAAGTTCAAGGACCAAAATGTTCGATGGTGAACTATAAGGACTAAAACCAAGAATTTTACAAAGTATAGGGACTAAAAACATATTTTTCTCTTTTTTAAAAATAATTTTCTTTTATGACAGAATGGTTTTTATACTAACGACCTTCTGTTAGAAAATATTAGCTAATTACCTACAACTTGGCTATTGGTAATTAACCATAGATATTCAGTTGTCAATAATTGGAAAACATATTGACATCTTGTGTTTGTTGGCAATCTTTCAGAAAAGTTGCATTGACATTATGGCTATACTAGCGACTTTTGGTTGAGGGGAATAATTCTTTTTCTTATAGTGTTAAATATATTGACATGTCATCCAATCGTAGATTATTGGTTTAATTAATTTTTTTTGTCCCTAAACTTTTTCAAAATTTGGTTTTTAGTCCCTGAACAAAATTTTATTTATAAACAATAAGATTATTGATTTTTGTAATTATTACTGAAAAATCATATTTTTGAGTGAGTTTTAATTGGATGATAATGTAAAAGCTTTTACACTAGCAATTTATAAAAATTAAACTCTTAAAAATGCATGTACACATAATTATTTTTAAAATATTATTTTAACACTAGTTGATACCTCGTAAAAGAAAGAAAAATCACGAATACTATTAATTATTTTAAAAATTCAAACCTTTAGCCAAAATCACACCCACCCAAAAATGTCATTAAGTTATTATTATCATACACTTCTCTTTCTTATATCTCATTTCCACTCCATTTGTTTTTATCATTCCATTTCTCATAACATCATTTATCTTATCTATAAGTTTTTCTCTCTCTTCCTTTATTTTTCCTCTTTATTTCTCTTTTCTTTCCATCTATGCACTCCGAAAACGATGTCTAGGTTGAACATTTTCCAATGCTATTAGCCTGTAAGAATTGATAATTTACTTAATACAACCTGTAAAAACTGTTACAGGTTGAATTCATTGAAAAAATTGGAAAACACACAACAACTGTATAGTAATTATTACAAATATATTTATATGTTTACTAAAATTTATTTCTAGCAATGGCAACCATTGTGGGACCTGAAAAAATTAATACAAATATAGAATCTACATAAAAGAAAAGTACAAATAAAGAAAAAAAAATCATTACAATTCTATGCATTTTCACGAAAGGATGAATCCATTGCCTTCATTCTAAATACATTAATATTATTGTAATTACTAATTAATATATATATTTATATGTTTCCTAAAATTTGTTTCTAACCATGGCAATCATTGTATACATAGAATCTACAAAAAAGAAAAGTACAAGAGAAGAAAAAAATTATTACAAAAGTCAATATGGCTCATAAGCAACATTTTTTTCTCACCGAACAGATCAGAACGTCTACTCCATAGGTTTGCACCCATTCCCTTCATTCTTATATATACATTTCAATCACATTGGGATATTTGAAAAAAAATCAGTTACATACTAACCCTCTCCTCCACAACGTATAGAAATTCATTCACCCGTAATAGAAGAGGCAGATCTTGACTTCTCTTCTGAATGTGGATTCAAAGGAGATGGCCATCCCCTTTGCAATCTGGTGGAAGATCACTGTACTGCTAGAGTTTTGACTGTATGTGATTTTCTGCTTGAGGTATATATTCTTCATCACCTTTTGTCTCTCAAATTAAATTAACTTGTTAATTGTTAGTACAATATATTATTATATAATTAACATGGTATATATACTAGTTTATTATAAGGGCAACAACCCTAGACCCTAGTCCATGATAACTTCCACACTTTTGTATTGCTACATTTCTCGTTCGCTGAATTGAAATTTATATGGAATTACAAAATGATATCTTGATTGTTTCTATTATCTTTTTGTATGTGATAACCATGGTTTTAAATTCCGGTTGCGATTGCAATTGCGGTTGCGGTTGTAGGCATTGTGGCTGCTGCAATGCGGATTGCGGCTGTTGCAGAGCGAAATTATTTTATGTTTGCTCTAAATGTAGAAAAGAATTTTACAGTTATTCTAATGATTGGTATATCCTTTATTAATAAAATAGCATAACTTTTCATTCATTTTAAGATTTGGTATCCCTAACATCTTATATGGTCATACCCATTCGACCACTGACACTTAGAAGTTATAATAGAAGATGAATCTTTATCTTATTTTGACAAAACAGTATATTAGAACAGTGTTAAGGTTCCGTTGCGGCTCCAATGTGGTTTCATTGCGGACGTGTTGCGCCATTTCGTGTGATTAAAATTCACACCACAATTGCGGGCTGATGCGATTGCGGACACCACCGCAATAGCAATATTGCGGCCGTAATTGCGGTTACGAGCCGCTATTTAAAACCATGGTGATAACCTAAGATTATTTATAGTGGACCTGAACTGCTACGTATGCAATGTGACATGCATGTATGCCTTTTGATCATGAAGATGGCTTTGCATGAGAATGAGTTTAAGGGAATCACACTCTTCCTCAACAGCTGCCCTATATATGTCAAAGTGTCTCACCATGGAACTATACTCAGAAAACTTGAGGTATAGACTACATGATCAAACAACAAAAGAAGTCCATCCTAACACTGTGTATGCCACTTCATGGGCATGAGAGTTCCATGCTATTCCCAACACTTTTTCTTTGCCAAAGTATGTGTGTATGCACGTACGTGTGTGTATAAAGAACCTGGTAACCTATATTGCAGGCAATAGATAAACAATAACGAAGTAACTCTAATAGTATCCAGTATGCCTTAGATGTCCATTTAAGGGAAATATTAAAATCTCTAAGCATACATTTGAAACTACATTTAATTAAAAAAAAATGTTGTTTGGTTTATACCTAGAATTAAAGGAACTTTAGTAAGAAAGTTCACACAATCAAATTGCAAGAAGTGAATAAAGAATTAGTATGAAAGGGAATGAAAAGTAAGAAACTACCATGAAAAAAGAAAGCGATGTCCTAGCACATTCCTAAGCTGGTGTCTTTGATTTGGAGGAGCTTCTCCTATGAAAGGCAACAAGTGTTACTCTTATAACTGGCAGCTACAACAGAAATAAATAAACAATAAACTTTAGTTCAAACTTACCACTGGTTCCTGCCAATTCAACACCTCACAAGAGCTTCCTACGTGAATCATCAGTCCAGCTAAGCCCTTTCCTTTTCAGTGCTAATGATTCACTCTGTTTTCCCCCTATTTTATGTATTTGTTCTTTTCGTTTTGCATTTTGGAGAGTCTGCTCTCCTGTGTTCATGAATGGTTGGCATTCTCGACTGTTGTTTACAATAATTTCCTGTGACTGAAGTCCCCCAAAGCCTCTTACATCTTCAGTTACTATACTTCCAGAGGCTACTTAGATCAGAAATCTTAATTGGCTTTTTAAAATACAGTTTAGATCCATACAGTTCTCTCGACCTGTTAGCATTAGCAATCATGACTACAGAAACAATGATCAGATAGTGTCCATTAATGATTGCACTCATGAATGGCATTTGTGGTTTCAAGTAAAACAAGCCAAAGCTAATATGAGAACTTAACGAAAATTTGGTAGGTCAGATATTTCTCTTATTTTCTCTGTGAGCGCATTTATTTCCATGCCAAGCAAGCAAACCTCAACAAGTGCAAGGTTAGGCTCATTCTTCTTCTCCTCAACAGTGGATAATGCTTCAAAAACTAGTGAAGCAGTCAAAACTAGTAGTACAATAAAGTAAGGAAAAAATTTTCAGATTGATTTATTCTTAAATTTTTCCTTACTTTATTGTACTACTAGTTTTTACTGCTTCACTAGCTTTTGAAGCATTATCCATTGTTGAGGAGAAGAAGAATGAGCTTAACCTTGCACTTGTTGAAGTTCGCTTGCTTGGCATGGAAATAAATGCGCTCACAGAGAAAATAAGAGAAATATCTGACCTACCAAATTTTTGTTAAGTTCTCATATTAGCTTTGGCTTGTTTTACTTGAAACCACAAATGCCATTCATGAGTTCAATCATTAATGGACACTATTTGATCATTGTTTCTGTAGTCATGACTGCTAATGCCAACAGGTCGAGAGAACTGTATGGATCTAAACTGTATTTTAAAAAGCCAATTAAGATTTCTGATCTAAGCAGCCTCTAGAAGTATAGTAACTGAAGATGTAAGAGGCTTTGGGGGACTTCAGTCATAGGAAATTATTGTAAACAACAGTCGAGAATGCCAACCATTCATGAACACAGGAGAGCAGACTCTCCAAAATGCAAAACGAAAAGAACAAAAACATAAAATAGGTGGAAAACAAAGTGAATCATTATCACTGAAAAGGAAAGGGCTTAGCTGGACTGATGATTCACATAGGAAGTTCTTGCGAGGTGTTGAATTGGCAAGAACCAGTGGTAAGTTTGAACTAAAGTTCATTGTTTATTTATTTCTGCTGTAGCTTCTAGCTATAAGAGTAACACTTGTTGTCTTTCTTAGGAGAAGCTAGTCCAAATCAAAGACACCAACTTAGGAATGTGCCAGGACATTGCTCTTGATCTTTTCATGGTAATTTCTTACTCTTCATTTCCCTTTCTTACTAATTCTTCACTTCTTGCAATTTGTTTGTGTGAACTTTCATACTAAAGTTCCTTTAATTCTAGATGTAAACCAAACTGCAAATTTTATTAAATGTTGTTTCAAATTTATGCTTAGAGATTTTAATATTTTCGTTAAATGGACATCTAAGGCATACTAGATACTTTTAGAGTTATTCCCTTATTGTTTATCTATTGCTTGCCAGATAGATTACCAGGTCCTTTATACACACCCACGTGCACGCACACACACATACTTCGGCAAAGAAAAGTATTGGGAACATCATGGAACTCTCATGCCCCTGAAGGCCAATACATTGTTCTAGGATGAACTTCTTTTGTTGTTTGGACATGTAGTCTCTCCCTCAAGTTTTCTTGAACTTCTCCAGGAAAAGGTATTTAACATTTTTTATTATTCAGATATTTATCTTTGAAAAATATCCCTGCAATTATGATTTCAAATGAAGAAAGATGCAAAGTGAAACCATCACCTGCCAGATTTTGCTTTCATCTGGGTTGTTCATTTCTGATTTCTTCACGGTAAGCATGAAGCATATTTGAAGAAGATTTCAAAACAACAGTGTTTAAAAATTGTTCCAGGCTTGACAAAAGCTGGAAAAAATTGGTGTCAAATCTATCGGGTATAACAAGGATGAGTGCACAACAGTTGTTAATTTACCTTCAAGTGAGTATTGTTAGTCAGTACTCTCTTCCCTTTCTTTCTCCATTATGAATGCTATAATCATCATTATATGGATGATTGGAATTAAATATGTTACCAAGCTGATGTAGAATATTTGGGCAAATTATGGAACAGAAACAATGCATAAAATATGAAAGTAAATAAATAATGAGGTATAGTATTGCTTACAAGGGTATTGCATTCCATCTGTCTTATACTTTTATTGGAACCTTTGTGATTTTTTTTTTCAAGTTTCTGAATCAAGCTCTTCTATTTTGCCAGGAGATAGAAAAAGAAAAGGCTGCTCAATCAAAGCTAAGAGGACTGCACCCATTCATTCTGCACCATTATCAGATCAAAACTCTCACTACAAAGCTAACTTCAGCTTTTGAGAGATGGAAATAGTATTCATTCTAGAGATTTAGTTAGAGATTAATTTAGTTACCAATTTTTTAGTTCAATTAATTACTATATAAATATTGATCAATACATTAGTCATTATCAATATTAGTCATTAAATCAATCATTGTCGTATAGGTTATTAAGTGGGTCATTAAATCAATCACAATAAAATGAGTCACTTTATCAATCACTGTAAAATGTGTCACAGTAAAATGGGTAAATCGATCACTGTATAATGGGTCACTAAATTAGTCACTGTAAAATGAGTCACTAAATTAGTTTGTAAATCAATTTCTGAATTGGTCTATAAAATCAGAGACCAAGGGTTTAGCTACTTACTAAAATTATTCTTCAATTCAGAGTCTAATTGATTTAGTGACCGATCTTTTCAATTTAGAGACCAAAATTCTGGCCTCTGAAAGCAAATTTTCTTGTTGTGATAGATAGAAGTCTTGCAGGAATGACTCTTAAATAAATCTTCTTGAGGGATCTTATTTTTACACTTCAACACAAAAATTCAAATCACACTACAATTCCGTCATTTGTCGAGAAGAACCTTAAACAACCACCTCGGTTGCCATCTTAATTAATCTCCTAGAGACACTCACTACCTCCTTATCCAACTTGAGAGGTTCAAAATCAAGATTTGCATAGTTGTAAGAGGAAACCAAATTGGGAGCAAGCCACACCCAAAAAGCAATCAAAGTAGCAAATACAAATTGCAAAAATTGTTGCTACTAGTGAAGAATTTGAGGCCGACAATCAAGATATTGCTGGAACCCCTAGCGATGAAGGGGATGATATTTCACTAATTTTTACAATTCTAGAGTTGTTCGAAGATAACAATCTTGATTTTGATCTAAGGTCGAGAGTAAAGAAGGGAGAGATTAAAACCAACTAAGTCTAATATTAACCACATTGGGTGGGAATTAGATTTATCAGATTCCCACAAACAACGCTAATGACCTGTTTGAGATTAATTTCAACCATATAGTCGTGGCATCAATCCCCATAGATGATGTCAATGATCTGTTAGAGATGGGTCAATTACCTGTCTCAAGTGAATTGAGATAGGTCAAACCAACATGTATTTTGAGATAGCACCATCTCATGGTAAAGTTACCTAGTCTTTGGAGATAGCACAATCTCATGATGGGCCAAGCTAACATGTCTCTTGGGTCATTGTTATCAATTTTATTGTTCATGCCAATGATCTCTCACTACATCTTATGATACATTGACCATTAGGCCCCCATCATTTTGAGATAGCACTAAGTATTGTTTTTCCCTCTGTGTCTGACAAGGTATGACTCATTTTGCTAATTTTTTTCATACCTTATGGTGGATAAATTAGATTTAGAAATACACTAGTATCCATATCAAACTCGACAATTCAAGAATTGTGGGCATGTCCCAAGGACATCCCAAAACACATCATTTCATCACAACAATTGAAACAAGTTTTATTTAGTCTTATGTGAGTTTCCTTTCGTCAGTAAAGTGCACTCCTCACAAGGCTCATCTTTATTAACTAACATCTCATAATTAAAAATTTATAAGTCTTAGGGAGATCTTTAGTCACTATTGCTTATTAGATTCAATTCTAAGGTCCATTATGTGTCACTAACCTCACAATTGTTTTGTCACTCATAATTATGATCCAAGACACTAACTTAATAAATTTTTTAAGTTCAAAACTATTAAATTCGTATGGGTACCAACAAGGTAATTTTAAAATGCCATAACTTACTCGTTTTACATCCAATTGGCCTCAAATTTTTAGGACAAGTCCCTATACCATTATAGAACTTAATTCCTTCATTAAACCTCACTTAAACTTAATATTTTTGAAATGTTTATTGGCTGGAATAACAACCACACTTTCTTAAATTTTCCAATTCAAATGGTCACTAAGTGACCCGAAATGAACTCAAAACAATTTCAAATAAATACTAAATCTTTGCCACATATTTCCAATGATTCAAACAGCAAATAAATAACTACAAACAAAGACTTTTGATGCAAAAGTGGGGATTAACATCTCAGCCACTAATGCAACACTCAAATGGTTGCAAACATGCCATTAAAAGCCATAAAAGTAAGCAAGCACATAGTATCATGATTTAGGCACAATATCCGCATCAATTCTCATCATCATCATTCCATATAGTCCTTAACATTATCACTTTGAAACAGGGCAGTCATCACACTCAACAATAATTCACAAATTTCTCATTAATTTTATCATTAAACCAATGCCAAATAAGCCAGAACTCATATCTAATACTCTCCCAATTTTGCCTGACACTTGAGCCAATATTTTGAACCATTAAAATTGAATTTTGGACACTTTAAAATATTTCTAATTCACTATTTTTCCAGCTGCAACAAATTCTAAAAAAATTCACACATAGACATATTGAAAATGGCACTTTTAAGCTTTTAAATTAATAAGAAATAATTGCCTAAGGTTAAGGGTTAGTAACCCCAACCTTTATACTCATTTAAAATATAATTTAAGCAATTTAAAATTTTCAAATAATCTATTTTTCCATCCATTCATTTATCTCCAATTAATTCAATAAAACATGGTTAAAAAGCTAGTCTAGGTTTTCTAATTTGTACAATTTAATTTATGAACTTAATGTAACAAAATCGCCAACTTTTCCCTAGTAAAAATGCCATTTGAACTCATTGGAATGATCAAAATTCGGTTTTGGAATGTCTTAGCTGTACCAAAATTCAAAGAAAATTTCACTTTAATCAAACTTTAGGACCACTACACTTCATTAATGTAATTCCTATGACATAGACAATTAAACCTTGGCATTTGAAAACATTTTAATTCACATTTTAATATACTCTATTGAATATATCAACTCTTGTCTTACTAAATTAAAATCAAGAACTCACAAGTTATAAAGGAATAATTTCAATTTAAAACCAAACAGCATATCCCCTGTTTTTCGCCTAACTCTTTACACAGATTTACATTATCAAAATATTTTTAATTGAAATGAAATATATATCATTAAAGTATATGTGAATCTACTTTATATAATGGTATCCCAATACTCAAGAAAAATTCTACAAAATTTACAAAAATTCAAAAGATAGCAGATGCTCAATTTCGTTACTATGCAATATCCTATTCTTAAAACGTACATTTCTCACTCAATTCTTAATGAAATTTTATAAACTTTACCATTATCAAAATCCCTGTGTCTATTTTCGGAAAAGGTATCACTTATAATAAAAAGTTAATCAAACAAGGAGAAATACTCGTTTTATTGAAGCATGTTCAGACATGACAGAAAATAGAAATCACTGCACATACCCTCTATTATAGTTTCTTAGGCAAATCAATGAGTTAATTTATGGGTGACCCCAAATTTTAAATCTTATTAAGTCTATTTTACAGAGGTATCACCCAAATTTCCATAGCATCTCCACATCAGTACCACTTTTCAAAACAACACACAAAGGTCAAAACGTAACATTCAGCAGAAGGGTCACTTTGTAAAATTCATAGTAAATTCAATTCTAATCCAAATTTAACTTATTTTATATGGATTCATATGCTCCAAAAGTTTACTTTTCGAATATAGTTTTAATTTTCACCATACAGTGCACTAATCAAATGCAGTAACGAAATTCGTGAAGTATGCCCGTGCTGAAATTCTAAAACAACTTATGTGCACAAACTTTCCACACCAAATAATGTAGAAATGGCTCTAAGAGCCCATACCCATGGAGGATAACATCCCAAACACACAAAATACACATGAAAGAAAATACCTTAGTGAATTAAATTTCAATCGGCTAGAATTGTTGCTCTTGATCTCTAGAGTAAGATCCTTGAGTTTGGTTGCAAAAAGCTCAAAGTTTGGGGTGGAGAATGAAGCTCTAAGTGGAGCATCAATGGAGGAGAGGAGAGAAAAGAGAAGAGACTCCCTCTCTTTGCCTAGGAAAGTAGCGTGAAAATGAATGAAGGAGAGGGGAAGAGTTTTCTCTTATTTTAGGGTTGGCACAAACATGGGTCATGTTTGTTTAGGTTTATTAATCTTAGGCTTAGTCTAATTTAATTTCTAGACCACTAATTAATTATGTTAAAGTCTTAACTAATAAATTTTAACTCTTTAATCTTGTCTCTATTTCTTGTTGCATTCTAATCCACCATTAATTGGCTTCTAAAAGCCTTAATTAAGGTATACAAACTTAATTAAATTCTATTTAGCTTAATTAATAATTAGAAATATTAATTATATTAAGTCTTAATTTATTTTAATTACTTATATTAGGCCTAGACTCATTAATAAGTTAATAAAACTCTAATTTCTAAGTTTTAGACTAAATTTGCTCATCCATTACTATAATAAAAACTGGTAGTGTTCTCGCCCAAAAACTTTTCTTCTTTTTAATTTTTAATTTTTTTCTTTCTTTGTCTTTTTTTCCTAAAACCTTTTTTTGTTCTTCAACATTCTTACTATTTTTTTCTTTGTCTTTTTATGTTTCTTTCTTTTTTTCTTTATGTTTCTTTCTTTTTACATTTCATTTTTTCCTTTTTTACATTTTTTTATTTTCTTTTTTTAAGTTCTTTCTTTCTTTCTTTTTTCTTTTTATGTTTTTTTCTTTCTTTTTCCCTTTTCTGTTTTTTTATTATTTACACTTCTTTTTACTACCATTGTATTATTATTATACTATGATTATAAATAATAGGTTTAAATACTTTTTTAGTCCTTACGATTTGGCGCTTTTTGGCTTTTCGTCCTCGCAAAAAAAAATGGTTTTAGTCCATACAAATTATGTTTTATTTTTATTTTCGTCCTTAAAGCGGTTTAGATATCGCTTTTTTTTACTATTCAAAGCATTTTTTCACTGTTCAAAGCGCTATATAAACTGTTTTAAGGAAGAAAAACAAAACAAACATAATTTGCAAGGACTAAAACCAATATTTATCATTCAATAACTATAAATAGAGCGGGGCATTTAGGTTTGGGCTGGCAGACCGCCCGTTAAACCCACAGCCCGCCGGTATATGGACATAGATTTTTTTAGCCCATTTAAATTGCAGGCTTTTTAGCCCGGTCAGTTTAACCCGCGGGTTAAACGGGCTCAACCGCGGGTTAAGCGGGCAGTCCGCGGGCTTTCTACATTTTAATATAAAAATATAATAATTATAATTAAAATAAAATAAAAAAATAAAATTTATTTAAAAATTATAATTGAAATTAGAAAGTGACACTGTTCTTAGATTTAGGGTTTGTTTTCTTCTTTCTCCTGAGATTGAGAGTGCTTCTTTCTCTCGTGACTCACGACTCACACCCATAGCACAGTCGTCTGTCCACCGTCTACCGGCGCAGCCACCCTCCAAGGTAGTGTCACGGCCTCGTGCGGAGGTCACTACAGAGTCGCATCGGGTAGAGGCTCTACTATAGAGTCACGCACCACGCGGAGGCACGATAGCTGATGCCGCCGCCGCCGTTGAAGCTGGTTCCAGTCGCCGTTGCATTGCCAGTCGCCGTCACCAGTGACCACCACTCCACCCACTCCCAGTCCCACTGACAATAGTTCATTCAAGATTTCAGGTAAGGTCCTTCTTCATTCTGATATGAAATTCTTGTGATGTGAAGTCTAAAATTCTTTAGTTATGTTTCAGCCATGAATCATGATGCCTTTGTAAGGACTAAGAAGGACCTGAGCCTAAAAAATTGTTTAAATTCTAATTGTAATTTGACTGGTTGTATTTGTATGTTTGGAAATATGTATTCTGAGTTGGTTATTTTTAATTTTTTTAAAAAAAATTTGCGGTTGAGGGCTGGCCCGTTTAGCCCACGGGCTATGCGGGGTGGTTGCGGGCTCGAAAAATTTTCAATGATAAGACAGCTGGAAGGTTCCATGATTAACCTCCTAGCAACTTTAAGGAATTTGTCATCATAAAAACAAGATAAAAAATTTTAGAAGATAGAGATCTTTCAAATATAACAAATTTTTTTTAGATAATTACATCAGTGCATCTCACATTTCAGGGGAAGGTTTCCCTATTCTTACATCATCTCCACAAACTATAACAGATATTTGTTGGTAAGTTGGTATGAATTCCCTAATGTCTTTGATTATGCCAAGCATAAATTTAAAATAGTGATCTGTATAACACCCCCTGCTTACCTTTTACAAATCCTCTTATTATTTTCAACAACATGGAATAAATAAGTTTTGAAATTATTAAACATCATTTCATAATAAAGGGTAAATTAATTTACTCCAAAACGTCATTACTTGAAAGTTTCAAATGAAGCTCATCCTTATTAATTCATCTTTATGTTGAAATTCCTTTTTTACGTAATATCGTTCTTAATAAAACCAAACTCATTTTACAAAACATTAAATCCACCATAAACCATTTAAGCATGACAAAATTTCATTTAAACATCCTCATATCCATCCTTAAATGAATTTAGTACATAGAATATACATACACATAACATTCTTGAAACCAAATACATTATACATTTGAGTCACATAAAAGTAAATAGTACATCATAATAATAGATCCTAGTCTACCCCCTTGTATAAAATAAGAGACTGAAACTTAGAGCAATGACTCAATAAACAAACCCTTTTATACCCACTTGAACTCGTGAGGCATCCTCATAGGATCCTCCTTTTTACTTGAACAGGTCCATCCCCATCCTTTCTGCTTGTTGTAGCTTTTCCATTTCATCTTCATTGTTCGCACCGAATCATTCATCTTTCTCTTAAAAATAAAGGTGTATGGAGTGAGTCTCTCACCTCCTCTAAAACCACAAGCAAGAATAAACCTCACAGTCACATAGCAACTTACTAACCATAGCGGTGTGGTTTTCTAATGGGTCTCACTCATAACCTTAATCGATTTCATTCACTAATCTCAAACACAACACACTACGTGCCCAATCACTGGATCTCCCAGAGCTTAGTGGTCTTACAAAATTGTAAGTTTGATGACTATTGGGAGTACATCCCTTGCCACGGTACAATGACAGGGCTCTCACCAACACGGTTATGTCTCACATTTGTCAGAGTTGCCAAGTCGGCTATGTGAGCCCTTGTCACAACTCAAAGCCATACGACCAAGGAACAGCAAGCCAGTGATCATTCCCCAGGTACCACTCTGTGGTCATCCACTTCCTATGAGGACTGACTCCTCAACGACTCTCCTCACCAGGATCGTCCTTCACAAGTGCCTATGGGATTTCTTCTATCAATGGTACATGATGGCGGTTAGTTGGCTCTATGAGTATGAGGCCTCGCCTTCATCTCCATAATCACATAATTCAAATATCCACATCTTCACCACAACACCTTGTGGTTATTTTCATTATAACCCTATCCTCAAAACACAACCTCTTAACATAGACAAAACTCCCGCATGACTCACTTTATCGCATGCTTCCACAGCTAGCCTTTATAATCCACTTGCATTTTCTCGAAATGCGTGTCATCTCACCGACATCATAAACGTGTCACATTCACCATGATTCTTGTGCATCAAGAGAGAAGGAACACTTCCTCTTCCTCTTTAAGTCACATTAACATAACAAATCAAGCTACACATCACAATCACACGATAGGTGTCTCAATGCACCCTTACACATTTCATGAATTCAATTCATGACTCATTCCATGTTTTATTAAGTCTTATGTAATTCCTTACCCTCTCGAGTTTTATGCTAAGTTATAGTCCATAGTCCTTATCCTCCAAGCAAAGGTCCTAATGGGTCATTCTAAGTCCAATCTTAAGAGTATCCTCCAAATGTGCAAAGGGACCTATCATTACTAATTCCATTTAATTATAAAATTCTCACCCTTTTTAAGTATTCATTCACAACAGAAATTCAAAAATAATTATTAAATCAATTTTAAAAATTCTGAGAAAATTCAGGAGTACCCTACAGGGGTATTGTCATGATATATGTCTTTTCCAAATTTTATTTCGCACTAAAAATAATTTTCCCTTCACAAATACAACGCAGGACAAATTTTAGTAAACACAATAAATAATCAAAATAAAATATTAAAATGACTTGTAAAATTCCACACGGTCCAATTTGTCCTTAAATAATCTATGTTTTTAACAAATTTTGGTCACACCAAGTTAATCACACGAAACATTACATTTTTTGGTCAATTAAATTTCACTTGTGAATAATTATCTTAGGGGAAACATATAATTAAATTATCTCTACATAGTATAAATTATGCACAATTTAATCTTACACAGTGCAATTTTATCTAGTACAATTAAATTTTAATTAAATCTTAATTTTACTAAAACTTATCACATAAAATTATATATAGAATTAAATTTTAATTAAATCTTAAATTTACTAAAACTTATCACATAAAATTATATATAGAATTCAAATTTTCTTAATTAATTAACTAAATTAATTTTTCACTTGTAATTAATTTCAATATTTATTTGGCTGTTACAAAATATGCTAACACAAGTATTTATTATATTTTGAGTTGCGAATTTTTAGGGTGTTACAATCTGAACTGATATTTCTAGAGAGTATCAAAATTTTCATGCTGAGAGAACTAGAGCTATCTAATACTAGTACATATTTTTTTTTTTTATATATAGGCAAATGCTAAGGGCACAATATAAGGAATCAAAAATCATAACCGAACACAAATTTTAAGACCACAGACCTGTGACTGCCACATACAAGGTTGAGGTTGAGTGTTCTCTCCAAGGAAATCTAAGAGAAGGAGCATTTACCTTCATCTTTGGCCATATCAAGAAAAGCCTGGACTTCCAAAGCTTTTCTATAATACATCAAACCTCTTAGGAGCGACCAAAAAATTTGAACTCCACCTGGTCATCTGTAATTTTGTGTACAGAAATGATATTTGATTATCAAAACACAAATGTAAAGCTGTTGTGAGGTTTTAAGTTCCTTGCAGAGCCTTGTGTGAACTAATCCATGAAGATATTGTAAACAATTGTACCTTTGTAAGGTTGGCATTTCAAATTGGCTTTGAGAAGAAAAATAAACCTTCTATAGGGCCAAGGCATGAAGCATATGAGCAAAATGAGAAATGTGTTTTCTTTCACTCAATGTATTTTCCAAATGGAAGAAAACTCCATTTTCTCCCTATTCTCCTTCTTCACATTTTACCCTCCCCTTTTCTTTTCAACTAAACCGAATATAAAAGGATAATAGTTCATCCATGCCAATTCTAAAATATGAACGCTTAATTATTGGTTATCCCTTAATATGAAATTTACTATTGTTAGACTGAATTGCCAGGGGACTGATTCTGAAGTAGAATTAATTTTTGAAGGAAAAATATCAGCTTGGGATATAGTTTACAATACTATTTAAGGCAATTAAAATTTGTAATCATCAAAATCAAAGCACATTCAAAAGGTTCTTAGTAACAAACAAGAATCAACCTCAAACATTACATCTTTTTCTATGAATTTTCAGAAACCGGGGGTTCATTTAAAAGAAAACCTACAAATATGGCTCAAGGGTGTTTGAAACTTATAAGCCATGAGTAATCTGTATGCATAACAAAACCATAATAGGCTTAAAATATACGAAATAAAGGGGTTAAAAATTAAATTCCATAGACTTTGAGAAATAGGCTTTTGAAAAAGGATCCTTCAATTGGGTAACATAGCATGTGCAGAGAAACTCACTAAGTTCAATAATGAATAACAGAAATGTCAACAACACATTCTGATACTCTTTTCAACACTTTCTATTATTGGGTGAAATATATGGACAGTAAATAACATAGGCTGGTTCACGATTATTAGTAGGGTTGACGTGAAATTTTACCTTATTATAAAGTGTTAAAAAAAAAACAAGGTCAAGTGTTGGGGTTTTTGGTTAAGCAGGAAGCTTACAACTTTGTAGTAGAAAAGGAGAAAAAAAATTGTTGGAGTCATGAATGAGGTTCATGATGGGATAGTAATGCATAATGCATCTACTCTTGTATGTAAAGCATAATGGTTGTGTAACTATGTTTGGTTGCGATTCGAGGAGGGCATAGGAGAAGCCTTTTCTGTTCTTAATGTGGTGAGGTCGTTTATGTAACATCCCAATTTTTGCAACTCTTTATCTTAGTATAATTGTGTGGTTTTGTTGTGATTTAATTAAATGTGTGAGTAACTAAATAAATAGTTAATGGTTGAAAGTTAATTCAATTGAGTAGGAAATATAATTGATAGAATAGAATTTTATTAAAGGTTGACTTTGGTCAATGACTAGTCAAACATTAGTAAAGAATGTATTTTATTAATAGCACTATTATAGTTGACTAAAAATTTATTATAGCAAGAAGAAGGAAAATTAATTCTCTAGTTGTACAATTAAATTAGTGATTATTTGTGATGTTAATTATTAAAGTCTAGAAATTAAATAGAAATAAATTATGTGAGTAAATAATTATAGAAATTAGTTTTAATTAGACTTTAGCTTCATTAAAATAATACAAAGGGGGAATAATAAGAGGATAATTATTTTAGATTAACACATGTTAGAAATTAATAGACTTTTGCTAAACTCTGTTTTTCTGCAAGCTGCCAATATTGAAGAATAAATTAAAAATCATATTTGTGGGTTGAATTTTGAGAAGCCAAATTTATGTGTTATTATGTGTATGTTGGGGTGTAGCTCTATAAAAAAATCAGGACATTCCGGATTGAAATGATATGTTAAACAATTTTCGCTTTACTTGTACCGCATGCTCATGTTATTGAATTTTGGCATTAAATTGATTGTTGAGATTTGATGTTGGATTTATGTGATGTATAAATGAGGGGTACTACCTAGAAAGGAGACCACTGCACTTTAATTCATTGAATTATGTTATTGCAATTGTATGCTTTTATTTAATTATTATGTTGCATGTGTTCTTGAGATTTCTGTAATTTACCTATTTGCTATATTTGAATTGCTATTGGAGACCGGGACGAGATTGTTCCTCGGGCAAACCGTGTGCTGTTAATTAAATTGTTTGCGTGTGCGATATTATATTGATGATGTTGTGATTTGATGATAAGGGTCATAGAATCCTTAAGGGAGGTAAAGCAAACGAACTCTAGTGAAGAGTGTGTTTGTGAAAGTTTGACTTGTATCCTAATAAATCTCTATTCACTATTAACGATAGTCAAGTAACATTTAGGAAAGAGTGAGAACAAATAAATATGGGCTTAGCTCATGCTTAGGTACCTTGAATGTATGGATTGGATGTCATAAGTGGACTAAGATAAAAGCCTTTAGGACCTATGCTTGAGTACGAAGACGAAGAATTCAAATCTTTACATAAGACTAGAGAGAGTGAGGAAATACATAAATCTTAATAAGATGTTGGGGTTTATGGAATGAAGCCATGACGTGTGTAGTAGTGGTGCTTGAAGCACATTGTTTAGGTGTGTTGACTTTTGATTTTGATTGAGGATGATGTGTGGTGAAGGAAGAAGGGGAAACCTTCTCATTTCTTGTGTGTCGTGGACATGATGAACAACTCGTGTTCGTGATGCCGAAGGATATTCGCTTCGATGGATGTATGATCCACGTGATAAGTCGCGAAGATGAGCATTGAACGTCGAGTGTTGGAATTCTGTCTGTGTAAGTGTGGAAATGGTGAATGACAGAATTAGTGAAGTGGACCCATTGGGGTGGTGAAGAGAATGTCGATTATTTGTTGTTGATGCAAAGCCAAAGGCGTGGCCTCGTACTTGCGATGTTGTCTAATTACCATATAGTACCGAAGACAGAGGAATTCCACACTGAATTGTAAGGGATGACCCCAATGAGGGAATTGTGTGATGGGTCAACCCAGTAAGGATAATGGGTTACCACAGATTGGTACCTATGATATGCTCGTTGACTTGATGTTTCTTGGGGGTGAGGTAAGTTGTGATGGATTTCACAGAGCCGACTTGGCAACCCTGACGAATGCAAGGCATAACCAAGTTTGGTGAGAGTCATGTCATCGTACCATGATAAGGGGTGTACTCCCTATCATCATCTAGATAAATAAATATATTGTAAGACCACTGAGTTCTATGAGTTCTAGTAGCAGCAGATCCGAAGTGTGATGTATCGAGAATTAGTGCATGATTCTATTAGTTTGAGAGAAAGACTCGTTAGAGATTACATCGTCATGGTCAATTGGTTGTTGTGTGACTGAAAGGTCTTTTGTATGTAGCTTAAAGGGGTGAGAGGTTCACTCCATACGCTTTTATTTTTAGGCTCCAATGGATTACAAGGAGAGACCCCCAGTGATCAGGATGTGGTTCCGTATGCTTAGGGGTGTGTGGATGCATGACGAGTGCAACGAATAGGATACTTTTCGGGGATGCGTACATTTTCGTTTTGCATCAGTAGGACCTGGACCAGTCAGTCCATCAGTTTACTTCGATATGCCCGTGCACTGGACTTAGGAGCGATCACCTGGAATAGGACCTATGGGAAGACCTAGAGGAGGACCCGGCTGAGGATTCTTCTTAGTCTAGTTGGGGTTGGTAGTATGGATATATCAGGGCAGTTAGTATATAGGTGAGGTATTAGGATTCTAGATCTTTTCCCTTTTCATTGTATTTGATATGGGGTAGTCTAGGATTTTGATATTGAATTATTATCACCTATGTACCTTTTATCGCTTTGACTCCTTTACTTATCGGTCTGTATATGGTTACCATCCCTACTGTTGACGTTGTTTTTGCTTATACCCTGTCATAGTATTTATGGTTTTGACCAACAGTTAAGGATATTTATATTATGACATAGTATGTTTTTTGTATTTGAAATGTATGTGTTCTTTAATTTCGATTTCCGTCGTTACTTATGTATGAATGAATGACGTTGGACGTTTCGAAAGAAGTTTTGTAGCTAAGGAAATGAACGAGTTTTCGAAAAAGCCGTATTTTATTTCTTTTCATCCAAATTGAAGGTTTTAAGAAAATCATCTTTTCGCAATAAGTATATCTCCTATGAGTTGGTTATCATTTTATCGGACATGTGAGCTTTATATATTTAGGGTGTCACAGTTTAGTATGACGTGATCGCGACGTGGATGATATGATGATCGTAGAATTTGATTCTCTGTGATGGTTAGCTGCGGAAGCAAACTTGGAGAGGTTGTGTGGGGAAGACTCCATCTGTGAGTTATGTCGTTATGAGAAGGATGGGATCTCCGTGTGTGGTGTTAAAGAGCTCATAATATTTAGTTGATCCCCATTTGGTACCTTCAGCAGAGGACCCACACAAACCTGTTAAGGACAATCCTAGTGGGGAGAGTCGTTGAGGAGTTAGTCCTCAGAGATTGGATGACCATAAAGTGGTACCTAGAAAATGATCGCAGGCGTGACCCACCTTGGGGGTAAAGGCTAAGTTGTGACTTTGGGTCACATAATCGACTTGGCAACCCTGACTAAACACAAGCCATTATCATGTCGGTGAGAGCCCCGTCATTGTACCGTGAGGAGGGTGTACTCCTAACAGCCATCCAACTTAAATGTGTAAGACCACTTAGTTCTGAGAGTTTAGTGGCAGCAGGCCCGAGCTTGATGAGTTAAGTATTAGTTAGAGGTTATATCTAGGGTTACGAGTGAGACCTGTGAGAGAACCATATTGTTATGGTTAATGCTTGTGTATGGGACCGTAAGGTCTTTTGTTTATGTTTGTAGAGAAGGAGGGAAACTCACTCAATACATCTTATCTTTTTTAGATCACAATGGCAGCGAGGCGCCTGCCTGACAATCAAGATTTGGGTCATCGTGCATGATGGAGAGTGGACCTGTGATGAGATCTTCAAGGAATATCACTTCGTGGGGACGCTTTGAGTGCAAATTGCGCCAGTTGGAGGACCTTTTGACGAGCCCTTGTCTTTTGATATGTTCAACTGGTATACGTAGCTAACGCCTCCTTATTATCGTCTCAATGCTCCACCACCTCCAACCGCACCTGTGGAGGTTTCGTCTTCATCCTTATCTTCCAGTGATTCTACTCTACCGAATGCCGAATCTAAGGATACATACTCTGGTGTTGCTTCTCCGAGGATGGTGTTACCTACCTTTCGCCTTAACTCCTTCATTGTGTAGCGCTTGTCTCGGTATGGGGCGGGTGCGAGGAGGGTAGCAATACCCGTGATTGATCTAGAGGATTTTGAGGACGACGATACAAAGGAGGAGGATCCGGAGGACGATTTCGAAGAGGATCCTGATGAGGATCCATATGAGGGATCTTCTTAGGATATCTTTCCTTAGGAGGTCTTTTGGTTATTTTGGGAGGGGTATGGCTGACTATACAAGTTTATGGTATTAGATTACTGCTCTGAGTCATAGGTTTTTTTTCCTTTTTGTGTATTTTGACTTGGGTAGGTCTAGGATTCAATATTTGATACTTATTTCAGTCGTCTATGCACATTTTGATACATTTCTTTTGACTACACCGGGCTATATTTGAGACACCATTCCTTCTGCTGAGACGCTTATAGTTCTATGCACACTTGATACTTATTTATATATAATATTTGGTGACCACGGAGGTTCACCTTTGTTAAGTTACTTATGACGTATGTATGGTTTACATTTATGTCGATGAACATGTGTGGTTGATTTCAAAATATATTGATTTTGAACTTATGACGTAATGCGATTTTATATTCATTTCATAAAGTAATCAATTTCCATCAAATGACGTGAAGGAATGATGAATCATTTTAAATACGAGCAACTAAACTTTATAAAAAAAGGATATGATGAACGATTTAATTTTTAGCGTGTAGTTAAAAAGTTTTAAATTTTCCACAATTTTTCTATACAATTGCACTACGCTTATCTGATTATTTTAGTAATAGGATTCCCTCATAATATTTAGTATTTATAAATAGTAGTTTAAATGTATATTTTGTGAGAACGATTTAGGGTGTCACAGGGGTAGTGGTGGCGGTGATGGAATGATGGTCGCGGTAGTGGTGGTTGTGGTGGTGGTGGTGGCGGCCGTGACAGTGGTAGCAGTGGGAGTAGTGGTGGCGGCAGAGGTGGTGGTGGTAGTGGTGGTTATGGTGGCGGTAGTGAGAGTGTGTTTTCTAAAACTAAAAACCAAATTTAGAAATCCTTTTTTCTTGATTTTGAAAATGAATGTAAAAGTGTTTCAAAATTGAGTTAAAAATCATTTAAGCTCCATTTTTGCCCAACACGTTTTATTTTGAAAATTGCATTTGAAAACCAAAAACTCACAACCACCTTGAACGGACCCTAATTTTTTTTTTCAAGTTTTGTTTTATGAAAATAAATCACTTTTCTTAAAAGATTTTTATTTATTTATATATATAAAAAGTGTTTGGCTCAATTTTACTTTGTAAGTAATCACTACAACAATCAATGATCTTACTACACATAAATAATTTAAAATTGAATGAAATGTCAATATATTTAAATTAAATATTTCTCTTAGTCATTTTTTATTACAGCCTTCAGACATTTTGTAAGGCCTTTTTGGGTAGAATACCCTTGTAGTCTATGTTAATAATATTTTTGTTGTTGATAAATAAAATAAAATAATGGTTATTGCTACTATACTTTTAAACTTGGTATGATAGCCAACCGTGTCAATTCAAAACAGGTGATAAGAATGATATGTCAAGGAAATGGTTCATTGGACCAATTCAGTGCTTGATTAACATCGATGAAAGTTTATCTTTTGAAGAATAAACTACTTAGTTACCAGTGCATTCGCACGGGTTGCTTTGATTTCTATGCATTTTTTAGATGATTTATGCATATTACAATTTGCTTAAAAATAAATATTATATATAAATATGAATGTTTAATAATAATGATAGAGCAAGAATGGTTGACCCAGTTAATCTTGCATAAATTGTATTAAAATAGTAACTTGAAATATATTAAAAAATTTAGTCTCACAATAACAAATGCCTCTGAAAGTGTTAATAAGAAAAAACACAAGCAAAAATAGCACCAGATATTCGTGTATTCGCACAGGTCACTCGTTTTCACACATGTTTGAAATTTACATGTTTATAAAATTAAATTTTTATATTGAGACAAATGTAATTAGTTATTTAAGTTCTTCAAAAATGCAGAAAGAGTTAGAGTATACAAGTAGGAAAAATATATTTAGTTATAATATATCCCATAGATATTTCTTATTTCATTTTAAATATTTATAATGTTGTATAAGAAATTTATTTTTAAAAATTTAGAAAGGATTTAACTTACGTTAAATTAAAATATTTTTGTAATTTTGAAATGTGAAATGATAAAATAATTCAATTATTTTACAACTATATTGCAAATAAAAAATTATTAATTTTGTAATATTTATAGTTTATAGACAATACTTCGAATAATACTATTTTGAAAGGCAAACTTTTGAAATAAAATATTACTTATCAACATGTTGTTGATTTGAGTGGAACTGAAATTTTATCCCTTAAGCAAGATCTTAGGTTCAAGTCTTGTGGTTAAAAGATTTCTTGCTAAAGTTAATGGATACTAATAAATTATTATTTTATTCTCTAATAGACAATTTATATTTCATTAGTAAGTACTTGTATAAGATGAGTTGTTATAGAATTTTAGTATTATCTTTGACCCGTGAGAAAAAAATGTACTAAGTTAAAAAAGAATAATATTTTTGTTTGAATATTTCAAATTTCAATCAGTTTTTCATGAAGGATTTATAACAATATTATATGTCGTAAGTATATTTAAAATAACATAGTAAAAAATAAAATTGAATGGTGAGAATAAAGATTAACTCTTTTAGAGTGGCTAAATCCTTATCAAGAGTAGCTCCATGAGAGCATTATGCACTTTCTCCTTGGCAGCTTCTTGAAAATCCATATACTTTTTTTATGAACTGCAACACATGTTTAAATTTTGGAACCTTTCTGCATATGCCATCCCAAAATAATATTATTGAAATCTTGAATTCAATATCAACACTAAAATTAACAAAAAACAAAAAAACAAAAAAAATAGAAGGAAATTCTGAATTGTGGTGAAAACAATAAGAGGAAAGATCATGGAAAGCTAAATTACCTTCTGTTCTGAAACCAAATCAGAATGCCATTGATTCTCAAAGTGATCATACTTTGTTGGCTCAGGAACATCAAATAACTCATCAGAATCATTCTATCCCATTAAACCTATACAACCAGAAGGTTCTATCTTATCTTCCCTTACATTAAGAAGTTGCTCAAACTTGCTTTTCTCTTCTAAAACTTCAGTCTTAGTATCTTTCTTTACAGAAAGAGGCAACCCAATATCTTTTGTCATTATAAGAGGTTCAGAGGAGTAATTTCCTCCTTTGGTTCTAAACAAATATGTGAAAAGACTACATCAATGATAGAATGCACGGGTAACAAAACCATCATATTTTTTTATTATTATTATATGTGCTAGTATAAATTTTTATAAATGAAAGACATAAAACATAAATATAAATTTAATATAAATAAAAGAGTAGTTAATATAAAAAACTGTGTCTAAGTAAAAAAAATAAAAGAAAAAGAAATGAAAAAAGAAAGTGGGAGAGAGAAAAGAGGAAAGGAATTGGCTGGGAGTTTTTTTTTTCCATAAAATAGAAAAGATAAAAATCTAAATTAACAAAAAAAAATAAAGAAAAAGATAGAGAGGAAGAGAGAGGAACTGTTACTTATTAATAATAAAAAATAAATGTATTTAAATTCAAAATTGTTCTTAAAATGAATAATTTAATAGAATATTATACTTAATTTTTTTATTATATTATCTACCTTAATTACAGTAAAACTGAACTGTGACTTTGGATTAAATAACTTTACTTTCAATATCAAGAGTTGAAGAATTGTTATGCTCCAAATATCCTTTAGTTAGAGCATTGACAATAACTCAAGATTTAGCTTTCTAATTGTGGCTATAGAGATACTATATAAAATATCAAAAATTATTATTAAAATATTTAGCAAAAATTTAAATCTCCTCTAACGTAAAAATGAAAAATATTGTTGAAGTGTTTTTATACAATGCATGGAGTAATTATATATTATATATAAAATATTATATTTACGATGTTAGCAAAGAAACTTATTAAAAATATTTTGTAATAGAAATATAATTAAAATTCATTTTATTCATGTAAGTTTAAAAAATAAAATATCTTATTTAAAATTATCTGTGTTTGAATTTAAAAAATTGTTAAAAAATCATTTTTAATATTGAAGAAGTAACGTACTTTTAATAAAAATATTTTAAAAAAAATATTTGTAATTAAATATATTTAATAATTAATTTTAATATATTTTTATGTATTTATGTAAATGTTTTTAACATGATCATACAAATATTAATCAACAAAATCTTCACATATAAAGTTATTAATTATAGAATCCAAATATTATTTTGTACTAAATATATTAACCAATTAATATAAATTTTATTTATTAAATTATAATTAATTTAAATAAGTAATTATATAAATTTATCATTCATTTAATATAAATAATATAATAATATAAAAATATAAAAAAGTATAAAATAGTACATGCTCTAAAATAGTGACAGTAGCAAGGATCGAATTTCCTTATATAGATAATAGAAGAAAAAAAACAGAAAAAGAAAATGAAAAAAAAAACTGAAAAGAAAAAGAAGTCTTCAAGGGGGAAAATTTGGGAGAGAGTGACATGTGTCCTAATAATACATAGGGGTCTGATGAACTACGACGTCCATTCTAGTGCAAATGCCTTGAAGAAGAAATCCTCCATGGCTTCTGTTACATAAAATGTAAAAAAAAAATAAAACGTATAGATAAAAAGGATATTTAAAATTTCTTTTAAATGACATGATATTGCATTTGATGAAAATAAATATCTTTCTAAAACATTAAATAAATAAAAGTTTAATTTTTTTAACAAGTCAAATAATATTTGCTCAAATAATAATTTTTATATGTATTAGATAAATATGAAAATTCTAAAACATAAATTATTAATATTATTTGAATTTTTTATGTAAAAAATATCTTTCTATCAATATTAAATAAATAAAACTTCAAAACTTTTATGAACTTAATTTAATATTTTTTACTAAAATTAATCATATTATTTAAATTTCTCTTAAATGACATGATACTGCATTTTTTAAAATTAAATACTTTTTTTATCAAAAATTGAAAATTAAAAATTATTAATATTATTCAAAATTTCTATTAAATGACATGATACAAAATTTGATGAAAATAATACTCTCTAGAAATACTAAATAAATATAATTTAATTTTTTTATCAGCTCAACATAATATTTTTATATTTACTAACCTTATGACACTATTAACTATATATTGATAATAGTATACAATTACGTTCAACATCTCTTAGATACTTGTGAGACAAAGTTAATCGTATTTATGGATGTAATTAACCACATGTCCAAGTGGATCACGTTGAGTCTATACAAATCTCAAATGAATGTTCTTCTTTTCCCTTAAATATAAAAAGAAAAAAGAAAATTGTCAAACGAATTTACTTTAGTTTTAAATTAGTTTGAGCTTTAGCTCTAAAGTCAAATAAAAGTTGGACTAATCATAATCTTTGAGTAATTTCTATTTGGATGATAATTTTAACATTGAGAATGTAAAAATATACTTAATGTAAAGATATATGTTAAACAATTTCCAATGGTTTTAGTATAGAATTATTCATAATTTACTTAATATAACAAGTAAAAATAATTACAGGTTAAATTCATTTAAAAAATTAGAATTAATACAAACAACAATTGTATAGTAATTGATTAAAAATTTATTTATATGTTTACTAAAATTTATTTCTAACAATGGCAACCGTTGACTTCAAAAAATTAATACATACATACATACATACATACATACATACATATATATATATATATATATATATATATATAAAGAGAGAGAGAGAGAGAGAGAGAGAGAAGTACAAAAAGAAGAAAAAATCATTACCCATTTTTTATAGTTTATGTATTGTATTTATCATTAAATATTACATGATTAACGAGAATTATGATATTATCTTATCATTAATTTTATTTTGCCTTTTCTAGAATAATATTGTAATTAATTAATATAATTAATTATTTAATATTTAATTATTTATCTTATAATTTATTAATATTTAATAATTAATACTGTTGAAATTAATTATAGCAATTATTGATTAGTATAATTAATTCTTTAAGACTAAAATAATATGAAAATAGTATTTTTTTTACAGGAAAAAACATGTTTTTAATCCATGTACTTTGTAAAATTCTTGGTTTTAGTCCTTGTACTTCACCATCGAACATTTTGGTCTTGAACTTTTAAAAATAAGTGTTTTTAATCTCTCAGGATAGACACTATTAACATTGTTTCCTACGTGGTCGTAGAGAGAGAGACAGAAGTACAAAAAGAAGAAAAAATCATTACTCATTTTTTTATAGTTTATTTGTTGTATTTATCATTAAATATTATATGGTTAATGAGAATTATGATATTATCTTATCATTAATTTTAGGCTTAAATACCTTTTTAGTCATTGTAATTTAGCATTTTTTTTGTATTTCGTCCTTGCAAAAGAAAAATTTGGTTTTAGTCCTTGCAAATTATGTTTGTTTTGTTTTTCGTCCTTAAAGCGGTTTAGATAGCACTTTGAACAGTGAAAAAAGCATTGTCTAAACTGATTGAAGGATGAAAAACAAAACAAACATAATTTGCAAGGACTAAAACCAAAAAAAAAAAATTTGCAAGGACGAAAAGCAAAAAAACACTAAATTGCAAGGACTAACAAGGCATTTAAACCTTAATTTTATTTGCCTCTTTTAGAATAATATTGTAATCAATTAATATAATTAATTATTTAATATTTAATTATTTATCTTATGATTTATTAATATTTAATAATTAATACTGTTGAAATTAATTATAACAATTATTTATTAGAATAATTAATTATTCAAGACTAAAATAATATGAAAATAGCATTTTTTTAAAGGAAAAATATGTTTTTAGTCCCTATACTTTGTAAAATTCTTAGTTTTAGTCCCTGTACTTCACCATCGAACATTTTGGTCCTTGAACTTTTAAAAATCAGTGTTTTTAGTCATTCATGATATACGACCATGTAGGAAACAATGTTAAAAGTGTCTGTCCTGGGAGGCTAAAAACACTTATTTTTAAAAGTTCAATGACCAAAATGTTCGATGGTGAAGTATAAGGATTAAAACCAAGAATTTTACAAAGTATAGGGACTAAAAACATATTTTTCTCTTTTTTAAAAATAATTTTCTTTTATGACAGAATGGTTTTTATACTAGAGACCTTCTATTAGAAAATACCTACAACAGTATTTCGTTTATGACAGAATGGTTTTTAGTCTAGTGTTGAGGTTTCTAGCATTAGCTTTATCTTTTGATGTTTTTTCATGGGGTTGTTTTCCCCATGTTTCTTCTTGTACTCTCTTTTCCTTTCGTTTAATAAATTCGGAGTCTGCTTCAGGTGAGGAGTAGGTCCTCTGGTGCCAACATAGTTGGGATTAGAGGTTCTATGGACACCTTAGTAGCTCTTTCTTCTTGCAAAAAAAAAAAAAAAACCTACAACTTGGCTATTGGTAATCAACCATAGATATTCAGTTGTCAGTAATTGGAAAACATATTGACATCTTGTGTTTGTTGGCAATCTTTCAGAAAAGTTGCATTGACATTATGGCTATACTAGCGACTTTTGGTTGTAGGTAATAATTCTTTTTCTTATAGTGTTAAATATATTGACATGTCATCCAATCATAGATTATTGGTTCAATTAAGTTTTTAGTCCCTAAACTTTTTCAAAATTTGATTTTTAGTCCTTGTACAAAAGTTTGACTGGTCAAGGTCTTTTAACTTTTTAAAAATTCAGTTTTTAGTCCCTGAACAAAATTTTATTTATGAACAGTAAGATTATTGATTTTTGTAATTATTACTGAAAATCATATTTTGAGTATTTTTAATTGGATGATAATGTAAAAGCTTTTACACTAGCAATTTATAAAAATTAAACTCTTAAAAATGCATATTTTAAAATATTATTTTAACACTAGTTGATATCTCGTAAAAGAAAGAAAAATCATGAAAACTATTAATTATTTTAAAAATTCAAACTTTTAGCCAAAATCACACCCACCCGAAAAATGTCATTAAGTTATTATTATCATACACTTAACTTCTCTTTCTTATATCTCATTTCCACTCCATTTGTTTTTATCATTCCATTTCTCATAACATAATTTATCATATCTATAAGTTTTTCTCTCTCTTCCTTTATTTTTCCTCTTTATTTCTCTATTCTTTCCATCTATACATTCCGAAAATGACGTCTAGGTTGAACATTTTCCAATGTTATTAGCCTGTAAGAATTGATAATTTACTTAATACAACCTGTAAAAACTGTTACAGGTTGAATTCATTGAAAAAATTGGAATACAAACAACAACTGTATAGTAATTATTACAAATATATTTATATGTTTACTACAATTTATTTCTAACATTGGCAACCATTGTGGGACTTGAGAAAATTAATACAGATATAGAATCTACATAAAAGAAAAGTACAAATAAAGAAAAAAAAATCATTACAATTCTATGCATTTTCACGAAAGGTTGAACCCATTGCCTTCATTCTAAATACATTAATATTATTGTAATTACTAATTAATATATATATTTATATGTTTCCTAAAATTTGTTTCTAACCATGGCAATCATTGTATACATAGAATCTACATAAAAGAAAAGTACAAGAGAAGAAAAAAATTATTACAAAGTCAATATGGCTCAGAAGCAACATTTTATTCTCACCAATTACAGATCAGAACGTCTGGTCCATAGCATTGCACCCATTCCCTTCATTCTTATATATACATTTCAATCACATTGGGATATTTGAAAAAATTTCAGTTACATAATAACCCTCTCCTCCACAGCGCATAGAAATTCATTCACCCGTAATAGAAGAGGCAGATCTTGACTTCTCTTCTGAATGTGGATTCGAAGGAGATGGCCATCCCCTTTGCAATCTGGTGGAAGATCTCTGCACTGCTAGAGTTTTGACTGTATGTAATTTTCTGCTTGAGGTATATATTCTTCATCACCTTTTCTCTCTCAAATTAAATTAACTTGTTAATTGTTATAATATATTATTATATAATTAACATGGTATATATACTAGTTTATTATAAGGGCAACAACCCTAGACCCTAGTCCATGATAACTTCCATTCTTTTGAATTGCTACATTTCTCGTTGGCTGAATTGAAATTTATATGGAATTACAAAATGATATCTAGATTGTTTCTATTATCTTTTTGTGTGTGATAACCATGGTTTTAAATTATGGTTGTGATTGCGATTGCGGTTGCGGTTGCAGGCATTGTGGCTGCTGCAACGCGGATTGCGGCTATTGCGGCGCAAAATTATTATATGTTTGCTCTAAATGTAGAAAAGAATTTTACAGTTATTATAATGATTGCTATATCCTTTATTTATAAAATAGCATAACTTTTCATTCATTTTAAGATTTGGTATCCCTAACATCTTATATAGTCATACCCATTCAACCATTGACACTTAGAAGTTAGAATAGAAGATGAATCTTTATCTTTTTTTGACAAAACAGTAAATTAGAACAGTGTTAAGGTTCCCTTGCGGCTCCAATGCGATTTTATTGCAGACGTGTTAAGCCATTTCGTGTGATTAAAATTCACACCACAATTGCGGGCTAATGCGGTTGTGGACACCACCACAACAGCAATATTGCAGCCGCAATTGTGGTTGCAGACAGCTATTTAAAAGCATGGTGATAACCTAAGGTTATTCATAGCAGACCTGAACTGCTACGTATGCAATGTGACATGCATGTATGCCATTTGATCATGAAGATGGCTTTGCACGAGAATGAATTTAAGGGAATCACATTCTTCCTCAACAACTGCCTTATATATGTTAAAGTGTCTCACCATGGAACTATACTCAGAAAACTTGAGGGATAGACTACATGACCAAACAACAAAAGTAGTCCATCCTAACACTGTGTATACCACTTCAAGGGCATGAGAGTTCCATGCTATTCCCAACACTTTTTCTTTGTCAAAGTATGTGTGTATAAAGAACCTGGTAACCTATATTGCAAGCAATAGAAAAACAATAAGGTAGTAACTCTAATAGTATCATGTATGCCTTAGATGTCCATTTAAGGGAAATATTAAAATCTCTAAGCATAAATATGAAACTACATTTAATAAAAAAAAAATGCATTTTGGTTTATACCTAGAATTAAAGGAACTTTAGTAAGAAAGTTCACACAATCAAATTGCAAGAAGTGAATAAAGAATTCGTATGAAAGGGAATGAAAAGTAAGAAACTACCATGAAAAAAGAAAGCGATGTCCTGGCACATTCCTAAGCTGGTGTCTTTGATTTGGAGGAGCTTCTCCTAAGAAAGACAACAAGTGTTACTCTTATAACTGGCAGCTACAGCAGAAATAAATAAACAATAAACTTTAGTTCAAACTTACCATTGGTTCCTGCCAATTCAACACCTCACAAGAACTTCCTACGTGAATCATCAGTCCAGCTAAGCCCTTTCCTTTTTAGTGCTAATGATTCACTCTGTTTTCCCCCTATTTTATGTTTTTGTTCTTTTTGATTTGCATTTTGGAGAGTCTGCTCTCCTGTGTTCATGAATGGTTGGCATTCTCGACTGTTGTTTACAATAATTTCCTATGACTGAAGTCCCCCAAAGCCTCTTACATCTTCAGTTACTATACTTCCAGAGGTTACTTAGATCAGAAATCTTAATTGGCTTTTTAAAATACAGTTTAGATCCATACAGTTCTCTCGACCTGTTAGCATTAGCAGTCATGACTACAGAAACAATGATCAGATAGTGTCCATTAATGATTGAACTCATGAATGGCATTTGTGGTTTCAAGTAAAACAAGCCAAAGCTAATATGAGAACTTAACGAAAATTTGGTAGGTAAGATATTTCTCTTAGTTTCTCTGTGAGCGCATTTATTTCCATGCCAAGCAAGCAAAACCTCAACAAGTGCAAGGTTAAGCTCATTCTTCTTCTCCTCAACAGTGGATAATGCTTCAAAAACTAGTGAAGCAGCCAAAACTAGTAGTACAATAAAGTAAGGAAAAAATTTTCAGATTGATTTATTCTTAAATTTTTCCTTACTTTATTGTACTACTAGTTTTTACTGCTTCACTAGCTTTTGAAGCATTATCCATTGTTGAGGAGAAGAAGAATGAGCTTAACCTTGCACTTGTTGAGGTTCACTTGCTTGACATGGAAATAAATGCGCTCATAGAGAAAATAAGAGAAATATCTGACCTACTATATTTTCATTAAGTTCTCATATTAGCTTTGGCTTGTTTTACTTGAAACCACAAATGCCATTCATGAGTTCAATCATTAATGGACACTATCTGATCATTGTTTCTGTAGTCATGACTGCTAATGCTAACAGATCGAGAGAACTGTATGGATCTAAACAGTATTTTAAAAAGCCAATTAAGATTTCTGATCTAAGCAGCCTCTGGAAGTATAATAACTGAAGAAGTAAGAGGCTTTGGGGGACTTCAGTCACAGGAAATTATTCTAAACAACAGTCGAGAATGCCAACCATTCATGAACACAGGAGAGCAGACTCTCCAAAATGTAAAACGAAAAGAAAAAAAACATAAAATAGGGGGAAAACAAAGTGAATCATTAGCAGTGAAAAGGAAAGGGCTTAGCTGGACTGATGATTCACATAAGAAGTTCTTGCGATGTGTTGAATTGGCAGGAATCAGTGGTAAGTTTGAACTAAAGTTCATTGTTTATTTATTTCTGCTGTAGCTGTCAGCTATAAGAGTAACACTTGTTGTCTTTCTTAGGAGAAGCTACTCCAAATCAAAGACACCAGCTTAGGAATGTGCCAGGACATTGCTCCTCTTTTCATTGTAATTTCTTACTCTTCATTTCCCTTTCTTACTAATTCTTCACTTCTTGCAATTTGATTGTGTGAACTTTCATACTAAAGTTCCTTTAATTCTAGATATAAACAAAACTGCAAATTTTATTAAATGTTGTTTCAAATTTATGCTTAGAGATTTTAATATTTTCGCTAAATGGACATCTAAGGCATACTAGATACTTTTAGAGTTATTCCCTTATTGTTTATCTATTGCTTGCAAGATAGATTACCAGGTCCTTTATACACACCCACGTTCACGCACACACACATACTTTGGCAAAGAAAAGTATTGGGAACATCACGGAACTCTCATGCCCCTGAAGGCCAATACATTGTTCTAGGATGAACTTCTTTTATTGTTCGGAAATGTAGTCTCTCCCTCAAGTTTTCTTGAAGTTCTCCACGAAAAGGTATTTAACATTTTTTATTATTAAAATATTTATCTTTGAAAAATATCCCTGCAATTATGATTTCAGATGAAGAAAGATGCAAAGTGAAACCATCACTTGCCAGATTCTGCTTTTATCTGGTTTGTTCATGCTTTTCTGATTTCTTCACGGTAAGCATGAAGCATATTTGAAGAAGATTTCAAAACAACAGTGTTTAAAAATTGTTCCAGGCTTGCAAAAGTAAAACAATGTTGGCTGGAAAAAATTGGTGTCAAATCTGTCAGGTATAACAAGGATGAGTGCACAACAGTTGTTAATTTACCTTCAAGTGAGTATTGTAAGTCAAGACTCTCTTCCCTTTCTTTCTCCATTATGAATGCTATAATCATCATTATATGGATGATTGGAATTAAATATGTTACCAAGCTGATGTAGAATATTTGGGCAAATTATGGAACAGAAACAATGCATAAAATATGAAAGTAAATAAATAATGAGGTATAGTATTGCTTACAAGGGTATTGCATTCCATCTGTCTTATACTTTTATTGGAACCTTTGTCATTTTTTTTTCAAGTTTCTGAATCAAGCTCTTCTATTTTGCCATGAGATAGAAAAAGAAAAGGCTGCTCAATCAAAGCTAGAGAGGACTGCACCCATTCATTCTGCACCATTATCAGATCAAAAATCTCACTACAAAGCTAACTTCAGCTTTTGAGAGCTGGAAATAGTATTCATTCTAGAGATTTAGTTAGAGATTAATTTAGTTACCAATTTTTTAGTTCAATTAATTACTATATAAAAATTGATCAATACATTAGTCATTATCAATATTAGTCATTAAATCAATCATTGTCGTATAGGTTATTAAGTGGGTCATTAAATCAATCACAATAAAATGAGTCACTTTATCAGTTACTGTAAAATGTGTCACTAAATTTGTCACTGTAAAATGGGTAAATTGATCACTGTATAATGGGTCACTAAATTAGTCACTGTAAAATGAGTCACTAAATTAGTTTGTAAATCAATTTCTGAATTGGTCTATAAAATCAGAGACCAAGGGTTTAGCTACTTACTAAAATTAGTCTTCAATTCAGAGTCTAATTGATTTAGTGACCGATCTTTTCATTTTAGAGACCAAAATTCTGGCCTCTGAAAGCAAATTTTCTTGTTGTGATAGATAGAAGTCTTGAAGGAATGACTCTTAAATAAATCTTCCTGAGGGATCTTATTTTGACACTTCAACACAAAAATTCAAATCACACTACAATTCCTTCATTTGTCGAGAAGAACCTTAAACAACCACCTCGGTTGCCATCTTAATTAATCTCCTAGAGACACTCACAACCTCCTTATCCAACTTGAGAGGTTCAAAATCAAGATTTGTAGAGTTGTAAGAGGAAACCAAATTGGGAGCAAGCCACACCCAAAAAGCAATCAAAGTAGCAAATACAAATTGCAAAAATTGTTGTTACTAGTGAAGAATTTGAGGCCGACAATCAAGATATTGCTAGAACCCCTAGCGATGAAGGGGATGATATTTCACTAATTTTTACAATTCTAGAGTTGTTCGAAGATAACAATCTTGATTTTGATCTAAGGTCGAGAGTAAAGAAGGGAGAGATTAAAACCAACTAAGTGTGATCACCTCTCAATGCCCTAGGAAAAGTTTGACATATTATATCACATCTAAGGCACCTACGGAACAACATCTCTTTTAGAAAGGTATCCAGGTACTTATTGTTTTCCTTTTCTCTACTGTAAGGTTCTATATATGGGAAAAAAAGCTCAATATTAATTCGCTATCTTGACTACAGCAAATATGCTCCACAAAGGGATGCTAGAAAAGCACAAATTTTGACTCATTCATATAAGTATGGTACTAGTTATTCCCTTTATGCATTGAGTAGGGATCTTTACATATGTTGACTATGGATCATAGCACTATATTATGGTTCAACGTACTAAGATGGATTGTGATGATGTGGGATTTGGTTTGGTGACAATGTGAGTTACAATTGTTGAATGTGTTGTTCTAAATCATTTGCATATTGTTGTCGAACCTTTGGAACTTGTCTTAATTCATTGATTTGCTTTTAAAGGCAACATATCATTTTGTCTCTTAGGTCAATAGCAGTTGGCTGAGGCTCCATTTTCTACCATAATTTTGTCAACATGTTGTAACATTGATGAAACACACCAAGATGGACCTTAGTAATTTTATGCATTAGGGGTGAGTTTACCTCCTCCATGTGGTCTTCAGGGGTGACTTGAACACTAGTTATAAGAAGTCTAATATTAACCATATTGGGTGAGAATTAGATTTATCAGATTCCCACAAACAATGCTAATGACCTGTTTGAGATTAATTTCAACCATATAGTCGTGGCATCAATCCCCATAGACGATGTCAATGATCTGTTATAGATTGGTCAATTACCTGTCTCAAGTGAATTGAGATAGGTCAAACCAACATGTATTTTGAGATAGCACAATCTCATGGTAAAGTTACCTTGTCTTTTGAGATAGCACAATCTCATGATGGGCCAAGCTAACATGTCTTTTGGGTCATTGTTATCAATTTTATTGTTCATGCCAATGATCTCTCACTACAACTTATGATACATTGACCATCAAGCCCCCATCATTTTGAGATAGCACTAAGTATTGTTTTTCCCTCTGTGTCTGACAAGGTATGACTCATTTTGCTAAGTTTTTTCATACCTTATGGTGGATAAATTAGATTTAGAAATATACTAGTATGGTAACTGTGCTAATTGACGCATGAGTTGTCACAAATTTATTCCTAATATTATTTAACCATTAATTTATATAAATATTTTTCCTGTAATGACTTGGTCACTTTATATCAAGTAAAACTAATTAGCATGTGAAGTATTAATAGTTTTATAATATCTTTTCATTGACATAAAAAGTAAAAAAATTTAAAAGGCTTTCCAACACTTCCTAGCATACTAAATGAGCTTCCTTCTCAAATATTTATTTAGTATGTGGAAACTCGTAAGTGAGCTACAACACACAAATACAATGAAGTTATTTGTATAACTTCATTGTATTCTCTCTCTCTCTCTCTCTCTCTCTCTCTCTCTCTCTCTCTCTCTCTATATATATATATATATATATATATATATAACTTCAGTGTATTTATAATTCCAATTAATTTCAAAATAATTACAAATGAAATCATATACTGTGATACTTTGTAAAATTTCTTCCTTCACACGTTTCTTTATGTCATCGCACTCAATCTTTAGTTTGTCTGCCTTACTTTGTCTCAAAAGGGTCATAATATTTTATCATTTCCATATCAAACTCGACAATTCAAGAATTGTGGGCATGTCCCAAGGACATCCCAAAACACATCATTTCATCACAACAATTGAAACAAGTTTTATTTAGTCTTATGTGAGTTTCCTTTCGTTAGTAAAGTGCACTCCTCACAAGGCTCGTCTTTATTAACTAACATCTAATGATTAAAAATTTTAAGTCTTAGGGAGATCTTTAGTCACTATTGCTTATTAGATTCAATTCTAAGGTCCATTATGTGTCACTAACCTCACAATTATTTTGTCACTCATAATTATGATCCAAGACACTAACTTAATAATTTTTTTAAGTTCAAAACTATTAAATTCGTATGGGTACCAACAAGGTAATTTAAAAATGCCATAACTTACTCATTTTACATCCAATTGGCCTCAAATTTTTAGGACAAGTCCCTATACCATTATAGAACTTAATTCCTTCATTAAACCTCACTTAAACTTAATATTTTTGAAATGTTTATGGGCTGGAATAACAACCACACTTTCTTAAATTTTCCAATTCAAATGGTCACCAAGTTACTCGAAATGAACTCAAAACAATTTCAAATAAATACTAAATCTTTGCCACACATTTCCAATGATTCAAACAGCAAATAAATAACTACAAACAATGACTTTTGATGCAAAAGTGGGGATTAACATCTCAGCCACTAATGCAACACTCAAATGGTTGCAAACATGCCATTAAAAGCCATACAAGTAAGCAAACACATAGTATCATGATTTAGGCACAATATCCGCATCAATTCTCATCATCATTATTCCATATAAGTCCTTATCATTATCAATTAGAAACAGGGCAGTCATCACACTCAACAATAATTCACAAATTTCTCATTAATTTTATCATTAAACCAATGCCAAATACGCCATAACTCATATCTAATACTCTCCCAATTTTGCCTGACACTTGAGCCAATATTTTGAACCATTAAAATTGCATTTTGGACACTTTAAAATATTTCTAATTCACTATTTTTCCAGCTGCAACAAATTCTCAAAAATTCACACAACGACATATTGAAAATGGCACTTTTAAGCTTTTAAATTAATAAGAAATAATTGCCTAAGGTTAAGGGTTAGTAACCCCAACCTTTATACTCATTTAAAACATAATTTAAGCAATTTAAAAGTTTCAAATACTCTATTTTTCCATCCATGCATTTATCTCCAATTAATTCAATAAAACATGGTTAAAAAGCTAGTCTAGGTTTTCTAATTTGTGCAATTTAATTTATGAACTTAATGTAACAAAACCACCAACTCTTCCCTAGTAAAAATGCCATTTGAACTCATTGGAATGATCAAAATTCAGTTTTGGAATGTCTTATCTGTACCAAAATTCAAAGAAAATCTCACTTTAATCAAACTTTAGGCAATAGACAATTAATGTAATTCCTATGACATAGACAATTAAACCTTGGCATTTGAAAACATTTTAATTCACATTTTAATACACTCTATTGAATATATAAACTCTTTTCTTACTAAATTAAAATCAAGAACTGACAAGTTATAAAGGAATAATTTCAATTTAAAACCAAACAGCATATCCCCTATTTTTCGCCTAACTCTTTAGACTGATTTACATTATCAAAATATTTTTAATTGAAATGAAACTTATATCATTAAAATATATGTGAATCTACTTTATAGAATGGTATCCCAATACTCAAGAAAAATTCTACAAAATTTACAAAAATTCAAAAGATAGCAGATGCTCAATTTCGTTACTATGCAGTATCCTATTCTTAAAACGTACATTTCTCACTCAATTCTTAATGAAATTTTATAAACTTTACCATTATCAAAATCCCTGTGCCTATTTTCGGAAAAGGTATCACTTATAATAAAAAGTTAATTAAACAAGGAGAAATACTCATTTTATTGAAGCATGTTCAGACATGACAGAAAATAGAAATCACTGCACATACCCTCTATTATAGTTTCTTAGGCAAATCAATGAGTTAATTTATGGGTGACCCCAAATTTTAAATCTTATTAAGTCTATTTTACAGAGGCATCACCCAAATTTCCATAGCATCTCCACATCAGTACCACTTTTCAAAACAACACACAAAGGTCAAAACGTAACATTCAGCAGAAGGGTCACTTTGTAAAATTCATAGTAAATTCAATTCTCATCCAAATTTAACTTATTTTATATGGATTCATATGCTCCAAAAGTTTACTTTTCGAATATAGTTTTAATTTTCACCATACAGTGCACTAATCAAATGCAGTAACGAAATTCGTGAAGTATGCCCGTGCTGAAATTCTAAAACAACTTATGTGCACAAACTTTCCACACCAAATAATGTAGAAATAGCTCTAAGAGCCCATACCCATGGAGGATAACATCCCAAACACACAAAATACACATGAAAGAAAATACCTTAGTGAAATTAAATTTCAATCGGCTAGAATTGTTGCTCTTGATCTCTAGAGTAAGATCCTTGAGTTTGGTTGGAAAAAGCTCAAAGTTTGGGGTGGAGAATGAAGCTCTAAGTGGAGCATCAATGGAGGAGAGGAGAGAAAAGAGAAGAGACTCCCTCTCTTTGCCTAGGAAAGTAGCGTGAAAATGAATGAAGGAGAGGGGAAGAGTTTTCTCTTATTTTAGGGTTGGCACAAACATGGGTCATGTTTGTTTAGGTTTATTAATCTTAGGCTTAGTCTAATTTAATTTCTAGACCACTAATTAATTAAGTTAAAGTCTTAACTAATAAATTT